>JAJGOT010000494.1:325000-347500 GCA_022457155.1 Cladopsammia gracilis | reverse complement strand
CTCATAATAACTCACTGCACTGAGCAGTCTTCACCGGTGGGATACTCATAATAACTCACTGCACCAAGCAGTCTTCACCGGTGGGATACTCATAATAACTCACTGCACCAAGCAGTCTTCACCGATGGGATACTCATAATAACTCACTGCACTGAGCAGTCTTCACCGGTGGGATACTCATGCATTTTAACAACTCAATACACTGATCAGTCTTCACTGGTGGGATACTCGTAATAACTCACTGCACTAAGCAGTCTTCACCAGTGGGATACTCATAATAACTCCTCGCACCGATCAGTCTTCACCAGTGGGATACTCATAATAACTCCTCGCACCGATCAGTCTTCACCAGTGGGATACTCATAATAACTCCTCGCACTGATCAGTCTTCACCGGTGGGATACTCATAATAATAACTCACTGCACTAAGCAGTCTTCACCGGTGGGATACTCATGCATTTTGGTGGGATACTCGTAATAACTCACTGCACTAAGCAGTCTTCACCAGTGGGATACTCATAATAACTCCTCGCACTGATCAGCCTACACCGGTGGGATACTCATAATAATTCACTGCACTGAGCAGTCTTCACCGGTGGGATACTCATGGATTTTGATAAATCATTACACTGATCAGTCTTCACCGGTGGGATACTCGTAATAACTCACTGCACCAACAGTCTTCACCGGTGGGATACTCATGCTTTTTAATAACTCATTACACTGATCAGTCTTCACCGGTGGGATACTCATAATAACTCACTGCACTAAGCAGCCTTCACCGGTGGGATACTCATGCATTTTAATAACTCATAACGCTGATCAGTCTTCACTGGTGGGATACTCATAATAACTCACTGCACTAAGCAGTCTTCACCAGTGGGATACTCGTGCATTAAAACAACTCATTGCCCTGAACAGTCTTAATCTTAATTTAACTACTAATTTGCTGTAATGAGGCGCGGGATCGCAAAAAATTAGACGTACACTAAAATCCATAAACGAACCGATGGTAAATGCCAAAACATTTTCTGCAATCCGGCACCACGCCCCCAATTTGAATGGAATATTCCTAAACAACGCAACATGCCGTACTCCGGCGGCAAACCCTTAGAATTCCACGGCGAAGTACCCCGTAAAGCTATCCGAACGAAAATAAACTGACGATGCTAAACAAACGCCGAAAAAAGGACATACAAAGAGCGACGGCAAAAGCAATGACAAAAGCCAACATGAAAGCAATAACAAAGCTGCCATAAACTTAAATAGCACGAACTTGAAAACTATGCCAAAGAGAGCGCGCGGAATGTATAACAAACACCGAAGTAACAAAAGGCTGCCGGTAAACACGTTAAAGCTATGCAAATCCACGTGGCGGCAAGAAGGAAAACATAAATGAAAGTGTAAAAGATGGCCTTCTAGAAGGAAAAGATACAAACTACGCCGGGAAGCAAAAAACTAGCGGGTAACCAAGGGATACAAAAACGGAATAAACTCTAGTGCTGCAGGACTAACCGGATACCCCAAAAATTACCTCATCTGCAGCTCCAAGTGCCGGAACCGGCTCTGGTTACAATGCTGGCGCAGGAAGAGTATTAACTGCAGGTTCAGGGTTATCAAAGCACCTTGAACGGTCAGGGCAGCGCCAGAAACAGGTGGACGAGGAAGAACACAGTCGGCCACAACGCTGGTGGCGGTTGGCGATTAGACACTAAGCGAAAGTTGACTGTCGTCCCGGAGTACCGATGAAATGACCACGTTTTAGGCGGAGCGACCAAATTTATACCCCGGGAGCGCAAAGCATTACTACCACTACAAGCGTGCGCAATCACGGAGGAATGCGAAGAGATTACTTAAACTTCCGCTATGCCTCCAAGCATGTCCAATACTCTCGACTAGATTCCACTGGACAAAACCTGGAGTCCAACGGAGTCTAGTCGAAAAATGAAACCGGGAGTACAGTCGAGTCCACTTGAGTTACCGGAAGTCTAGTCACAAGATAAAAACGGACGTGTAAACAATCCAGTGGCATCCCGTTGCTTTCCATCGGAAAACCGGAAGTCTAGTGGTACTGATGGCTGGAATCCAGTCGTATCCTCGTGTTTTCCATCGGAAAACCGGAAGTCATGTGGATGAGATGGATGAGGGGGTTGAAAGTCGTTCCGATGGAGTCCATCGGATCCATTGGAAACGATTAGATTCCGATGGAAAAGTACATTTTCTATTCGTGAGAGACTTAGCAAAATTCCACTCATGTTGGAGGAGGGTGTAGAAAGTCGTTCCGATGGAGTCCATCGGATCCATTGGAAACGACTAGATTCCGATGGAAAAGTACATTTTCTATTCGTGAGAGACTTAGGAAAATTCCACTCGGGGTCGAAAGTCGTTCCGATGGAGTCTATCGGATCCATTCGAAACGAAAAGATTCCGATGGAAAAGTAGATTTTCTATTCGTGAGAGACTTAGGAAAATTCCACTCATATTGGATGAGGGGGTCGAAAGTCGTTCCGATGGAGTCCATCGGATCCACTACACATGTAATATACCTCGTTCTTTAAGCCATGACCCGAGACAAGCATGCTACACATGTAATATACCTCGTCCTTTAAGCCATGACCCGAGACAAGCACGCTACACATGTAATATACCTCGTTCTTTAAGCCATGACCCAACACAAGCACGCTACACATGTAATATACCTCGTTCTTTAAGCCATGACCCGAGACAAGCACGCTACACATGTAATATACCTCGTTCTTTAAGCCATGACCCGAGACAAGCACGCTACACATGTAATATACCTCGTTCTTTAAGCCATGACCCGAGACAAGCATGCTACACATGTAATATACCTCGTCCTTTAAGCCATGACCCGAGACAAGCACGCTACACATGTAATATACCTCGTTCTTTAAGCCATGACCCAACACAAGCACGCTACACATGTAATATACCTCGTTCTTTAAGCCATGACCCGAGACAAGCACGCTACACATGTAATATACCTCGTTCTTTAAGCCATGACCCGAGACAAGCATGCTACACATGTAATATACCTCGTCCTTTAAGCCATGACCCGAGACAAGCACGCTACACATGTAATATACCTCGTTCTTTAAGCCATGACCCAACACAAGCACGCTACACATGTAATATACCTCGTGCTTTAAGCCATGACCCAACACAAGCACGCTACACGTGTAATATACCTCGTTCTTTAAGCCATGACCCGAGACAAGCACGCTACACATGTAATATACCTCGTTCTTTAAGCCATGACCCAACACAAGTACGCTACACATGTAATATACCTCGTTCTTTAAGCCATGACCCGAGACGAGCATGCTACACATGTAATATACCTCGTTCTTTAAGCCATGACCCAACACAAGCACGCTACACATGTAATGTACCTCGTTCTTTAAGCCATGATCCGAGACGAGCATGCTACACATGTAATATACCTCGTGCTTTAAGCCATGACCCGAGACGAGCATGCTACACATGTAATATACCTCGTTCTTTAAGCTATGACCCAACACAAGCACGCTACACATGTAATATACCTCGTTCTTTAAGCCATGAGCGCGCTACTACGACTACAGATGCTTCCGATCGTCCCATTCTTCTACTCTACGACTGCGCTCTACGATTATACTAAAAGGTGGTACATGTAATATGTAATAAGCATCCGTTTTTAAGATTTTTCTAATTTCGACCCCCTCAGTCCAAGATGACTGGATTTTTTCTAAGTCTCTCACGAATAGAAAATCTACTTTTCCATCGGAATCTGTTCGTTTCCAATGGATCCGATGGACTCCATCGGAACGACTTTCTACACCCTCATCCAACATGAGTAGAATTTTGCTAAGTCTCTCACGAATAGAAAATGTACTTTTCCATCGGAATCTAATCGTTTCCAATGGATCCGATGGACTCCATCGGAACGACTTTCGACCCTCTCATCCAATATGAGTGGAATTTTCCTAAGTCTCTCACGAATAGAAAATGTATTTTTCCATCGGAATCTTTTCGTTTCCAATGGATCCGATGGACTCCATCGGAACGACTTTCTACACCCTCATCCAACATGAGTAGAATTTTGCTAAGTCTCTCACGAATAGAAAATGTACTTTTCCATCGGAATCTGTTCGTTTCCAATGGATCCGATGGACTCCATCGGAACGACTTTCTACACCCTCATCCAACATGAGTAGAATTTTGCTAAGTCTCTCACGAATAGAAAATGTACTTTTCCATCGGAATCTAATCGTTTCCAATGGATCCGATGGACTCCATCGGAACGACTTTCAACCCCCTCATCCATCTCATCCACTTGACTTCCGGTTTTCCGATGGAAAACACGGGGATACGACTGGATTCCAGTCGACAGTATTGGACAACCCTCCCGCTATGAGCTAATTAATTACGCAGTGAGAATAGCTTCCCAATGCCCAATTACCAATGACCAGAGCAACCTTTATTGAATTACTGTATATAAGTCTCAATAAGGTGTTGGACGTCCTTCTGGACGGTATGATTTGGGCTTGACCTGAGAAAAGGGTCACACCAAAACGCACGAGATTTGTACCAAGTTCCAATATGTTGAAAACCAAAAATAAAATTTCACTGTGGTAGTGGCCAACTCAAAAGTTTTCGCGCTGTTGGCCACTATACACTTATTCTCGCAGTCTTCTTATCAAATTTCCTATACCTGCCAACTCACACGCATTATGCGTGTGTCACACGTCTACGATCGAAAACATCGATCACACGCATACAGGGCAATTCACCGGCACATGCCTGACCTGCTGACTCACAATTCCGGATTACTTGTTTATTAACCATTAACGTGAAGGATTGAATTCAATTTCCACTCAAAGTACTCCAGTTAACGGCGCTAAATGTCGCATTTGAGTGCCAAATAACAAGCTGAAAGGTCGAGATAAGCGCTATCTCGGCAAGATCGCGCCAAGTTTTTGAGCACAGCGACATTCGGAACATCTTCGGGAATCTACGGAAATGTTCGGAAGTTGTCGGAACATCTTCGGCAATGTTCGGGCAGTCGTCGGACATTTTCGGAAATTTGGGTAATATGGATACGAAAATCGCACGCATTTGACTTCGGAAAAGTTGGCAGGCCACAATATGTGCAGTCATTTTTTTTTCTGGTAATCCGAATCCGTTGTTCATACAAAATGAACACATTTCATCATGTTTTACGTTTCAAAATACTCTGACCAGGATTTTTGAAGTTTTTTTGGCAGCCTTGTCCAGGCCCTTCTTTGCCCTCCATTTTGAATGTGGAGAAGGGCGTGGGACGAGGTTTACCTGCCCAGTCCCTGTCCTGTCACCCAATCAGTGCTTTGGTGGAGTTTGAGATGTTCTGTGATCACACCCTCCCCCCCTCCTCGATCTCCTCCACAAGAAAAAAAGCTTGAATGAAAATTTTTTATTGGTGTTGATAGTCAGCGGTATTCTGTACAAGCGTAGTAGCTGTAGGAAAAGCATGGCCAAAGTAATGGCTATGTAAATAAAGAGTTGCATTGAACTGAAGCCTATTGTGTGAAAGCCTAGTGGTCAACAGTGGTTCGCACAGCTGAGCTGTGTTGGCGGTCAAAACAAATATGACAATTTCCATTGTTTCTGATCACCAACATGGCTGCAGCGACAATCAATCTATAGTAGCCCATTTCCGAGTTGCTCTTAACCTCCTTTTCAAACCGAGGCCAAGTGCAAAACCATTCATATGATTGGATATGAGTTTTCTTTCACATGCAAATAAAACTTATATATGAATGGTTTTACACTTGGCCTCGGTTTGAAAAGGAGGTTAAGAGCAACTCGGCAATGGGCTATTAGCATACTACTACCTTTTAGGTGTATTGAGCCAAAACATGAGTGTTGTTTTAGAACCTGATCGATGATCTTAGGGGTAAAAATCCATTTGAGCCACACCCATCAAACGAGACTCTGGTACGGTTTAGGGTGTTTTTCTTTTAAACGTTTTTGATGAGCACCCCCTCATTTTTATGTGGGAGCCTCCCCCCCCCCCCAAAAAAAAAAAAAAAAAACCGGGCATAAAATGCTTTGGAAACTGCTAAGGCATTGTTTTATTTTTACACAACTGTACGTATTGACCACAGAAGTCACAGTTTTCAGCTGTTTGGATTTGATTTCATGGTTGATACGCAGTTTAATGTATGGCTGTTGAAAGTTAATGGTGCACCTGCTTGTGCAAGGTAAGATGCTTCTAAGGTCCTGTTGTCTATGTCCCAAGCATGGTACCCCCCCACCCCAAGGAAACACCCAAGGGATTTTTTTTGTTACAATTCACGGCACTTAAGATGAGATTGCAAGTAATTAGAAAAAAAGTACATTAAAATAAACTGTAGTCCAGAAGTAGCTATGAGGTCTGCAAAAGAGTCCTAGACCCCATTAACCCTTTCACTCCCGAGGGTTTTTGCATTTTTGAGCGATTTTCTGAATACACATGCCTCATGGGCTTTCATGACTCCATATTTAAAGTTACCATTGAAAGTGCTGCTGTTCTAAAACATTGAAGGCTCGAGTTTACCGGAAATGTCACTGTGACATTGTCATTTTGCTTTGTTGAATTGCAATAAAGTCTCGAATATGCTGTTTCTGTGATTTTTGGTAAGTTCACAGCCATTTTTCATCTTTAGTAGCTGCCTGAAGGTAGTTCAGAGTCCACTTTCTCAATGAAGCGAGGGAGATGTTGTACTTTGTTTACGAATTTGGCTCGTTGCTCGTTGAACTGGAAAAATGGCCACCACGAAACGAAGTAGCCTTGGGACTCAACTCTGGATGAATTTCTCAAACTACCATGCCATATTTTGGAAGTTGCGACTACTGAAGAACACAACAAGCACGAAATTTCGGTGGTACTGGTCGGAGTGGCTGTGGGCTTAGCATAAATATGAAATATGTGGGGGAAGGAATGAACACTGTCAAAAATTGTGGCTATTCCCCAGCATGCAGTGCGGTGATGTTGAAAATCGAAGGAAGGTCAGTATGCACTAGAACGAGAGGCTGTAGCTCGGCCCGAGCAACGAATAAGAGCAAAAAAAAATCACTGCTAAGCTAGGACTAGGACTGAATTTTGCTGTGAATGTTGACTTTTGGGTTTGCCACGATGATTTGAATGAAAAAAAAAAAGAAAGGCAAAAACGTGATTTTTGTTAGTTAAGGCAATGTTCGCACGATTGAGAAAGTTGCAATTTTTTAAAGTAGTGGAGTCTTTCGGGTGTTTCAGGTGTTAATGGGTTAAGCCCTAAGAGTGATCAGCATCAATTTTCTCCTTGTAATATCAATGCCTTATCAATCAAAAAGGTCACGAGAATTAAGGACATGATCACACAAGAGGAGTTCTCTTGATATCCAATTACTGGTATTTCTCCCCACATCTTCTATAGGAAATGTAGGGGACTAGATATGAGAATTTCAATTTTGATATTAGGACTTAAAGGGTTAAGACAATGATCACTTAAGAGGAATCGACTCTTGATCCTTTACTAATTTCTCCTCCTCTCGCCCTCCTCTAACCCCTGAGTCCAAGAGCTTGTTCTCTGAATAATTTCAACCCTTGAACTCAAGTGTTTTGTAAAAGTGCCATGTTCTTGTTGAGGGGTGCAGCACTAGGTTTACAGGTACAACAAGTACTTTTTCAGTATGGATGGAATTTTCAAGCCCTTTACTGCATCACAGTAACCAGTAGGAATTGTTTTCCTTACACAGCATCGGCACAAATCTTGCAGGGACCTTGGCTTGCAGTTATATTCAAACAACTTTATAGCTTTCTCTTCACACACTATTAACTGGCCTTTATGATTAAGTCTTAATTGCCATAAAGGTTCCACACCTGATGCAATGAGATGTGCATTGCTACCTTCTGTTATTGACTCCAGCAACACAATTTTATCTCCATCTGCAATAATCAGATTTTGTCCATCATGGACAAATCCAGTTATATCATTAATCAGATTTTCTTCTCCATCAAGCATATAATAAGTGATAGTCGCTTGTTCTACCATTTCTACGTGAACTTTTTCTTCATCTTCGTCTTCTCTTTCATCTTCCCCTTCAGAGTAAAAACACACCTTTGAAATTGATAAAGTGGACGAGTTTTCATAGTGGTTTGTAATTACCTTGAAATATGGAGAAAAGCATAGCTGATCAATTCCATATTTGGATTCCTCATCTTCAGGAATACAAACTTTTCTCGTTTTGAGGACTTTTAAATTATCCCAGTCCATGCAGATTTCGTAAAGACCGCCATCAGGATCGAAGCTTTCTGAACCCGCGACAAGAATATTCCTCTCTGGAGACAGAGCGAGCGCCCCAGGATAAGACAAAGAAGGAACGTTTATTGTAAGTTCAGATGAATCTAATTTGAGTTCAAATGTACTTTTCTCAAGGGAAAAGATAAAAATGTCTCCCGTATTGTATGGTTCTGAATAGCTTATTGCAATGCGATCACCAGGCACAAATAACATGTGAAGATCTCCGTCAAGCCCGAGATTGCATTCGGCCGTCACTTTTCCACTCACAGGACTCCACACAGAAAATCCATCTTCGTAGTGGGCAGTCGCATACAAATCCAAAACTGGGTTGTAATCAAATCCGTGTCCGCTTTTCACTCCTTCTGGAATCTTTATTTTGGAAACACGGTTGTTAGCGAGCACCTTCATCTTTTCAGGTCTTAACAACCGCTATTACGCATGTCCGCACGAATTAAATTTGCTAACTGTGTCATGTAAGGCAAATAAAATGTCTCGAGATTGTACGAGATACGATAGGTCTAGTTAACAGGGTTCAAATTTTCGTTTTTGTAAAAGCACATAACCCAAGCTCCTAGTGTGAGAAACTGTATATTAGTTTAAATGTCTTTGTGAGTTTTGTAATATGAGCATCATGTCACTGAGACGTAGCCTAACAGCGAGAGAAGTCATGTTGCATAAAAGTGCAAATTTTGAAGGTTTGTATGGGAATTTATTTACATTAAACCCACATATAATTTTGTTAGGAGCAGTATTGAAAAAAATACAAAAATACCTTACCTTGTTTCCCTGTTGTGTTACATGTGTCTGCTTGGGGATTTAGGCCATTTCGAAGCAATTCCAGAGAGTTTGTTACATTTTTATTGTATTTTTATTCCGTTTACCGTTTCTAATATGTTTGTTAAATTCCCATACAAACCTTTATAATTTGTGCTGTTATGCAACACAACTTCTCTTGTTGTTATGTTACACCTCAGCGATTTGATGCTCATATTACAAAACTCACAAAGACATTTAATCATACCTGCCAACCCCAATGTGCAGAAATCTGGAGACGTCTAGAAATCTTTGCATTTGTAAGATCATTTCCGACAGTGACTCAATACTCCCCAAAAATCACCCAAAGGCCTTCCAAATGTTGCCGACCCCCCCCCCCCCCAAAAAAAAAGACATCAGTTTTGTTCTGTTTTATGTTTTCCGATCGAGTTGATCGAGAACAGCTCAAATAAGAGCACTAAATCCACTTCTTGTTTTATTTACCTTTTTGACATCTCGAAAATAACGAAATTAATGAAAACATTTTGAAAAAGGCCACGAAAAGTATTTCCCGGGAGATTTGGTGCTCTAACCAGGAGACTGGGAGATTTGATGAAAAACTTGGAGACTCCCGGGAAAACCGGGAGAGTTGGCAGGTATGTTTAATATACGGTGTCTCACACTAGAAGCGTGGGTTACCTGTGAGAAAAGTACAAAACAAACGACACAGGTCTCACTGACCATTGCTTCATCTTTGTCAAGAAGAGAATAAAAAATAGATCAGAAATAGGATTGGGTACATGGCAACTGCCCTACATTTATTTTATGACAAGCAAGCATCTACATGCGCTTGCCATGTGAAGAAAACAAGCCATGAACCAGGCATAACAAAGCGATAACATCAATGAGTAATCAATTGATAAGTCATTGATTATTGCCAATAGTCATCATCAATGAGTAATTATCGATGACTAGTTGAAGGCCACAACATTTTTAGTCATGATTAATCAATGATGTCATCGATTAGTCATCCATTGCATTGATTACTCATCAACATCACTGCATGACTGCAAATGACATCATTTTTCCTAGTTTTATGATGGAATATGAGAAAAAGAAAACAAATTGACTGTGACAAGAATGATTTTCACTTTATTAGTTCAAAATACTGTAACAACATTATTAGCTGTATGCTACAATGCTCTCTGAATAATTTCAACCCTTGAAGTCAAGTGTTTTGTAAAAGTGCCATGTTCTTGTTGAGGGTTGGGGCACTAAGTTTACTTGTACAGCAAGTATTCTTTCAGTGTGGATGGAATTTCCAAGCCCTTGACTGCATCACGGTAACCAGTAGGAATTGTTTTCCTTACATGGCATCGGCAATAATCTTGCAGGGACCTTGGGTTGCACTTATATTCAAACAACTTGATAGCTTTCTCCTCACAGACTATTAACTGACCTTTATGGTTTAGTCTCAATTGCCCTGAAGATTTCACACCTGATGCAATGAGATGTGCATTGCTACCTTCTGTTATTGACTCCAGCAACACAATTTTATCTCCATCTGCAATAATCAGATTTTGTCCATCATGGACAAATCCAGTTATATCATTCATCTGGTTTTCTTCTCCATCAAGCATATAATAAGTGATGGTCGCTTGTTCTACCATTTCTATTTTCTCTTCGTCTTCGTCTTCCTCTTCGTCTTCATCTTCTCTTTCATCTTCCCCTTCAGAGTTAAAACGCGCCTTTGTAACTGATAAAGTGGAAGAGTCCTCATAGAGCCTTGTGATTACCTTGAAATCTGGTGAACAGCATAGCTGATCAATTCCATATTCGGATTCCTCATCTTCAGGAATACAAAGTTCTCTCGTTTTGAGGACTTTTAAATTTTCCCAGTCCATGCAGATTTCATAAAGACCGCCATCCATGCCTGCTGAACCCGCGACAAGAAGATTCCTCTCCGGAGACAGTGCGAGCGCCCCAGGATAAGACAAGGAAGGAACTTCTATATCAAGTTCAGATGAATCAAATGTGCCTTTCTCAAGGGAGTAGATCTCTACTGATCCTCCGTGATGTGCTTCTGAATAGCTTATTGCAATGCGATCACCAGGCACAAATAACATGTGAAGATCTCCATCAGCCCCGAGATCGCATTCGGCCGTAACTTTTCCACTCACGGGACTCCACACAGAAACTCCATCAGCGTAATCGATAGTTGCATACAAATCCAAAACTGGGTTGTAATCAACTCCGTCTCCGCTTTTCACTCCTTCTGGAATCTTTATTTTGGAAACACAGTTGTTTGAAAGTACCTTCATCTCTTTCAGATACTACAAAACTTACTACGCATGCTCACACGAGTTGGATTTGGTAACTTTATCATGTAAGGCAAATATAATGTCCCGAGACAAGAGTCACTCCACAGCAAGATTTGATTTGTATACAAAGACCCAATATTTTGATAACAAAAAATAAAATTTCACTGTGGTAGTGGCCAACTCGAAAGTTTTCGCCCCTTTGGTCACTACACACTTATTCTCGCATAGTCTTCCCACCAACTTTGGTCAACTTTTCCCCAGGGGCTATCCTAAATAACAACAACAACATTTATTTAAACACAGAATAAAGATGTATCCAAAAGTATTGTTATTCCAACAATAGGGTATTGTTAAGGTGGGATTTAACCTAAACGCCATTTTTCTGCCACTTGACATGGCTTTTATGGAAATATCTCGTTCACGTTTATTTATTTACCACGTAAGTCTTCACTCAATGATGAGCATTTTAGACTGTCTAACTTAGTACTTAAATATAAATTAATAGAAATTGGAATTTGCTTCCTTGAAAAGTAACAGAGATTTGCTTAATGCAATATCCCTAGGGAGCTGGTTCCAAGCAAGTAGTGTTCTGGGGTAAAATGAAAATTTAAAATAATCACAACTGGCAGTTTGGAGCAAGCAATCCAAAAACTCTATGCTCATCGCGTGAATCTATGTTGTGGGGTGTTTTGTGAATGTTTGGGTGATTTTTGGGTATGTTTGGGAGGAGATAGTTTTGCTAGAAAAATTGGTAAAATTAAGAGAAATAAGAAATATTGAAGATTAAGTGAAGTTTTAAAATTAGAATTTGTAGTTAATAATTAATAGACGGACACCAAGTTAGTCCACTAGCAACCTGGGGTTGCTCTTGCGTGGGTATCGACTGCCTGTTGGTGTTCCAAAAATCATTTTCTTTCCTCTATCCCTTCCTAAAACCTCTTAAAATTTCATTCAAATTTAGGTTGAGTCCCGCCTTAAAACAAAAACAACACTTATGAAACGTCTCAAGTTCAGATGACTTTGTGTCCTAATGAAATTTTTTTTTTTTAAATTTAATTGTACTTTATTGTATCATAATCTAGTGTAGTATTTTGATCAGGACACAAGATGAGCGCAGCACAATTTGGCCGCCCGCAGCCAGGCACACAATAAAAACTTTAATGAACAAAGAAGCCTCAAATACTCCGCACACTAATTTACAACATGAATATGCTAATATGCAACACCACTTTCCCGCCAAAAAAGTAAACAAAATACAAAAAAAAAAAACTTAGAAAATAAATTAACAGTAATAGGAAAAGTACGACATTGTTCTCTGTTCTTATTTTTGTCTGATACAAGTCTGGTTTTTTTTTTTTACAAATTCATCTTAACGACCGGCTTCCTTATTCTACCCGAGCGTCTCAGAGTTCGGAGTGGCGATGATGTTATTTCTGGTGCGTTCCTTGTTTGTGCTTCTCCACGAGGAACAGGCAAGCTTGCAGTTTTCGGGGGGAAGGCGCGAGAGACGGCATAGGTTCAGTTTGATTACTCTCAGGAATCAGTTGAGGTACAACTTGACTGTGACTCAAAATTACTTCTGGAAACCACTTGCACGCAAACATCAGGCTCAGTCACGCTTCCTGTTGGCTCAAAGGAATTCCCCGGATCGGTTGAGGCCTCCTCGTTATCAATACTCCTAGCTGCTTCATACTAAACGGAAATTGGGATAAGCTCTGGACGAGTGGGCCACCTGTGGCTCGAATGGGCCACCTGGGGTTTGCGCGTGACTTTACCATTACAAACATGTACAGTTGTTATGAGTGTTTATAGCCTGGGATATGATCAAGTTAAAACTTGCAGATTCTCACCATTGTACCGTCCCGGGTTTCCCCTCTTTCGGGCGGGTACTTTTGGGGCTACCACTCAGAATGGGAAATAATCGGGAAAATAGTTTTTAACTCGTTATTTTATCAGGGTAAAACCACAGGCAAGAAAAGAGCTAAAATATTTCAAAATTTTAATAAGCAAAGTAAAATAATTATATATGTGTATAACACACACACTACTTTGCTGGGTGGCAAAACCACACGGTTAATATCCGCGGCCAAGTTTTTAATGTTTTAACAAAATTATTATCATGTATATCAGGATAATGAGCTCCTACGCTTGTATAATTCAAGGTCAGCTACCTAGCTCTTTAAACACACCATTTTGAATGTTAAAAGTTCGTCCACTATTTGAATGTCAAGAGATAACTTGAAGATCGACAAAAATGATCAATACATCGGTTATACTTGTAAAACGTTTGAAGGCTAAAACAATGTTCCATTTCAACCCTCATACTAATGTACCAATAGCAGTGGCCAGTTTTCTCTTCAGCTACGTCATAATGATGACGTCGCAGAAGAGAGAGGATCCAGAGAACGCGGTTGGCAGTAATTTCGATTTTGAGGGGTGAATTTATGACGCATACACAATGGGGAACACGTGAAAGACGAGAAATCCCCACAAGAACACGAAAACTCCGAAATCACGCCCTATATTACTCTTGCGTCTGCTGCGCAGGTTACCAATGTTGCAGAGTCAATCTCGAATGATTAATTCTCCTGTAAGTTCCTGGTGGAGAATTTGATGGTGCCCCAAAGCAATGTTTGGTCGATGATTTCAATATTCGCATCGCGTGTCTGCTTAGTTTGATCCAGGCGTTCAGAAAATGAGGAGCCAAGGATAGGCCGCGCGCAGAAAGAAAAAATGTTGCGAGTGCTGACGGAGGGGAATGGGCGCGAAAGAGAGCGAGGCGAGGGAACCCCTCTCCCCAGTCTTCCCTCGTTTTACCCACTCGTTCGCGCGCCGGGTTTTAGCTGCTCCGCTGACCCACAATCTTAACGCCTGGAACAGGCTAAAGTAAATAGTTTAAGTAATTCTCCACGGTCAAGCCATCGTAGCGATCTCCGTTCTAAATATTGCGATGTCAGTTCTTGTTAACACTTCTCCATTCGCCGAGGAGAACACTATTCCAGTCAGAAGACACGTGAAATTTCCAGCCGTTGTTCTTCAGGCAAAACCGAATCCCTCGCTTCCCTCGTTTATTGCCAGCAAAAGTTTTTTCTGCATTTCCTTGAACGATGAGTAAGAAGGTAAACAGAGCTGGTTGAAACTGCAAAAATAGGAAAAGTGAAGGAAAATATTGGAGTTGTCAATGTATTTTAGAGAGTTAATTCATTCAAGTTGATCAGAAAGACGTAATTGTTCTTTAAAAAAAAAATAGATAAGTACTTCATAAGTACTTTTCAAGATAGTATTCCTTTCAAGTATTACCCTCATCCCAGGGGTAGATTACGAAACCCCAGGAGATTACAAGACAAATTTAGATTATGGGGCTCTCACGCCTAAAAAGCGGTTCCAAAACTACCCAACAGGCCACCGTTTTGCCACAGCCTTCGCTGTAATTTTTTTGTATGTCAGGTCCATTTTTACTTGTTGCGCAGCTGACCAGTTATAAATCCGACTCTGTTTTTCTCGTGTCACATTAGCACATGCAAATTTATGCACGCATATATTAGTTTCACTGGTCTGATTGGTTGACATGCGACGTCGTGATCTCGCTCTTGATTTCAAAATGGCGGCAAAATCTCTCCGTGTGTTGACTTGAGAAGCAAAAAGAAGAATTACAGCGTACAAATTTTCAAGACAACGCAAGGCGTTCATGGATGGATAGGACCACTTGATAAAGTGTCGGCTACTGAACGTAGTGAATTTAGTGTAGTCTGACTTTTTAGATAATTTTCAGCTTATGTTTCTCCATAAAAGTACCCAAAACACTCGGGAATCGATACTACAATGGGTTAAAGACGCCACAAGTTCAAGTTGTGTACATCTTCTTGTTAGCATTAAAAGCACTATAAGGAGTTTTCAGAACCTCCATCTCCTGGGGCAGAAGGTCTAGCTACCCTTAGGTTACCCCCCTCCCCCCCCGTACCCGCACCCCCTCCCTCCGCCATATAAGGAGGGGGTTACTATGGGTGATCGTACTAACCATGTGTGTGCTGTAGGAAGTGCATCCATATTCGGAGCTGAAGAAATCTGCACTCGCGGGGAGAGCTCGGCAAATCCCCCAGGGGGAAGCTGAGAGGAGCCTGTAATGAACTGAACTAGCCGGGCCAGTTCTTCTTGGGTTAAACTTGTCACTATTGTCCAAAACCAGTCCAAAGTCTAAGGGGTTAAAGAACAACCTGAGTTTATAACTGTTGTTTCTAAATCTACAATTGCAGAAAAACGGAAGGCTAACAATTCTTTGCTTTCACCTGATGTCATCAAAATTCTAAAATCTAAAGAGCTTATCAGAGACGGTCCGTCTTTTAACAGTTTCTTCATATCAGCAATAGTAATCGCCGTGCCAAGTTTCATGTCAACACATGACATTGCTTTAGAGTTATAGCATTTTAAAATTTTTAGCGGTGCGGCTGAGCGTCTCCATTTTCGAAACAAAAACAAGAATTTTTCACTCAGTTTGTAGACTTTTCTAAAACGAGTTAGTTAATCGGAGGTCTTCGAACTGAATAGAAGCAATAATAAAAAAAAATTAGCTGTATTTTAAGAATTTCTTAAAAATGCAAATTCGGCCGCCATGTTGGTGTACCAAAGTGGTACACAAAAATGGTGTACCAAAAAACTGGTACGCAGTAAATCATTCTTCAAGCGTGTACTGCAACGGTATACGAACCCTTCGTATACCATGAGAACGCACTATATAACTATTACATCATATCCCCATATTACGTGTATAAGCTGTAAATTATGCCGAGAAAACAGGCCGTTGCATTACACCAATAATATATAGAAAAATATACAATAGCTTTTAACTAATTTTACCTTCGCAAAGGATCTTCCACTGCGTATAACACTGTGATTGTGTCTGAAGTCAGATACACTAATATTCCCTGTTCCACACATCAACAACTGCCAAGAAACGGCACAAATAAATAAATAAATAAACAAATAACAACAAAACAAATGTGTTGAATGGAAACACCAGGTAAATAAAGCTTTCGATCCCATGGTCATCGGACAATTATTTTCTCTTGGTTTTAGTCTGTGGCGGGGACGAAACTCTGTAGCACCACCATTTAAATGGAAGTTCTTCAGCAGTACTTTCCTATGGTACTGTTTGTCATTCAGTATTTTAGCGATTTTCAGTTGATTGTCGTAAAACTAAAACCAGATTACTGTCGAATCCCGTTAATACGGACACTGAAGGGACCACGGAAACTGTTCGTATTAAGCGGGTTCACATGGATGACAATGTTTAAAGTTTTAAACAGTTAAAAGTGTTTTATCGTTTTTAAAGAAAAATACAGAAAATTACCGCATCTAACCCCACTAAGACACCAGAATATTGTGATTAGACAAACGTTCGTAATTTTCTTTCAACCAAGTTCACGTTTAAGTTTAAGTTCAAGTTTATTGCCTTATATTGAAAACAGTTACATAAATATAAAATTTAGTGGCAGGGAAGCTCAAAGGAAACCACTGGGTGTATAAATAATAGGCTCCCTCGATATATTATTTTCAATGAATATTTTCAACCAAACTGATAGTATACAGGGGTCTCCCTAAATTTTAGCTCAGCAGGTAAGGGATTTTTGCTAAGCGGTAAAGGGAAAACTGTGTGTCTTAAAAATATTCCGGGGGCAAGCCGTTACGGGCGGTAATAAGTGCTGCTTCAAGCGGTAAATTTTACCGGTTACCGCCTGATAAGGAGAACCCTGAGTATATGTGTAGCTGACTGACTTGGCGCATTTGAGCACACTTTTATCGCTTAGAATTAGCCAGATTGTCCGTATTAGATTGTTGTATGAGCTTGTCTTAAACTGTTCGTTGTCCGTATTAACGGGTGTCCGTATTAAACGGGTGTCCGTATTAAGCGGGGTTCGACTGTCATTACTATACTATCGGCAATCACGCAGACTATACTACATTACTATACTATCGGCAATCACGCAGACAATCCAATGAACCAATCAGAAGTTGAAGCAAATACATGTAGCCGGTGCCAAGCGCGGGAAAACACGTGCGACCAAGTTGATTGGTTGAGAAAGTGGCGCGAGATGTTTAAGCCAATCACAAAGCGTAGCAACGCAAAACCAAAACAATGGCGAAATTACTTTTGACACTCAACTACACTGCTCTAATTGAAAATTTAATTTCAATATTTCGCCACTGACTTGGGCATGAACAGTTAATGGAAACAAGTTGTCAAAAAGACTAAAATAGCACTCACCTCTAGCTCGTATTCGTCAAATACGCTAAGAAGACTGTCTGGAACCATTTCATTTAAACCTACAAGATAAAAAGCGTTTTGCTGATTATAATTAATTTACAGGACTGTGTTAGCTGCTTTTGGCGAACGTTGAAAAGATAAAATCATATTTTCATCAGTGAAACTTAAAATTGAAGATTCAATTAACCCTTTCACTCCCAGAGTCAATTATGGAGACATGTAGTGTAGTTCTAACTTTTGAGTCTGTTGATGAAATCCTATGGTGTGACCATTCAAATGAAACCTCTTCTGCAGTACTTTTGCATGGTACCATTTGTTCTAACTTTTGAGTCTGTTGATGAAATCCTATGGTGTGACCATTCAAATGAAACCTCGTCAGCAGTTCTTTTGCATGGTACCATTTGTTGTTCAATATTTTACAAAACGAAATTTGGGATTTTTCTTATTTTTGATTTTTGGTACTCTTGGGAGTGAATGGGTTAAAGGTCATTATACTCGTGCAGTAAGGCGGAGGCGCGGTGGTGTAGAGGTTTTATAAAGCTGTAAAAAGCGTAATACTTTCGATCTGGGTGTTTGAAAGCTGATCTCTACTCGCCCACGGAACAGGCATTATTTTATTCATGTGTTTCATGCGAGCACGGAGCGCGAGTCACGTGCAACAGGAGGGGCGCTCACACACTCATTGACAAATATAAACTATATTTAAGGTGAACCTTTTGCAAAAGCTTCAATCTCCTGCTTGACAGAGGAGGCCAGGCGGTACTGCGCGAACAAATCCAGATATTCCTTCTTGTTTGATTCTGTCACAGGAATCTGAGAACCGCCTGGCTTCAATTCTACCACCTGAAAGAAAACACAAACATGTACAGTTTTTAACGCCCCCTTTTTTCAGCTAAAAACACAACTGAATGAGCTGTCCAATAAATACGAACGAGTTAACGTAAGTTTCCGGAAACGACAGAAAAACAAAAACAGTCAATTGGTAAATTTGCTCCAGTCCCAGATACAATTACTGCACTGATCTAAACAGCTCCTACTGTAGGGAATAAACAACCTCTCGAGTGCTTCACAGAGCTCCGTTCCCTTTGGTAAATCTTTTTTTTTTTCGATTTACCATAGGACAAATGTTCCATGATCAAGATAGAAACCGAATTCATTTCACAGCTACCTTCCAGGTATCTGTCCTAAACTTCCTGCACTAATCCCCACACGATGAAACAAACGGAACTGATGATGATCTTCCCTAAGCGCCCAAGAAGGAGCTCAGTTTATCCTATCTACTCTGTTACCCACAAACGGAGCATTATCCTACCTTCTCTAAGCGCCCCTGCCGATCGCACTCCTCCTCGGCGAAAACTAGACCCAGGTCCTCTGGGTCTGTCTCCTCGATGTACTTGATCTTGCTCCGATAAAGTTGCTTATCATCGCTTTCAAAATACTGTGAATGGTGGTCATAAAATAACAACGACATTTGTGTTAAAAGGATATGTTAAGGCGGGGTTTTACCTGAATTTTATGAAATTTTAAGAGGTTTTAAGAAGGGATAGGAGAAAGAAAATGATTTTTGGAACACCAACAATTGGATTAAAGCCACGCTTGTGACAAACTGAACAAAGGAGAAATAGGAAAAACTCACAACGAAGTTTCGAATCAGCATGATGGGTGACGTCACATTGTATCACGCGCAGGATGACTGGGAACAAGTCTGTGCTGTACCTTTTTAAATTTAGGTATAAACAGTTTTCGATCTTACCCTATAACAGACGCGAAGACCAAGTAGTTGAGCTAAAAATGATCTGCTGAATCGAGCTTTTACGTTGAGCCTCCGACTTGAACCCAAAGCAGACTCATACAAACATTTTCCGACGATGCGCCCTGCAAACTCATAAAATTTCAACTTCTGCCAAGGAGGTCTTTTGGGATTCGGGTGAACCTTCAACAAGAGAAAACAATCCCCAGTTAACCTTGTATAATTTTCTTGCCGAACTGTCATGGCTTTGGCTACAGAGATCGTGGTAAAAACATTTACCACGACTATTTGCTGGCCATGGTTCTCCTTTAAACCAAGTTAATATCAGTTCTGTTGAATATTGGTTCATGCATTATCTATGTCAAATGTTGTGACTGGAAAGAAATGATTTCACAATTCTTGAATGCTCTGTTCATGCGCCTTCTAACTAAAAAAAGGAAAACAGTTAACCAACATATTTACGACTGCTTTTGTGACATTCAATCGCACATGTCAACTTCTAACATCTATTTGCGTGGCTTGCCGCTTCAAGGTGCGTTTGGTTTATCAGTAATAGAGCGGTTTTCAACGTTTGGTTTAGCATTGCCATGCTTCAATGTGATTGGCTAAAAAATCTCGCACCACTTTCTTAACCAATCAGAAGAAAAACCAAAACCAATTATGACTTGCCTGCACGTGTTTTCCCGCGCTTAGCTTCGAGTTCTGATTGGTTCATTGGATTGTCTGTCTCTGTTGTGATTGGCCAAAGTTACAACTTTGGTTTTACGACTATTTGCTCTAAGTCCCAGAACTTGCAATATACTGACTCAGTGGGATCAGGAGCTCATTACCATAAAAAAAGCTCCTGTAGTGGGAACAAGATATCAACAGCAACACTATTCTCCACTCACCAGCGCTTGCGGATCGTCGGCATTGAAGCGAGTAAAGAAACCACTTTCGTGAGAAAACAGCGCCTTACATAACAACTCCAACCACTCGCGCCTCACACCGCCCCAGTCTACACCTGGAAACAGAAGCAATGAATGAACAGGTATACCTTGAACAGCTGATTGGGGACACTAAGAGATGGCTCATGAAGGTTTTATATCGCTAGTAATTTTCACTGCCAAACAACCTATATAACATCTACATCTACAACAAACTGAGTTCTTGAAAATTGAAGATTTCCTGCAACACTTAAGTTGTTAAATAAAGTAAAACGTTCAATGTTTTATCCGCAATAAATGGATTTTAACTGAAGTTAAAGGTAGCCGATACTTCTCTGTTTGATTGAAACCGCAGAAGCATCAAGAAGATTAGTTCTTTCTTTATCTCAAGTAGTATTTTAAGTTTAAAACCACTAACCAAGTTCATCTTTGAAAGTGACTTTAAATAGTCGCAGCCAATCGCTGGAATACAAACTTTTGATAGTAGCTTGGTAAGACTGAAAATAAAGTGAAACAGTGACACGGTGAAACTAAGAAGACATTGCAAGCCGCTAAAAGGCACTGAAGAACAAACACTGATTGAAAGAAATATCAAGGATATGTTCGCACTTGAATGTTTAATTCATAAACTTACACTTTCTAGGAGCTTATGGCGGTTAATCTTCAAGTTTACTTCGCCTGTTTTTCGACCATGATACGCCACTAATTCACGATAAAAGAAATCCCGTTTATCATTAAAACTTTCTGATCCACCTAAGAAAAAAGAAATTTTTTTATTTCACTTGATCAGTGACAAAAATCACTATTAATAATACAGGTAACAAAATACTAGAATAATATATGATACTAAAGTATATGCTATATACGATACTATATATGTGACAGAACTTTGGACATAGGGATTGTGAGGTGGGGGATACTTGTGGGGACTACTAACAACTTGGGGTAATTTGGTATGAGTACAGCAAAATGGATGTTAGAAAGTGAGGGGGGATGGGAATGGCATTATCTGGGCAGGGGGCAGGGGTCATTGCAACAAGATATCGTATCAAATAGCCCCAATCTACTAATTGGCCCATTTGCCTACTAATACATACATACTTTATTGACTTTCCTCAATGAGGCTTTTCAAAGACAATGGTTATTTACAACAATAAAACAGACTATAAAATTACTACTGTAAAAACTACTTTAAGAACGATACAAGCTGATACAGCAAATATCAACAGTAATTAATGAAGATTGAAGAATAACTGCAGAAATGAAGAATAAATGCAGTCATAACACCCCCCCCCCCCCCACCACCACCACTAGATGTTAGCACCCCACCTCCATTCCCCACTTTGTGATCGTTTCACATGTTGTCATAACTAACACACTTGACTTTGCATTGCTGCGGTATAAGGGAGAAATCAAAAGTTGATCACTGACCTATTTTAGTTAGCAGAAGTCTTGAGAATGTAGCTACCAACACATTCCTTTCTTTGCACATGACAGTGACTGGAGGCTGAGAGCCATCATCCACAGTGAAGGTTGGATGTTCTACACTGAGGTCAGGGGGGTGCAAAATAATCTGAGAGGGGAGAGGTTAGAACATTTGTAGGTTATCAACAGCAGTGTAATACAGTCAACTCTCTCAAAGCGTACACCCCTGTAAGGCATACACTCGGCAGGCGGACACCCCTGTAAGGCAGACACTCCTGTAAGGTGGACACCCCTGTAAGGCAGACACTCCTGTAAGGTGGACACCTGTGTAAGGTGGACACCCCTGTAAGGCAGACACCCCTGTAAGGCAGACACCCCTGTAAGGTGGACACACCTGTAAGGCAGACACCCCTGTAAGCTGGACACCCCTGTAAGGTGAACACCCCTGTAAGGCAGACACCTCTCTAAGGTGAACATCAGTGCTTGGCTGGTTCAAACCGACATTCACTTCTTTGTCTGCAACCTAACCTTATATAAAGCTAACACCTCTCTAAGACGGATAGCTGGTGCTGGTCTCGAGGGTGTCTGGCTGAGAGAGACTTCATTGTTGGACCATTCAGATACAACAAGCCAATCTTATCATGCGGTCTGCATCTATTTAAAATCATTGAATGAAAATTTCTCCCATTTTAGCAAATTTCAGTATGTTCTAACGTACCTTTGTAGAAGGTCTGACACGAAAGCCATACAATCTGTGGGG
>JAJGOT010000494.1:0-320000 GCA_022457155.1 Cladopsammia gracilis | reverse complement strand
TCCATGCAGCCATGCTCCGGCTGCATGGACCACCCTGTGGCTCGTATGTGACTTTTAACATTTTATTTTTAAACACTTACTATTAAGAGAGATAACAGTAAGTTGTCCTTGGCTGAGTGGCAGGCCATTGTATCTAACCACTGCATTAAAGCAACCTACAGAATCCAGCTTGATATGCAGAACATTGTTCTTATCAAACCCATCTGGGAGAATCACTAGCTCAGGATCTGTCTTTTCACTACTTCCAATCTGACAAAAATAAAACAAACAACATTATGAATAGATGGGATTTTAAAAATAATAATGTAATTAAGAAAGAAAACTTGGAATACACATGCTATTAACATAAGTGACACAGGTCAAGATTTGCTCCTAGGGACGGGTATTCTTGCCAGGGCAAAGATTTTTCTTTGATTCCCATTATTCCCATTTCCTTTCTAGACTTGTAGTTCAGAAGGAGATGTAAGGGTTTCTAGTCCCTGTTTTGGGTAGGGGTGTGACCCTGGGCCGGACTCTGAAACTCTTACCTTATTCCAGACTATGTTCAGCTGATTTTGCAACCCTGTACTAGACTAGACAATGAAACTGCCTACCCTATCCCAGACTTGTTATTTTTCATATATCTGAGCCATTATGCAGAACCATAGTGTTTTTACTGGACAACCATCTGTCAGCAATGTTGCTGTGATTATTTTATTTCTGTTTAGGGAAGGCTCTTTCTCTTCCGAGTTTCAATTCCTATTCTAGACTTAATTCTTCATACCACTGATCAGTTTCCGGCAAATGATACCCTATTCTAGACCAAAACTCTCTGATTTCTATACCCTATCACAGACTAAACTGCTTTAAAACCATACCCTTCTGGCAGCACATACATGTACCCATATAGCTTTTATATGAGAATACCCCCCCCCCCCCCCCCCCCAGGGTTTCTCTAAGAGGAACCTACCTCCGTTACTTCAACACTGTATGAATGAACATCTTGGACTGACAGTGGACAAATGTTACCAAACTTGTCTCGTGCTTCTACAGTGAGGGGTGTGTAGATACCCTGTTGAACCTCCAAAATTGTTCCACCTTCTAAAATACTGCACTTTGATGGATCAACTGCTTCTGTTTCAGCAAAACAAAATATGGTAGTGATGTAATGTAACTCTTTTTCTTATACCTCCCAACTCAAACTCCCTAGGGTGAACAAAACTCACTAACTCCCTAAGGAAACAACAACTTCAACTTTTGACTCACACGTGATAAAACTTGACACCTATATATGTTTTTTCTATTTTTGAGTTGGGAGGTATAACAAAACATTTAATAACTGGCCCCACGGGAAACAGTGAGTTTTGTTTCCCCTCGGCGATTGAGGGTCTCGGAGAAACAAAACTCACTGTTTTCCTTGGAGCCTGTCATTAAGTGCTTAATGTCTGTATATAAATAAAGTGTTAATTAATAGAAAAGAATGTAAAGACTGGCTCAAAGAAAAATATGCAGTTCCAGAAAAAATCCATACCCACCCCATGGAAGGTCATTGGAAATTCCTAGGGGAAGGGGGTTCTTAAAAGCCAACATTTTAGAAGCAAAGTATGAAGCTAAACTGGAATTTCCTGGGGAGACGGGGCGTGCTAAACAAAAAAACCTTCCGTGGGGGGAGTATGGATATTTTCTGGAACTGCACAATGCAAGTAGATGAAAGTTTTGGAAATATGAACTTAAAAGTGTGGATAAGACCTAGGTTCTTGTTGCACAGCAAGAAAGACTAACAAGTACATACAGTTGTACACTGAAAAAAAAGACTTATACATATAGCGCACATATCACATGTCTCATGGCACTTTACATGCACTTATGAGAACGAGATCAGACGTCAGCTTATGAAGGCGCCTCAGGCAGCCGCTATCGGTCCATTGTTGATCTCGTCTTCCCCACCCCACCATGAACAATGTATGGCACTGAGGGTGGTAACAGCCAGGGTTTTGTTATGTTCTCAGTGGTTCTTTTTCATCCCCAACCGAGACAGGACCACCATTTCTACATGGTCATCCGTCAAATTAAGGTCTATCCTTATCCTTATCCAAATGAAGGTCTATCCATTTGCAGATGTCGTAGCAAATTAAAGGCAGCACCTTCGTCCTCACTAGTTCAAATGGACTTAACATGTGAATTTAACTCCCCAATGTCAACCATTTGCAAGGCTCCATTCAGGCAACACTTGTTTAATTTTTGTTTAATTAATGAACATTCTTCTGTGTATTATTTAATTTCATACCTTAACTTACTGTAACGTATTATTCAAGTCACATTAATTTTTCCACACTTTGTTCTTATGATATTAATTTGACAATTAATGTAATCACCAAAATATCATGTTACTATCGCTAATAATATACATGAAAAAATTACTCGATTCTGATTGGCTAAGAGCAGTGCAGTTCAAGTGTAACACCAGTGCAAAACGTGTAACACCGGTGCAAAAAGTGTAACACCAGTGCAAATTACAAATCGAAAAAAAAAATTTTTTTTTTCTTTTCTTTTGCCAAAAAAAGAAGAAAAAAATTTCGAAAAAAAAGATTTTGCAAAAAGAAAAAAAAAATTTCAAACAAAAGTGGATGCAAATTTTTTCATGTATAATTATTAATAAGTAATCATACGGTTTTCTCGTTCAATTTGGGATTAATTTGCACTTGTGAGTTTTTCAAAAAGCTCAAATTGCACTCGCCGAAGCGGCTCGTGCAATTTTGAGCTTTTTGAAAAACTCACTCGTGCAAATTAATCCCAAATTGAACTCGAAACCGTATGATTACCTATACTTATATGAATTCCTTTTAAAATGTTTACCAAAGTCTTCTTGTATTAGAACAACAATAGACAGTTTATTACCAGGTAAAAATGTTTTTGTGAAGGGTCTTGATTCGATTGGTGTTCCTTTCACGAGTACAGAAATCTTGTAGGTTCCAGCCTCTCTCACAGTGAAAGAAACTTTCATGACATTGTCATCTCTCCATTTTTGGCCACCATATTCACGTGATGACACAATGAATGTATTATTGTGCATGATTTCAATGAGGACATAATCATCCGGTGAGATGGGATAAGGAGTGAAATTCATCCTATAAAACTATAATAAAACACTTGTTATTGAAATGTTTGTTGGTACGCAGGGAAGTAACTTACACTAAAAATAAATATAACAATAATAATACTAACGTTTTATGAGCACATTTAGAGTCTCAATGTGCTTACATGTCATTAATAAGAATAAAAAAATAACTATGATTATAACAGTCATATAAATGAATATAAATATATAACCATGATCATGTGTTGAACCCACCTCCAAGAATTCCCCATTCCCCACCCATCGCCATCAATTCCACCACCCCACCTCTAAGAATTCCCCCACCCCGCCTTGGAGAATTCCTCCCACCCACCTCCAAAAATTTCCCCTCTCCACCTCGAAGAGTCCTCCCCTCGCCACCTCGAAGAATTTCCCCTCCCCACCTGGAAGAGTTCCTCGTTCCTACCTCAAAGAATTACCCCTTCCCACCTCCAAGAATTTCCCCTCCCCACCTCGAAGAATTTCCCCCTCCCCACCTTGAAGAACTCCCTCTTCCCACCTCTAAGAATTACCCCTCCCCACCTCTAAGAATTCCCCCTTCCCACCTCCAAAAATTTCTACCCCCCCACCTCTAACAGTTCCTCCTCCTGACCCCCAAGTCTTTGCTTTCTGGTGAAATTTCAGCCAGTGATGAAGTTTCTCTCTTTCAGAATAATCATTATGATCTAATGAATCTGAGACAAAGGGAATTAAAATTAATTTAAACTAGTTTGAAGTTTTCAAACCAATAAAAAATTTAAACCACAACATTTTATAAAGTACCTTTAGAAAGAATGACATTGATTCGCCAACAACATGAGGATCTTGCCATTCCCAGGTTACTTTTGTGAACTTAGGTTCCAGAGTTAAACCCAACATGTAATGCAGAAGTGATTTGTGCTGTCGGCTCTTGTTTCTTAATCGGAAAATTCCAGTACAAAGACATGTCAAGCTGATCGCTATGGTGATTAAATATAATAATATTTTACCTGCAACAGTAGAATCATGAATCAGGATTAAAAATTTAATTTTATTACAGGTAGTTTTAATTTATTAATAATACAGGATGGTGTAGTCAGTCATATTAAAACTATTATAAAAACATTCAAATATAAATTTTATGTTATGAGAATTAAACAAGGGAAATACTCTAAATCTTGATCTGCCATAATGTTTTAGTTTTTTCTGCTTGTAAAAAAATAATCTGCAGAAAGCACAAAAAATTAACTGAATGAATTAAAAATATAATGTGCCCATCAACTGAAGGGCTGGGGACGTAAACAGCATAATTATTTTTCCCCTCAATTTATGTTCTGAGCCAAAAAAGAATTCTAAAAAAATAGATGGTGAACAATATTAGTTGAAATAAAAGAGATCCAATTAGACCAAAACAAAAACCAAATTTGACCTGAGGATTAATAGTGAGGTTTGCAGCCAAAATGAATTGTCTTTTATGTGAAAATTATACAGAAAAGATAGTGTTCTTCCAAGGTCGCGGCCTTGTGGGATTCCCACAAAAAAATTTGAAATGGCACATTAAAAGCAAGTTCAGATCAGATCAGATGCTACAAGCAAAGCAGACTTACAGAAGTCAATGAGCAATTTTTTGATTGACAATCAAATACTTCAGCTTTTTCGGCTTGGAAATGGGTACAATTAAGGAGGCTAGATAGGGTTTTCAGCTGCGTGCATGTGCAGCGTGCACTCGTCATACAATGATGCATGCGTCAGCTGATTTTCCTATCAAAAAGTAGCGCTTGCAGCCCACTGGAAATGAAAATACTGCATAATAAGAAATAATTCGTGGATAAAATATTCCTCTTTATCTCGAAAGTTTGTTTGGTGACCTAGCCTGATTTTCTGTATGCAAGCTGCATTTAGTATTTCCTATCTTAAACAAGAGTTTGAGAAATATCTATTAATGTCAAACCTAGCTCCTTCAGTACAATTTTGGCCACCATCTTGGATCACATAACTGACCATGTTATTCGTTCCTCTGGTTTTTGCTTCGTTTTTGAAAACAACATGGCAGATTAAGATTAACTTTGACCCCTTAAATTCCTGCAGGGCCCCTATTTATCAGGCAGGAGAGCCCTTAAGTACCCCCCAAGGCAAAATCCTGGTTGTGAGTGATACGTTGTGAGTGATTCGTTTCAAAATTTGACATGGGCTGGTTATGCCATCAACCCTTGCTGGTAGATGGGATGACCAAGGAAACTCCACTTCCAGGGTAACTATATGGTCACTGACTGATGCTAAAGGCTGCGAAGTCGGAGTCAGAGTCGTAATCAGAGTTACACTGTATAGTGCACTTACTACCTTACAAATGTAGGTGAAAATCAAACAACAGAGTCATAAGCTGAGTCGTAAGCTTGATGGAATGGGAGTCTCAAAAATCATCTGAAGGTATTTATTTTTTTCCGATTGCACTTAATGGCTCCATCGCAAGTGGAAGTGGAAGAATAA
This sequence comes from Cladopsammia gracilis, assembly GCA_022457155.1. Lineage (NCBI taxonomy): Eukaryota > Metazoa > Cnidaria > Anthozoa > Scleractinia > Dendrophylliidae > Cladopsammia > Cladopsammia gracilis. The sequence continues at coordinate 314,440 of JAJGOT010000494.1, read as the reverse complement.
ACCAATCACAATGTCCATTCCCAGGCCCTCCGAGTACAGATTTTGGCTTACCAGATCGTAAGCAACGAAATCATGAGCTAAATGAAACTTTGTGGTTATGATTCCATTGTTTGATTTTTACTACAGATATGGTTCTGATTATGACTCCAACTCCGATGCGAGTGAAAACCAGCCATTAGAAAATGGATCTCACCAATAAATTTAATGCTCCACCAAGAAAATGAAAAAATTGCCAATGCACTCCTGACAGGAAGAGATTCTGCAAATGATACATCCTCCTGATCACTGATTGCTTCTTGCAGCTTTGCAAAATCTTCATTTTCAAAGATCTGCTGCAACTGAACTGTGTTCAAATTATTAATTAATTTTTCCACGCTGTTTATTCCTTGGGATAACAGCTGAGTATAATATTTATTGTCCATGTACAGCTGATGAAGCCAGAACAACAGCTGAACCTCATCTTTAGCTTTCTGTGCAACTAGTTCTAGTCTTTCTTTCTCAGAACTGAATGTAAAAAATCCCCAAAATGAACCATGACGCGTGAGAAACCTGTGAGCATCAAGGCTCGCAAACTTGGCTTTGGAGAGAACACCTATAAAGGAAAAAATAATCAGAAGGTAACTTCTACACATTATCAACAATGTTCAGCAGATAGCTGAAGATAAATAACTTATAGATAGAAAACAACATTAGGAAGGGGATAAACATGTACATCTGTATGCCCTGGGGGTGCAGTGGGGGGCATGTTCTGTATATTTTTGGGTGGTGGTGTGCCCCTGTACCAGGCCACATGCAGCTATTTTGCAACTCTGTGCTAGACTAGGCACCCAAAATTCCTATAAATAAATATGTATCCTGCGCAGCATTTATTATGATTATGTGAAAAAATGTTAAGTTCAACGCTGTAAAAAGTGTTAAAAACGAAACTAGACGTTTTGGCAATGCTGCCTTCATCAGTAGTAAACACGTGTTCTACTGCTACTACATTTTTACTACTGATGAAGGCAGCATTGCCGAAACATCTAGTGTCATTTTTAACAATTTTTACAACCTTAAACTTGACACTTTTTCATGTAACCCAAAATTCCTACCCTATCCTAGACTTGTTATTTTCCAGAAACTCTATCTTCAAACTAGTCAGTTTCCTAGTCATGAAAACTTATTCTTACATATGAGAGTACACCCCTTCCCCCACCTACTGGGAGTTAGGTCCAGTTCAGATGCTGCACTACGCATGCACTGAATGGTATCAGTGGTTCAACAGTGGTACAGCGTCTAATCTGAATCAATTTGTTATGGCATATTTAAATAGGCCAATTTCAATATATCAGAATTCTAACTTGACTCCGAGGCTAAGAGGAATAAAAAAATATTAAATTAATTATTTATCCCTGAACCTCAATGTGATTTCTTTTGTTTTATTCCCCTAAGCCTCGGAGCAGGTAAGAATATACCAGGCGTTAAGGCAACTCATCAGAGCCAGCACTCAGCCAGTTTCCATAGCAACTAGGAACATTATTAATGCCTTCTTCCCACAACTGCAATGATACTAAAGGCTGATTCAGACGGTACAAGTTTGCTGCATGTGATATGCTTACAATAAACCTATGACCCTGGAGGGGGTGGGAGTTGTTAGGGGTAATGTTCCGGGCTGTAGGACTTTTTTGGTTCTAGTTTTAGCCTAATTAAGGACTATTTTGAGTCTAACAGTCGGGCTTCTCTGTCACTTTCATATCTGAGTATCCACCACAGAACCTAGGACATGAATTGTATGGTGTAAATCAGCTCACAATTGGCTAAATGAGTGTCGCATACAGCATGATAAATGTTGTGTGTTTTTTAAACATGTTTTAAAACCGTATGGCACATTGTAGCCACAAACAATCTCACATGAGCGATGTCGTATACGACTTTTGCATGAAACAAGCAGTGCAAGCTACAACAGTCCCAAGCAAGAGTTGTACCATCTAAAATCAGCCTAAAAAGGAAGACAGTGTGGTACTATGCTGGTATGATGGAGAATCGTCGTACAAACAATCATGTATCGACTGGAAGATAATTTCAAGAATGGGAATAAATCAGTGGAAAAAAAAAATAATAAAACAGTATTGTTTACCATCTGAGAGTAATATCGTAATTCAAGACTTTAATTTTATTACAATAGCACTTAGAACTTAGAATCAATTACACCCAAATAGATTTCTCTAAATTATACTGGGCGGGTTGGTTTGCGGTTTATACTGGCTAAGTTAGTGCCTTGGCACTTTTAGAGATCTTATAACTGGCATGGCTGACTGCTTAAAGCTATTTAAGGATAAAGATGTTACTACTTCTGAAGTCCTGAAGGAAGTTAGTAAGTTCCAGACTGATTGTTATTGGGAAGAAGGACTAGCTGTGAGCTAATACAGTTGACTGCTGTTGTTGATACATCCTCGCAAAAATTACATTTATTATGGCGTCTAAAATCACAGTTTGTTCAAAATTTAACACTCTTAAACTCGAATTGTTATTTTAAGAACCATATTGTTAAAACAAATCGACAGGTAAGAACCTTTTTGTTGTTTTAATTTTAAGTTCTTATCTGTCGATTTTGTTTTAACAATGTGGTTCTTAAAATAACAATTTGAGTTTAAAAGTGCAACATAAAGAACGTGTTAATTTTAGATATTAAAACGAAAAAACAGTGATTCTAAACTCAGGAAAGTCAAAGATCGTAGTTAAAATCATGTAAGAATCAGGAAAAAAAATTTTAAGCTTAAGCTTAAGCTTAAATACTTAACATCTTCTACGAGATGCACACCACTTTGTTAAAGTTATAACGCATCCACATAAAAAAAATAGTTATAAAATAGGCTTACCGAATTTATGCAACTTAGCCTCGTATTCCAGAAGAGCGTTTTCCTTCAGGAATGAATGCAACTCGGCTTTTTCCTGCCGCAAAGTGAAGTAAACTTGTACGCGATAAAATAGGAACCCCAAACCAAGCATGAAAACCACAAGGTGTGTTATCATTTTGGGCGTGAAATATGCATGTCCGAACGCTAGACTACCAAAAACCTTTCAAGTTATTTCGTCATCGGGGTAAATATTCATTGTGTGGACAAACTAGTTGGGCGAAATTTGGGAAATATTGAAATTTAACTCTGTGAGAAACTTGCTCGATGTGCAAATAGGTGTCTCCAAACAGGTATAAAAAGTTGCTTTCGTTCGCGGGCGCAGGTTTTGGTCAGTTGAAGAAAGCTGATTGCGTGACCGTACGGCCGACCGTTATTAAAGTGAGAGATGTCAAAATATTGTTTCTTTTTTAGTGTATTTTCATCTGTTTCTTTGTCTCTGGATTGTAAATATGTTTTTAGCATCCGGTTTTATAAGATTTTAAGCCTCAAATGAAGACGTTCATTTCCGTGTTGACCTTCTTCAGTGTTGTGAGGACAAAAAGGAAACTAAATTCTAAATTTTGAATATTGCAGTTTGTCCCCCGAATGCCGCATTGGGCGGTTTCAGTTGAGTGTCGAAAGTAATTTGCATTGCTACCATACGCTTTACGGTTGGCTAAAAAATCTCGCTGTAAAAAGTGTTAAAAATGAAACTAGACGTTTCGGCAATGCTGCCTTTATCAGTAGTAAAAATTTTTAACACTTTTTACAGCGTTAAACTTAACACTTTTTCACGTAACTACAATTAACGCTGCGCAGGATACATATTTATAAAAAAATCTCGCGCCTTCAGAGGTGCGGTTTCTCGCTTTCTTGACCGTATAGTCTCGTTTTGATGTTTACGAGAACCTCTGACGACGATGAGCGTAAACATCAAAACGAGACTATAGGGTCAAGAAAGCGAGAAACCGCTGATATGTTGGCGTGGCGTACTCATCTACAATAAGGGCTATCGTGACTTGCTCGCACGCGTTTTCCCGCGCTTGGCGCCGGCGACATGCATTTGCGTCGCGTTCGCATTGGTTCATTGGATGGTCTGCTTCTGTACTGATTGACCAAGAGTAATCACTTTGGTTTTGTTTTCTAGCCAACAGAATGGACCGGAAGTGAAACGAAAGAAAAACGAACCAATCAGATACAAGTAACAGAGCGCGCGCTGAATTCAATTGTTACGTGGGTTCGCGTGTAAAATCCTCATTCGCATTGTCATCTCTCTTGCGAGAGAAGCGCTTTGAGAAAGTTCCTAGAAAATAGTTTCAAAAAGCTGATTTTTTTAATCATGTTGATGTACAAAACGGTTCTATGCTTTGTGCTTGTGTCTTGTTATCCAATCCACTTGGCGGTAACCGACTCTACTTCAATAGTAAGGGAATATCAGGAAAAAGGTAGGAGGGAAATGCGCAGGTCATTTCAATGAATATTTTCCGTTGTTCGGTTAGTGCCTTTTCTTGGACCACTTTAGCCATTTGGTTAAATTCCCAAGAAATATTTTTCTGGGAAATCTGCACCCGGAGATAACTATGCAGTGACGAAGTTTAGCTTTCTTCTTTTTTTATGCATTTTAATTTCCTGTCAAAAGAAAAATTTCATCTTTCAATCAAAAACTTTTTTTTCAACTTCGACGTAACAATCAAACCTTAGCGCGCGCAAAAGTGGTGACGTTGGAATGAAATTGGAACATTCCAAAATATTGATCCCTCAGACGAGACATTTGCTCCGGGCGTGCGCGTTGCTCATAATTATGTATGTATGTGCTATTGTTTTGCCTTTGGATTTCTATTGTTTTGGCTTTTTTTTTAGTTTTAAGAACGGTATGCATAACTAATGTAGGGGTTAAACGGAAATCTTTCCGGCTGAAAAGTGCAAAATGACGGAAGTTTTTTCGCTCGAACCAAAGCAAATTTTCCACCGAAATGTTTACTAAATTCCAATCTTTCCAAAACCGAGTGTGGATGTTGACATTGCGCCTGTTAAAATGAGTTAGAACGCTAAAAGCGATGACCGCGCGGTCGAACTCCATAGAAGCCTTTATGCGAAATTGCTCACTTCAAGGTAAAAATGACGGTATACGTACTTTTTTTAAAAGTTATTAAATATTTTAATGTTTCTAGATAGAATAATAACCATATTACTGGAATCCGTGTGTGGATTTCCGAAAAGTAATTCATAAATTGCCAGGCCATGCATTGACAGTAGAGCATGCGAATAGATACAGACTAATAGAAGCCAAAATTGGCTCAGTCGAAGCATAGTGCACTGAAAAATGGCAAAATGACGGGATTTTTTCGCTCCAACTAAATCATATTTCCCACCAAAATGTTCACAAGATCCCAGTCTCTTCAAAACCGAGTGTGGATGTTGACGTTATACCTATTTTAAAATGAGTTAGAACATTTAAAGCGATGACCGCGCGGTCGAACTTATACGAAATTGCTCACTTCAAGGTAAAAATGACAGTACTTTTTTTTAAAAGTACTGTCATTACTGGAATCCGAGTGTGGATTTCCGAAAAGTAATTCATAAATGGGCGAAATTTTGATTTTCCCTTAAAAAAGGCGTTTTCACAGTGATTTTAAGGGTCAAATTGGGGGTCTGGGGACGAGTTAAATTTTGCCATAGTTTAATAAATGCTGAATAGATCAATGAAAATTGCCATTTGTATGGTGTGCTTTGCACAAAATATCAATACTCCTGGACAAAACTGAGAGAGAAGCGAGTTTTCAAAGAAAAATATGTTTTACTGCAAAATGAGTCCCTCTCTAAACTTATGTAAATAAACCTGTTATGCAAGTTCTCTCCGCATCTTTTTTGAAGCTGCCTCCAAACAATACAAATATTGTAACTGATTTTTGTTTATCGATTATCTCTATTTCTCTAGGTCATATTTCTCCCACTTCTGTCAGAGCACTCCGCATCTGTGTGTGGTTGTTTGTGGTTTGGTATTTGTACCTTTACCTCAAGTACTGCTACGCATATTACATACAGTGCAGGTACGTATCACAGCGTTTTCTTGTCTTTTGACATTTTATCTTATTAAGTGATTTCTTAACGACAGGATGTGAAACTCGGCAAAAAAAAAAAAAGAAAAAAAAAAAGAATAACCACAGCGGGAAATGTGTCACTTAAAAAATATTGTATTGAAATAGTCAAAATAGTGGAATGTAGCGAAGCATAGACAGGAATTGAAGTACATGTACTGTATCTTCGACAGATAAAGAACGATCTTAGGTCTTGATTAGGACATTATCCTTCTGATCTTTAATTCCAATTATCGCATCACTCATAATGAGTGGAAACAGATATGAAATAATTTCCCAGAAAACGGAATCTAATTAATAACCCAGTCTGTAAAAACGCCGTGACAAGAATTGATCACGTTGCTCGATCCGACTTATGGGCTCCTGACTCAGGAATCATAGGAATCAAGTGGACCACGTAATAATTTTGTCGATCTTTGCCAAATCGCCCAAACTAACTCCTTGCCCCACCATTTTTTTCTCATTAGGATTCTTTATTCTCCGAGCTGGTCCGCTAAAGTTGAGAAGATGGGTCGCTGTGTTTGTTTTGAGTCAGAATTAACTGACATTGAAAGCAGTCGCCAACGTTGGCCTGTTATCAAAAGCCACGTGACCAGTGAATCAGCCAATCAAGCACCTGAAACCGTACCTACGACGGTGTCCCTTTCCCAGACCCCAAGACGCGAGCTTGTCTTGTACATTCCTTTCAATGCCCCGGATGTGAGCTTCAAGGGCGTGGCCCAACTTCACAGTGTGATGAACCTGGCACTAGCCCACCGTCAAAGACGTGATTTTATCGGGCCTAGGTCCCCCATAGTTCCACTTTATATGTTAACAGGTGAATAACGTCTCTTTTAATTTACAGAGATAATTTAAGATTATCAGTTGAAACCAGTTAATTGTCTCGCTGCCATATGGAGTTGGTTCTTACCTTGCTCAAGATGTTTTTTTTTTTATCAAGTTCTTGGATCATCGAATCTTCAGCAACCAATGTATATGTCGTGGGTCAAAATTTTCCTTGGTTCAAAATTTACTTTTCCTTTGTTTTTGGGTATGAAAATGTATGATAATGTATGATAATGAGTTTTAGACAAAGGAAAGTAAATTTTGAACCAAGGAAAATTTTGACCCACAACATATATAAGGGGTCATATAAAGCCGTGTTTCTGATTTTATCTGTTTATAGAAAACCTACGATGAAGTTTCCCTCTCTGACAGCTTTCCTTAATTGCAAGAGATCACTATGAATTGCATAGATTGCAGATGCGTGAATGCGTTTGTCTTCTACTTACGTTAAGTTCGTATGATAGCTTCATGTTGCATGCAAAATCCATTCCCTACCTTATTACCTGAAGGTTTTGAGCTAGCATCCAATGACCATTTCTTGCTCATAAATGACTATTTTCTCTTTCAGACTCGCAGCTGGCACCATCAATTTACCGTCAAATTTGAACTGCAAATTTCTATTGTACATATACTACTTCTTACTTAAAATAATGTAATTCGGTTTATGTGCTTTTAAACACAAAACTTGTTTCTTAGCTCTGTGAAATTGCTGTTGATCACTTTATCAGTTGAAAAGAAAAAAAATTAATCTGCCCGTTTATCGTGTATTGTGAAAAGTAGCATGGAGTACCGTATTCCGTTCTGTAAAGTGTGCGTTTGTGTTGGTGTGTAATGTATTTTTGTCTTCATTTACCGTCAATATTCCAGTGAAAGTGTGTAAATATTGCTTGTGTCAATGTATAAAAATAAACTATTTATTTTTATATTGTCTGGAAGTGTTTCTTTATCGCGTCACACATTGCTTTTAGTAACGCATCCTGTCGACTTTCACCTGTCTTAGGTTTCCCGCAAAAAAATTCCAAAAGAAACTTGCGTTATTGGGCTGTCATTGGTAGGGCAGAATAGCCCCTGAAGAAGGTTTGTTTTCAAACCGAAATATTGGGCAAATTTGTTTGAATATATTTATTCTTTTCTTTACTCCTTCATCGCCTTGCCGTAAGGATCAGTTTGCCGTTTCCTGATTTTCTACTTAGTCGAACCCGGCGCTCCTTATACGGACACCACCATCTGTTTCTTCCCCAGGCGTCCCTCCTTATTCTAGCGCGGTGCGCGTGGAATTGTGAGACTGATGCACTGCACTTGCGCTTTGCATCCTTCCCACGACGCTCCGCGCACCCTGTTTTCCCGCGCTTGACCGGCGCCTGGGGAGTGGGGACGAGGCATTACCACCATAATGCGGACAGTTCCCTTGGTCCCACACTCTTGAGAAGTAGAAGGTGAATACAAGTGGCGTGTAATACGAGAGACGAAAGAAATTCAAAAGCCTCTAACACCCTGGGAAAGAAACCAAAAACCAAAGAGACCAACATTCATACAGTCGAACCTCTCGTAGGCGACCACCCAAAATACAAAGCTAAACAGTGAGCTAAAGTGGTTGCTTTCGGGAGGTGGTCGCTTGCGAGAGGTGGTCGCTTGCGAGAGGTGTATTCAATAAATATGTAGTAATTTTATTCAATAATATAATTGCCGCCCCAGCGTAATTTGACAAAATGTATATCGTTGGAAGAATATATTAAAATAATTAAAAACATAAATATTTGCTCTATCGAAAGTCCAAAAGACGTTTTTCACAGCGGCCATATTGGCGGCCATGTTGGCGGCCATGTTGGCGGCCATGTTAGCGACCATGTTGGTGGCCATGTTGGCGGCCATGTTGGCGGCCATATTGGTGGCCATGTTGGTGGCCATGTTGGTGGCCAGAACAATGAAATTTCCATCCTTTGGGAATAAAACTCTGTTTTTATGTAAACGATTTCTACAATTGGATCCAGTCGTGTTCAATCGATCCATGACGCACAAAAGGCAATTTGAATGAATTATTTCAAAGGTGAAGGCGATCGAGGAAACACCTAGCAAGAGACAGATTACCTAAATGGCATATTTATTTTATAATGAAATAATCGTGATATCATATGCAAGATTGCTCTCCCTTTGTCCTCAAAACTTGTTGTCCTAGCCCATGAAGGTTAGTTTTGTCTAAACAAAATATTGGGCAATAAAAACAAACTTTTAGCTGTTCGATGAGCTCTGCATTTTGATTTGTTTAAAAGTTTGTTTAAAGGGATCTAAAGGGGCAGTATCATGAGGTTCCACGCGCGGCACTGTTCACTATTCTTCCACCGGAATTTTGGACATATCACTGTTAAAAGGGATTTTTCTTTCTTCCGGCTATCAAAACGGATATTTTGATTCAACAAATACCTCCACTTCTCGACGGCCTTTTTGAATTTGCGGAATCAAACTTGAAAACGTACGTGGGCCGACGTTTTCAAGTTTCGACCTCAATAAAAATAGCTTTTGAGCTCATTCATCCACACCTCAATTCTTCCATTCTTTTCTGTCACCTGTACATTCAATTGTCCAAATTTCGAAGTCACGATGAAGGAAACGTTGCAGCCTATCGAGACGAAACTAAACGGTGTTACAACAATAGTGGGATTCCAAGGGTACAGCGCGCGAGGTGATTTAGTGCAAAATTCAGTAAGCACCGAGCATCGAGCCGCGAGGACGAGGACTGAAGTCCAACAAGAAAAAAAAAACGAGTTTCCTTCTCTGGCTTGAGTCCTCCGTCATTCCTCGTTTCTCACGTTCTGTACTCAGTGTAATTTGCGGTACTTTGCTTAAAATAAAAAAAAAAAAAAAAAACTTAAGGAAAGGCGGGGTTCATGTGTGTCAAAGCCGTTTTCCGATTATTGACGAATATTATAAAAACGGACATTGCATTAACTTTTTATAAATTCAACTTTTGACTTTGTAATGGGCATGAGGTCTACAATTTCATTGCGCGCGAACTCAAACAAAGATGGTTGCCACCATGACCACTGTCTGTAGCTTTTGACTGAGAAAACTAAATATCATGAAAATTACTTTCAATAGGAAGAGATATTTGGCATTTTCTTTAAACGACCTCGTCCAGTTTATCTGAACTCTGAAAACAACTGTCCAAAGTCTCGATTATATTGACTAGAATAATTTCTATCTGTCAGGTTTTTTAAAAAAGAATGGTTTCTGAAATATACCAAGTGCGTCACAGTGTGGAACACACACATTAACACTTTCATAAACTACACCTGCAACGGCTTCCTATTCATTTACTCACTTTTACTCCTTCTAATGGCTCATTACAGACTGCCATAAAGTTTAATAAACCCACGAAGAACAGATCCATGGCGGCAATAAGGCTGATAAGGCAATTTGAATGAATTATTTCAAAGGTGAAGGTGATCGAGGCAGCACCTAGCAAGAAACAGTATATGGCATATTTATTTTATAATGAAATACTCGTGATATCATATGCACATTACTCTCCCTTTTTGTCCATAAAACTTGTTGTCCCAGCACCAGATGAAGGTTAGTTTTGTCTAAACAAAATATTATTGGGCAATTGTCAGGTTTAAAATAAAGAATGGTTTCTGAATGATACCAAGTGCGTGTGTCGAACACACACATTAATACTTTCATAAACTACACCTGCAACGACTTCCTATTCATTTTATTCCTTCTAATGGCTCGTTACAGACTTCCATAAAGCTTAATAAACCCACGAAGAACAAATCTATGGCGGCAATAAAGCAATTTCAATGAATTATTTCAAAGGTGAAGGTGATCAGATCGATAAAGTACCTAGCATGAAACAGTTTACTTAAATGGCATATTTATTTTTTAATGAAATACTTGTGATATCATATGCACATTACTCTCCCTTTTTGTCCACAAAACTTGTTGTCCCAGCCCCAGATGAAGGTTAGTTTTCTCTAAACAGAATATTGGGCAATAAAAAAAACTTTTAGCTGTTCGATGAGCCCTGCATTTTGAATTGTTTAAAAGTTTATTTAAGAAATAAAAGTAGCTTTTGAGCTCATTCATCCACACCTCAATTGTTCCATTCTTTTCTGTCATCTGTACATTCAATTGTCCAAATTTCGAAGTCACGATAAAGGAAACGTTGCAGCCTATCGAGACGAAATTGACAAATACATACAAATACAAGACAGCAAGTGGAATCAAAGATGGTATAGAATTAATGGTCTATCGGAAATGATGCGTCTCGAAAAATTCTTGGCATTTGAAATTGGAGTTTCGGAATCTCGGGCTCGCTATAATTTTCGAAGTCTCGAAGTCTCGAATTTGGATAATTGGATCTCGGAGTCTTCTAAATTTTTCTCGTAAATCTCAGCTTCCGTTGGAGATTTCAGTTTAAGATGTTTTAGTACTATCGGCCCGACATTTTCCAGTACTGATTGGAGTTTCGGGCTCGGATTTTTTAGAGGTAAAGTCTCGGCCTCGGATTTGATAGAAACACTAAAGTCTCGGTCTCAAATTTTTAAACAAGTGTCTCGCAGTCTCGCAAAGTCTCGAATTTACCATTCTATACCCCTTCAAAGGGCTCTTAACCCTATTCGGCCTGGGGGAACATTCATAACTTCCTTAATATGTATTCAAACGCCCTCAAACTTTGTGACTTTTCCTAAAATTTATCTGGCAACAATTTGACATGACAAATTTTTGATCACGTGACGTGATGTTTCCATGGTAACAAGATTTTGACAGCCATGTTTTTTGAAATTTGCATATTTATACCTTTGAATGAAGAAAACCAATGTTTATTGGTATAACTTTTGTATTTTTACGTCATTTAACGTTTATTTATTGGTTTTCATTAATTTTGGGTGAATTTGGACGATTTTTAAGAGGTTTTAAAAAAATTCAGAAATCCAAGATGGCGGATCCAAGATGGCGGCCGCATAACTAATTACCTAATAACTACGTCATATGACGTCATCGTCCCATTGTGCGGACCGCAAAGGAGACAGTTTTGGACGTACTATGTACCCTCTAGGTTTCATTGTCATAGCCTTAATGTTCTTGAAGTTACGAAGGGGGGGCACAATGTGCCCCCCCCCCCCCCCCCAGGCTCAGAAACTCAAAAAAAGCCCAGGCTGAATAGGGTTAAGAGCCATCTCGTAAATACGAAACGACTTAAGGTTAAATACGCAGATCGGTTTCAATTCGGCTTTCCATACGGAGTTTGAAGTCAAAGAATTGAAGAGGACAGATTTAAAATGACCAAAACATCTTAAGTCATCTTAGCGTGACATACAATATATGCATTGTGTGAAACGAGACTGTCAAGACAACTGAATGACGTAACACGCCGGGGAATTAAAATACATCAATCATCTTTTAACACCTAATGCACTGGGGAAATTACAAAAGTTTACAAATGATCGAACGAATGAACCTGTTCCCGTATACTACATCTCGCACAACGCTTCGCGTATTCACGACATAAAAACAAAACTAAGGCGGAAACAATGAAAAAAAGAAGAGATACAAGCTCGACTAAAATACACCAAATTGAAGAAACGTTGTCGGGTGAAAAGCAAAAACCAAGAACGATGCGACCCAAAGGCTTACTGGGAAGTTGGGTAAATTAATCTTCGTGTGTGACAGAATACACATAATATTAACACACGATGCATAAATCATGCTCTAAAATGTCTCAAACAAGAAAACATCTTGATTATCAAGAAATGGAATATTACTATGCTTACCAATGCTAGGGCTGTCCACAAGTTGCTCCAATTTTCTCATAAAGTTTCTCAAAAGTTGCTCCAAAACTCTAAAAGTTGCTCAAAAGTTGCCCCAAAATCCAAAAGTTGCTCAAAAGTTGCTTCCAATTTTTTAGTGTAAGAGATTGATTAACAACTTAAATAAAGATTTAATGAATAGATTTAACTTTGCATAGATATTATATACATAATTATATCATACTGACTCATCAATATTGTAAGACTGAGTCTCTCTCAACCCAAATCATAAAAATCTGATTCTCTGTATTGGCTTTCTATTACGATAACCACGTGATTGTATTCGAACAAAACAAACTTTGCTAATATGCTTATTACCTCATGCGCGAAGCGCTATGAGGTCATAAAATGGGCTTTGTTTTTCTTCGTCATTTTTTTTTTTGGTGTCACATTTGTGCATGCAAATTTATGCACGCATATATTATTGCTAACCGGGTCGTCAGGTCACATAAACATTCTACAAAAATGGCTGCCGCGCTCGGCGTGTGCTTTGTTTTCAAAACCATAGTTTTGTCTTGTCGGAGTAATAACACACATCCAAAATATTCAAAATGGAAAGAGAAAGCTTTAAAGAATACTCAGAAGCCGCTGTAGTGGAGAAACAGGAGAGCTTTTTTTAAGCGACGAAAATAAATCTTGCTTCGAGGAACTCCATCCGTTTTTCTCAATGCGGGGTGATGTTTCTTTCGAAGAAGCGGAGTTTTGGAATTTTCAAGCAGCCGAGGGACTTTATACCATAAAAGAAATTACATTTTTCGGTGAGAATTTATGTTGATATTAATTTGTGGTTGACGTTTTCTTAGTTTGTGTTCTCGTTTAATAGTTTTGGAGAAATTTTCCATGATATTTATTAAATATGTGAACAAAACAAGACTTGAATTTTATAGTTCTATTAAACTTCACACACGTCGCCTTACGCAAAGATGTCTGTGTATTTTTTGCAATTTTGATTTCCAAATCAGTTCTACCAAACGTTTAGGAATATGCAAATAAGTGGCTATTTGGTATTCTAAAATCACTTCTTATAATAAATATAATTTGCAGACGCTACAAGCGCTCCGCGCTGCAATTAGGATAAAAAAATCGCCAAGCCTTCCGGGAGCAGAAAATCACGGAATTCTGATAAGCGTTTAACTCTTTTATTCAAGGGAAAGACATTTTCATTCAAGGAAATATGAGTTGCATTAAAACGTTTTGACCTTTAGAAAAAAATATTTTCGATTCATGGTCATGAAGAAACACCGCGCGATCGACTTACATTTCACACGCGATCTAATTACATTTCACAGGCGCACAAAATTTGCATGAAACGAAGCCTGGAAAAAACTAATGGCAAAATCAAAGCAGTTATTAAAGGAACTAGCTTTATAGAAAAATTTCATTTCGATTTGGTCTTGAAATCACAGGGTTTTTTTTTTCCATGATGCGTCACGCAATATTTATTTTTAAAACGTTTCACCAATTTATTGTACTCATCACCACAGTTTTGACATTATAAAAGCAGAAGCTTCTGAATGCGATTACATGTATTTTTTTTTTCATTACCTGTATATTTTGGGCTTCCAAAAATTAATTGGAAATCCGGTCAGTAGGAGGGGTCTCTGGGCTTGGAAATCCAGGCGGGAAGGGGACCTAGCGGGCCAGGAAATCCGGGCGGATGGGGGGGGGGGGCGGGGTCAAAAAATCTTGCCATCCGTCGGTGGGGGGGGGGGGGGGGATGGATTCTTTCTGGAATAACCCAATGTAATACAAATAATTCACGGTTTGGGAAGTATTAGACAAGTGTGAGTTTGATCAGGAATCAATAAATTAAATATTCAAAGCGAGTACATGTACAGAAAAATTGGTAGCTTCAATCAACATGTCTTGAGCGATGGTGCAATGTGTGTCACGCAAAATTCGTTGAGGGGGGAGGGGTGCGTGACCCATTTCAAATATGGTAAACGGTAAAACTTTCTTACGCAAGCGCATGAGTGTAGGCTACAACAGTAGCCTCTTGTTAAATATATAAAGTTTCTCTGACATACACGAGTGTATGTGGTATAAAACCATAGTCTTTCAATATTTACATCTTTGCGGATGTAAAGAGCTCGAGCATGAATAACCACTGGGCTCCGCCATTTTGAATTTTTCAGCATATCCGCTGACCACCTTCGGCTGCTACCACAGGTAGACCAGGGGAATAGTGTTTTTTGTTTACAAAAGGTATTTTACGCAAAATCATGCATAAAAGCAACTGATGCTTTAAATTAGAACTTGAATAGGCGGTTTTTAGTTACAAATTGCCTTAAAAAAGCAACAAAGTTATTCAAAAAAGAAAAAAGTTGCACGAAATCCGAAAAGTTGCTCGAAGGACTAAAAATTGCTCCAAATCTGAAAAGGTGCTCAAAAGTTGCCGAGCAACTTATGGACAGCCCTAACCAATGCTGCCTACCCAGAATCCCATTCGGTCTCATCGTTCATGGTTCATGCTTTTCACGAGTCGACGTTTCTACAATTAGCATTAGGTGTATCAAGCCTATGCCGGAAGGCACATGAACCAAACAAAATCGTTATTAGGGAGAGAGGGTGGGTGGCGATATTTGAATCGCAGTCTTGGTGTCTATCCTCGAAAGACCTTAAAATGTGACAGCCATTTTAATGAGCGGTGGGGATAACAAAGCTATTTTCACTAAGCTATTTTTCTTGGTGTCTACCGTTGAAAGACCTTAAAATGTGACAGTCATTTTAATGAGCGGTTATAATATCACTGCGCCAATAAAAGAGAGCCATGTATGGGGATAACAAAGCTATTTTCACGAGAGTAATGACTTAATATATATATGATTAAAATACTATCATGAAAATAACTTTTAATAGGAAGAGATATTTGGCATTTTCTATAAACGGCCTCGTCCAGTTTATCTGAACTGAAACTGACAACTGTCCAAAGTCTCGATTACATGGACAGAATAATTTCTATCTGTAACGTTTTAAAACAAGAATGGTTTCTGAAATATACCAAGTGCGTGTGGAACACACACATTAACACTTTCAGTCATAAACTACACCTGCAACGACTTCCTATTCATTTACTCCTTCTAATGGCTCGTTACAGACTGCCATAAAATTAATAACCCACGAAGAACAGATCCATGGCGGCGGCAATAAGGCAATTTGAATGAATTGATTTCAAAGGTGAAGGTGATGGAGTCACATCAATAGTGGGATTCGATTTAGTGCAAATTACAGTGAGCATCGAGCATCGAACCGCGAAGAACGAGGACTTAAGTCCAAGAAAAAAGAAATGAGTTTCCTTCTCTGCATAGAGTCCTCCGTCGTTCCTCGTTGCTCACGGTCTGTACTCAGTGTAATTTGCGGTACCTCGCCTCGAGCACGCTTGCTACCCCACTTTAAGTGGTAATTGTTTTAATTGATAATTAATTTATTTCGCCATTTCACACATTTACATGACATAGAAAAGTTACAAATTTACGGGAGTAGATGGTGAGGAAGCCTGAAAGAAACCATGGGGCTTGTATAGATGAGGTTTCCTAACAGAACTAAAGGTAGATTAGCCAAATAAAATAAAATAGAGCAATATGGACGAACTAATAGATCAAGGTTACAGAGTGTAATATTTGCTAATAAGAGCTTATAAGGGATTTGCCAGGCAATTCTAAGTGAGTTGGAAAGGATACGCATGCGTGCGATTTGTCGCGTAAAAATCGTATGTGTTAAGCCTTTACAGCTTTAATCAAAACTTAAAGACCAAAGATAAGATGATAGATCATGCTCTATTCATTGGTTTGTGGTTATTATTATAGTTTTTATTGCATATCGTTGTCTTTTCTTATTAACAAAATAATTAATAACGATAAATAACATTGTAAAATTCGTTAATAATTCACAACAGTTATGACCAAAAAAGTAATACAAATGTTACAAATAACAACAAAACTAATAAACAATTAAATAACACAATTTCGTTTAAAAATGTGCAAATCTAAAATTAACATCAATAGAAAAAAAAAAGCAAAACCCCCTACAGGACTAGCCTGCGAGCAAGCTGTGCTGGGTTAAAGGGGATTAGGGAGGCCCCTCTCATTTCCTCCCTAATCCCCTTTAACCCAGCACAGCTTGCTCGCAGGCTAGTCCTATCTAGGCTAGCTATCCTATCTATCCTGCCCCCCCTATCCTATCTATCCTGCCTCCCCCCCTATCCTATCTATCCTGCCCCCCTACCTACCCCTACATCTCAAGTATATGTTCACGTTTGGTATATATAAGACTTAGAAGAAACACTGGCGCCATTGTGGTACAGCCTTCATTTACAAAACATTCAATAATAATGACTAATGACTAAATGAAATACGCAGATGAATAAATGGAACACGCAATGAACAATGACTGAATGAAAGGAGTAACATTTTCTCGGACATTTTCTTATCATGTTTAAAATGTATCATAAAACGTTCTTACGCATGCGCATGAGTATAGGATGCTTGGAGCCTCTTGTTGTTATGTATATCGCAGCCTGAATCAGTCAAACATTCCATCGTGTTTCATGTCAAGTGTCAAAGCTGGAGCTCTTATGGAAACGTAGAAAATCGCCTATGAATATCGAAACAATAGAAATTTGTCAATGAGCAAAAATAAGACCAGTTTTCAAAAATCAAAGAGGTCACTTTTAAGCTCATTAACCGATTTCTATTATTTCAATATTCATGGGTTAATATCTCTGTGAGAAAGGGGATTTGCCAGGCAATTCTAAGTGAGTTGGAAAGAATACGCATGCGTGCGAGTTGTCGCGTAAAAATCGTATGTGTTAAGCCTTTACAGCTTTAATCAAAACTTAAAGACCAAAGATAAGATGATAGATCATGCTCTCTTCATTGGTTTGTGGTTATTATTATAGTTTTTATTGCATATTGTTGTCTTTTCTTATTAACAAAATAATTAATAACGATAAATAACATTGTAAAATTCGTTAATAATTCACAACAGTTATGACCAAAAAAGTAATACAAATGTTACAAATAACAACAAAACTAATAAACAATTAAATAACAGAATTTCGTTTAAAAATGTGCAAATCTAAAATTAACATCAATAGAAAAAAAAAAGCAAAACCCCCTACAGGACTAGCCTGCGAGCAAGCTGTGCTGGGTTAAAGGGGATTAACAAGCGCAGAAAATCTTTAAATCTATTTCCTATATATTTAAAAAATGTTCCTTAGGACTATGATCCCTATTCATCTAATCGTTACTAGATTTGTTTTAACTGAAATATTTTACGGTAGTACGCATTAGGTCGCATTATTATATATACAGCTCTTTTAATTTACAGTACAAATAAACGTTGTTGTTGTTGTAGAAGTTTTCGCACTCTACTCCCACCCCCACCCTCTCACGTAGAATAAAAAGGCGGGAGATCGTTTGCGTGGAAACCGTTTTCCGCCCAAGTATTGTGACAGACACAGCATGGGATGACGACTTTGACAAATTTGTCGCCGACGGTGGAGATTAGACATCTCACAATTGACATCTCACAATTAGACATCTCACAAAAGATGGCGCCGCGCGCGGGACTCTGGGTAAATCGATCGATCAATGTAAACAATACTTTTGTCGTGACCAGAAGCGTCACGAAAATGTAACTTGTTTTCGCACGAAAACAATGCCTTTTTAGTGCGTCGTTGGGGGTTGTTCCCACAAAGCTGGGTTCACAAGACCCTTAAGCTTCACAGTTTCCCGAAGGACGAGAAAATAAAGCGAAAGTGGATATCAGCTTTGAGTTTAAGGACGAGATGTTACAAGTGGGCGGCGAGCGATCTGTGTGTAGCGCGCATTTTCACGGCGCCAACAACATCCCAGCCATTTTTCCTAGACGGAACCTAAAAACTGGTGAAATTGTGTAGCCAGTTGATATCTCTCACCTCCAGGCAGAAAAAAGTTCAGAGGAAAAGGAACACCAGAGCAATGACACGGTGAATGTACTGGAAGTCGTACAGTCCACCTCTAGTAGCGAAAGTCCGATCGAGGCGAGCGAGAAAAAACAAATAGCCCCCGAATCTCTTGACCTACAAACGCCTACTGTCACAGAAGAAGTCGATAAAAAGAAATGTGAATGTCAGCAAGAGATCGGTAGGTTGTTGGATCGTATCAGAAAGTTAGAGGAGCGTCGAGAAATTGAGAGGTTTGGAGTTCGCCGATTTATGGCTTCAGACTCGGACATGAGATTTTACACCGGACTACCTGATTACCAGACCTTTGTTGCTCTCCATAATTTTCTCAAACCAAGACCGGGCTTCTCACTGAATTACTACAATAGATATTCAAATGTTTTTAAAGATCCTACTTATCTAGAGGAAGGTCTCAAAAACTTTGTGACATGGAGGAGTTGTTTTTGACAATGATAAGATTGCGTCTCGGATTACTAGACAAAGACCTGGCCGATCGTTTCAACATCGCCCAGCAGGAGGTGTCAGAAATATTTGCAACCTGGATTTATCGCATGGACCGGGAAACCATGAAAAGAAATTTACCGAAATGCTTTAAACCTCATTATGAGGACGTTTATTTAATTATTGATTGTACTGAACTATATATAGAGAAGCCATCACAAGTGATTCAACAAAGTGCTACCTGGTCCGAGTACAAGGGCCACAACACTGGGAAAGGTTTGATTGCTCTATCACCACTAATGCTACCAGTCTTTGTATCAGACATCTATCCCAGTAGCAAGTCTGATGAAGAAATTTTTTCAGTTAGTGGAATATTGTCCTTTGCACACCAAGCTAAGGAGACAGGTGGCTTGCTGACAAAGGCTTTATTGTTCAGCACATTTTAGATAACTGGGGGGTCAGAGTAGGAGCGCCAGCCAAGTTGGAGGGAAAGAAACAGTTTTCCGTGAAAGAGGATATTCATAATCAAAAGAACTCGCAAGTGAGGGTCCATGTAGAGAGGGGGATCAGACGAGTTAAGGTGTTCGAAATCTTGCGAGGGTATATCCCTCTTCGCTATTTACACCTAATATCTAAATTGTGGAAGGTATGTTGCTGGCTCACTGCTTTTCTACTACCTCTTATTAGGGATGATGCTTGTTAGCTTTAAAGCAGTTCAAATTATACCAAAAACAAAGTCTCCAAATAAGAAAATAGGTTTTCCTAATATAACTGTACTTATTTGAATGAGCACCAACCTTTGAATAAGTGCCCACCTTGAAAAAGCACCCACCCTGAAAGCCCAAAAGATTAATAAGGCCCACCCTTAAATAAGCACCACCCCCACCTTCACTCTAAAAACACTTTTGTACTAGCCCAGCTTGAAGAGGAGTATCAGTTCTGTTCCATATAATGTACCAGTCAATTCCAAGACCGCCCATCCCCCCCCCGGCATACCCCGGGCATTTGACGAGAGGTTAGCTCCGCATAGTGGGGCATTTGACGTGAAACGGGGCCCGACGGGGTGGGCATTTGACTTTAACAAAAATGTTATCCATTCTTTCCGGTTCCACGTGTCTGTAAAGGAAAGTGATGACCTTTGTTTACATTTAGTATTTTGAAACATACGTTCAGAAAATGCAATATCGTCTAAACTAAATCTAGCTAAGAAATATAAATAACAGACAACAGCACAAGCAAAGATGGCAAGATATTTAAAGTGAACATGAAAGATAATATACGATTTATATGTTGGTCGAATTCAAAACCACAACTGAAATAGCAGCATGCATCTTACAGCGTACGTGATCTCACCTCGGAAACAATCCGAACAGCACCAGTTTATAGATTTGTCTAGGCAAGTCTACAAAATAATGTTATAAAAGAAAACCATCCAGATAGGCTAAAAATTGTTTTGACTTCGCAAATAGCGTTTAAGAACAACTTCAGACTTTACGTACAGGCTTCGTTGGCACCGAAGTTGCCAACTTTGTTTCAAAGTTCGCAATTTGGTTGGCAAAACTGACAAATGTAATTGACAATTTCGCAATGTAGTATCAAATTTCCCAACAAACTTGGTAACTGGCGCGGCCAAAGTAAGCTGAAATCCACTGTAACCCGGACGGTTGCCCGGACGGTGGGGCATTTGATGCTCTGTGAAGCCCACCACGGTGGGGCATTTGACTGTAAAAACTGCCCACATAGTGGGGCATTTGACAATTTTTTTAAAAAAAAGTCAAATGCCCGGGGGTTTGCCCGGGGGGGGGGGGGGGGGGGATGGGTGGTCTTGGAATTGACTGGTACATAAATTGGCTTTAAATTTAATTTCTTTACTGACAGTGTATTTATATTCTCTTAAAATGTCCTCACTACCCACTTTCGAATAAGCACCAACCTTGAATAATGAAATAAGCACCCAGGGCAATAGGTTATTTGAATAAATACAGGTCAGCAACAACTTTCACAGATGGTATATATAGTGTGCAAAGCTGAATGCTAATATACTTAAGAGATTCCTGGTGAAGACAAATTAATTATTAAGTAACCTGAGGGAGTGGGGAAGATGTTGAAAAATTACCACATCTATATTTTTTGTGGGTGGGTGGGGGGAGCTCCTCAATTTGAATTACCAAATTATTTTCCAAAATACTCGGGATATTGTGTCAAAAGATTGCATTTAATGAATTTAGACATCATTTGGACTTTTGCTGGGGGTATTATGAGAGAAAATAAATAATACACTAATTATATACAGTCAAAATTGATAATATATGTACAAAGTACTTATAAACAATTTTTCAGGAAAACAAAATATTTATTGCATGGAATATTATTTACTGTAAGAAAAAGTGAACAACAATTGTTGGACAGTAAGACATGATTGTTTAAATTAAGTTAATTTATAATTAAAATGTGTACATAAGAGCAGTAATTTATTTATTTGCATTACAAGAATATAAATTTATGTACAATGCTGATGATGATTTTTTGGTAAGCTGAACCATAACAGCATTCAAGAATTCCAAATAAATAGAAGTACAAAATGGAAATAAAAATCTACAATAATTGTTAAATTGTCAAGGATTTGTCAGTTATAACTTAGGCACACAACTATTGGGGTAGATGTGAGATTTCAATAATGTTACATTACAGGGGTGGATCCACGAGTCAATTTAATAAAACGTTTGCACGTGTAATTTACAATATTGTAAAAATGCAGCAGTTAACAGGAAATTCGCATAATGCTTAATGGGTACGGTACCCATTAATCATTATGCGAATTTCGTGTTGTCCCATTTTATCAGTGTTGTGAAATGATAGTTGCATTACAACTGTTTATTTAAGGTAGTTCTGTCACAAGTCAGCATTACTGTGGTCATTGTAAATGATGTTGAACGAACCAAAAAAAATTGGGTTTGCTTTTAACACAAGCTTAATGCAAAAAAAAAAAAAAGAAAAATCCCGGCACTTTGATTATTGGTGGGCTATAGCCCACCCAGCCCCATAGGTCACCCTTAAGATTTCAGTCTCGACCGCTGCCATGAAAATGTTGGTAAAGGCCACTAAATTTTCGTTTCCATACATGTAGCGGTGCCTTCTGTAAAATGCGGTACTTTGATTTACAAAGTGTATAGAAGGTGCCAAACAAACAAACAAATTTCAATGCAGTGAAATAAAAAGACCTTGGTAGGATTTTTTTTCCTTGCTAAAGATCAGTGTAGGATTTTTTTTCCCCCGAGGTATTTCCTTGCAAGATTTTTTTTCCCTCGAAATGAGTCTGCAGGATATATATTTTTTTCTGAAATCACCCAACCCCCCCCCCCCCCCCCCCTCAAAAGTCAAAATGGTCAGCCCCTTATGAAGGGAAAACAGGGGCGACAAGAAACCGGAAACGGCCAGAAAAACCCCAAAGGACAAAAGAAGTGACGTCAGAGCTGAGTTTAATAGTGTCCCTTTATTGAATTTATGTGAATTTATTTAGTGTTCGAAATCTACGTTTTTTCCCCTTAACGTTTTTGAAAGCGCTCAAATTTTCAACGGCCGCCGTGATACCGCTTTCAATATACCGCTTTCAATGAAGGATCACGTCCGGACTCACACACCGCTAGTATGTATTAAATTTAAAATCCTTTGCTTTGTCGTGACGTGAGCAACATTTCAGCGACAACAAGTGCGCCGCGAAGACAGAATCGGAGCAAGTTTCTTTGCCTGCGATGAATTTCGCTTCCAAAAAAAATTGTACTAAACACTCTTTCATCGGTCTTTTCGGCGAACCAAATATATTTTTCCGTCCCGGGTTTCTTATTCTCGCGTTTGTCAAGAGACTCTTCAAGGGGTTGTAAGTACGTCGCGTTTCATTGGTTGGCGGCACAGCATTATGACAGCCGCTTTGATGAGGTGTGAAAACTGAGAAAATCTTTCGAGGCTAAAAACTCGAGGTTTGTTTTTGCGAGAATTGCCTCTGTTCAAAATTAATTAACCGCGTATGTGGGTTTTGATAGATTTTCACGAAACTTGGCCTTCTTAGCTCCGAGGAACGTTCCTCCCAATGTATATTGACACTTCTTGCAGTTGGGCGGCTTCGACCGGTTAAAATATTCCTCGTGGCAAGACCTCTACTGGACATTCTAATACGATCTGTCTAATACAGCGGGCGCGTAAACTCTCAGATAACAACACTCCGCCACCAAGAACGCGAGAAAACAATTACAATACAACGGAAAACTCTCAGTGAACTCAAGTCAATTGACAAAACTCTCAGTGAACTCAACGCGACGCGATAATAAAACGATACTAGTGTAACGTGACCTCGGCAGCGTTACGCTGCATGCCGATTGGTTAACCACCTCGACCACCGGAAATGATCCCTTGGCCAATCACAGACCAGCTTGCAAATGGTGCACACAACTGCAGTTTCGGGGGTGGAAGCGGAATAATGAATAATGAATAACGGCTTAAAAAAGAAAATGAATAAGGAATAACGGCTTAAAAGAAAATGAATAATGAATAACTAGGGTTTAATCGGGAATAATGAATTATACAAAGAAAGAATTGCGTAAAGAAGCGATAGAGATCACGCGCTCGTAGCCTGTGACAGCCGCTGAGGGGAGGAAGCGGCTGTCACAGGCTACGCGCTCGAAACTTGCAATCTTTGATGTCTTTGATGGTTTTAGTGACCTTTCAGTGCCTTCCAGTCTCAGATTCTAGTCCTTCCGTAGCCGATTTCGTAACTGTTTCCTGATTGGTGCGTGCTTTTTATGTCCATTGTGTTTATGTCATCACTGTCTGGTTCGTCGCTTTGTGACCGATTGTGAGCAGATTCTGTCTGCTTCAGTAACGTCTCGGAGTGTTTTTAGTGTGTCGAAGCGTGTTACACGGTAATCGAACAGTAACTCACAAATGGGAAAAAAAAAGAAGAGAGATCGCGACAGACGGTACGTTGAATTCAAGTTTGATATCGTAACTGACATTCGATTCCTGTTTAATTATCTGTTGTTCACTACAGTTCATACGTTATCAAAATTGCATTATTTCCAGGTCACGTTCCCAATCCTGGTCGCCTGAAAGGTCACAGCGTATAGCTCAAAACGGTCGAAAAGATCGGAAAGGTCGGTCAATTTTAAGTGTTTAAATGTTGATTTATTATAGTTCTCTGTTTAGTCAATTGTCAACCGGGCTAGCATACATGGTATTACGTGACCGTCTGCGAAGTAAATTCAGAGTGCAAAAAAGCTTACGGTATTTTGAGAAACCAAACCAAACCAAACGCAGTCGAACAAATCATTTTCCTCTGCTCCAAAGAATTCATTTGTATTATATAGATTTGATTTAACACTTTGTGGGATTTGTAATCTTATGGCTGATCTACGTTACAATTTTTACAATGCAAAAAACAATTGCTTTTGACTGGGAATATCTCGATGGTAATTGGTTAACACACCCCCCATAGTGTTACATTTCCAGCCCCGACGTCTCCTTGGAACTTTATGCTGTAAAATTGTTCCCTGGCGTAAAGCTTGTGAATAGGAATGGCAGTATTTAATTCTATTCAAATAACTTTAGACAAAGTTAATAATTTATTAAGACATAATTTGTGGGATCCTATTAGTCGATTTTAGGGATGAAAAGGAAGAGAGATATTTTTGTTCGACTGAAGCATAGTTGTTTTGGAGAAAAGAAAAAAAAATATTGTGACGTGTCTGTTGATTTGCAGTAAAATAGATGCTTATTACAAAATTAGGTCCAGAGATAACTTAATATCACAGGTTTTTTCTTCGAGATCTCTGGCACTATTAATTTTGCTGCCGTCGAAGCAGTGAGCAAACTTTATCCAAACTCTCCTCGCTATTGTTCTTTCGAGTTTACCTAGGTAAAAGTTGAAACGTGTAACCGCAGCTAATGTGGTGCTTAGGTATCTACCAATAATGTGCGCAAAGTAAATATGACTATATGGAAAAAAGGTACGTGTCAAATAAACGAATCATGGCAAAAAATTGGATGACATTTGCCTCTAATTTTTTAACTCGTCCCCAGACCCCCAATTTGACCCTTAAAATCACAGCGAAAACGCCATTTTTTGGAGGGAAAATCAAAATTTCGCCCATTTATCAATTACTTTTTGGAAATCCGCATTTGGATTCCAGTAATTTGGTTGTTATTCTATCTGCAAACGTTAAAATATTTTAATAACTTAAAAAATAAGTCCCGTCATTTTGACCGTGAAGTGAGCAACGTCACTTTAAGGTTTGTATGCATGGATTTCAACCGCGCGGTCATCGCTTTCAGCGGTATAACTCATTTTAATAGGCGTAATGTCAACATCCACACTCGGTTTTGAAGAGAATGGGATCTAGTGAACATTTAGGTGGGAAATATGATTTAGTTGGAGCGAAAAAAATGCCGTCATTTTGCCGTTTTTTCAGTGCAATATGCTTCGACTGAGCCCATTTTGGCTTCTATTGGTGACTTGAGCATTGAGCTTCAGCATTGAGCATGAGCATTTTTATTTTAAATCATATTCATTTCATACGATTGGCGCTACGCAGTTCATATGTATTGCCCGGAGCAAATGTCTCCTTTCAGGGGGCAATTTTTTGGTATGACAGTTAGCCTGCATAACAGGCGTTATTGGGGCGCTCAAGCGGGTTTTAGGTCGCGAGCGCGCAGCGCGAGACACGAGCACGCGGGAAGTTTGGAGAGCACGGAAGAAGCATAAGAGTTGCCCGAGGCGATAGCCGAGGGCAACTCTAGCTTATTGAGTGCTCTCCAAACTTCCCACGTGCTCCATAACTCGATAGTGCATAGCTAAAAGCATGAACCAATTGTTTTATAACATAGCCGGTGGAATTGTGCATCAAATCCGACGCGAAAAACGGACAACAATATCAGAAGTGATTGTTCGCGGTAAGCGAAATATTAAGCAAAATAGGAATTGGTTTTATTTCAAATTTTCTGTTGAAAGCTCAAGTTTTATTTTACTGCAGTTTAAATACAAAATTCTTTATTTTTAAAAAAGAAATCACGGTCAAGAATGGCACTCTTATTTATCAGCGTGCACTATCGGGATTTTGAGCACGCTTACGTATACTGAATTTGATTGCGCGGCTCTGCTAGCTATGGTATAAAACCCGCTTGAGCGCCCCCAATAACGCCTGTTATGCAGGCTAATATACAGCTTACTCTCTCTTAAGCGACCACCCTTAAGCCTGGTTTCCATATAATCGCAACGATCGCAGCGATCGCAGAAAAAAGTGTTGTGCGACCCTTGCGATCATATGGAAACCAAGACGTTGCGATCGTTGCGATTGCGATCGCAGAGATAGAAAAATTTCTATCTCTGCGATCGCAATCTGCGATCGAGTTGATTGTATTGTGTAAATAGTTACTTTACAAAGTGGTCGCTTACTGTAAGTGGTTGCTTAAGAGAGAGGTCATTAAGAGAGAGTTGACTGTATATGCTGGAATATTGATTCTCGTAATATTGTTTGAATTTATTGAGAAATAAATATTATTAGCTTTGATTTATCTGCTAAGCAAGCCTGAGTTTTTTTTGTCGACATTTGAGTCATTATGAAAAACTGACCAAACCCAAATGAACGTTTCCGCATATTCTCGTTCCAGTGCCAGGAATAAATCAAGAATAAATGCCGGGTTGAAATAAACACCGGGTATATCAGGTCTAGTTTTGAAGGAACGACGGAGCGTATACCGAACAGTTCAACAAACCACTCAGTACAGCATTTGCAATAACTTTTTTGTATCTAAGTTTTTAATAAGAGACGAAGTCGAGAAGTCGGTGTCATTGTGTCGATGTGTAGTTTACATTTTAGTTCAGTGTACAGTATATAAGAATAAATGCCACGTCTATAAGGCTGAGTTCTTAATAAACCCTGGTCTGGAGTTAAATCAATAAATACGGTAATTAGATTGAATATGACGCAGACGGTTTTAAATCATATTTTAATTGAAGTGAAAATCTTCTATTTCACAAAAATTGCAAGTTAGAAGCTGCCTAAAAAACTCGAATACGGAATAATGAATAACGAGAAAAATTTAAAAATGCATAATGAATAACCTCGAAAAAAATGAAAGGAATAATGAATAAGTGAGATCCAATTATTCCGCTTCCACCCCCGATGCAGTTGCAAAGCCACTTGAAAACTTACTTGTTTTGTAGTTCTTTCAAGGTCAGGTCGCTTAAATTTCTACATCCCCTACACTTCAACCACCTTATCGCTTCCATTTTAGTTAAAAGTTCGACGTCTTTCGCTAATTTAGCACCGTTAATTTCACTTTCTTTTAGCTCTACGCACCGACCTTCGTGACCCGCGGCCATGTTTGTTGACATGATCTTGACCGGATTTGGTCGATTTACCCAGAGTCCCGCGCGCGGCGCCATCTTTTTGCTTACGGCGGATTGAAATTAATCGTTCGAAATAAAATAAAAGGAAATAAAAGGACCAAACACAGGCTTCCAAGTTATTGGGTGTCTAAGTGGCTTACAGAAACACAGCTAAAGAGAAGGACAATTGCAAGTTGAGACAATGAAATCCAAATTTCTCGCAGTTTTGTTTTGTGTGACAATGCTATTGCTGTTATCCAACACTGATGGGGCATATCCGATATCATCATGTCATTTTTGTAATGGCAAGCGAGATATCTTACGAAAAAAGGTAAGTCTTTAATCAACAAACAATTCTGAACAATTATACATGTCTAAAATGTACCGTGATTTCACAAGTGACATTGGATTTGTATTTATCGGCAACGGCCGTCTTGAAAAGTAATAACTTTCATGGATGCGGCAGGCTTGTCCCGAGCTAGTTTCACCAGCAGGCCGCTTGAAAGAGAAGGCCCTGAAGACGATTTTGTTACTGGAAAAGAAACAGAAATAAGGAACAGTTCTTTGTGTTGGTTGTGCGGCATTTCTTGGTCCTGTTCATAATGCATTTTGTGAAGTGTTTTTAAGTTAACCAGCTTTAACCGTAAAGTTAACGGAAAGGGAAATAGACCATCTGTGATGTCGGCTCCAACAACAACAAAAAAGAAACGCATATTGACTTAATGCAAAGATAATATTCTTTGGTCAGTTCAGGTTGTGGCAGTTTTGCCTATCCTTTTCTGTGCTTCAACTCGTGAAATCCTTACCTTTTTATGTACCTCCAGCCTAAAAAAGGTACCCCTTTCGGGTGGAGCATCCCTGTATAGCCCATTATAGGGAGTACCCTCTCCCCCCTCCCCCCTCTCCCCCCCCCCCCGATCCAACACCTTTACATAGCTTTCAACAAGCTGTGTTCTAGGGAGGGCAGTTGTGTTTGCGTCAGCTCATGATAGCCTTCTAATGAAATAGAAAACCGGTCCATGATAAACAAGATAGTCTTGACCCTGTCCTTTTCCTCTTCATCAAGGGTGGCATAGGACTTGTTGGATTGGCCTTGAGTTGACACAAAAGCAGCATAAAAATAAGCAACTTTTATCATGAGCAGCAAATCCTTGAAGCTGAAGTTTAACACTGAATATATAACATAACATTTCATAGATACAACTGTAAGACAAGTGATTATTTGAACTCCGGTAAATCGAATTTTTTCCCTAGAACAGAAGTGATAGCAGTCTGACTGTTGTATACTGTCTGTCATAAATAGCTTCCCCTCTCCTGACTAAAGATGTGGCATCTGCTGAAATTGTGACACACCAGGAGCCATAATTGGAGACACACATTGTATATTTTGTTTGTTCAGTTGTAAACCGACCATAACGCCTGTCAGTGTGTCTTTAAACTGGAGAGATCGTGGTGTCAGCCCGTAAGTTTCAGCAAACCAAAAGGCCCGTTCCTTCTTCTCCCTGAAAATAAACATTGAGTCAATTTAACCTTTTATCCTCAAATGGACTCTTTCTGCCTCTGGCTACTTGTTGTAGAGGGGTATACGTATGCTATACGTGTTTTTTAAGGCACCAAAGCGAGGGCATTTATTACGTGAATATGTCGTGTGCAAACAATAATGGGCACGGCCTTATTTCCTTGAGATGGCGCTGTTGTTGTCACTGTTGTTGTTGGCGTCTGACTTGGTCGATCGTTTGCCCCTATGTCCACTTTGCTTTCGGACTTCTGTGAATTGAATTATGGCGTTGAACTTGACAACTCTGACGTCTTCTCTGTTAAATAAACAAGTAGAAGAAGAAAATCGTCCGCGCACCCATGTTGCGCTAAAAATCGTAGTTTCGAAACGTCCCGTGTAACATCACCTTTGGCTGTTATTTTGTCTTTTTAGCTAATATTTCATTACTTTCATCGCTTTCGGCGATTTTTTCTTTAGCAGGTTTAAGGCAAACTCCTGGCCATAACCCTAACCCCTAACCCCTATTGGGAGAGATTGGGGCTTATTATAACTTAACGAAACACCACCAGTTCATTTTCATTTTATTTCATTACATTTCATTTCATTTCATTTCATTTCATTTCATTTCATTTCATTTCATTTCATTTCATTTCATTTCATTTCATTTCATTTCATTTCATTTCATTTCATTTCATTTCATTTCATTTCATTTTATTTCATTTCATTTCATTCCATTTCATTTCATTTCATTTCATTTGTGATTACCGAAATTAAGATTGCTTCTTAATACAAGTACCGGTAAATTCCCCAAAAGCTCGCGAGTACTGTACGTGAATTCATGCCCGTATTAGTACGGTAAAAATTTACCGGTAATACAGTCTATCATTTATTTTTCGACATTTGGGGAACTTAAAGACAAGTTGCACCGACAAAAAATCTTACGCGTAACAGCACCTTAAGCTTTATTCTCTATTGCGCTGAACAATTCGAAACTTCAACATCTTCCCCGGGCATAGCTCGTTCATTTCTCCGGGGTGGGAATTTGAACTTTGCCTGGGTGGGATGGGGAATTTAAACCTATCCGACGGAATACACGTCGTTGTTGTGGAGGAGTATAAAGGTTTGTTGAAGAGTAAAACCTTAATAAAAAATGTACGTTTTCAAACGTGATTCACTCTTTGACGACCGGAACATTCAGTAAAGGGGCCACGTTGCCATCTAACAGTGCCAATTAAAAAGCCCTACAACAGAATAAATGCACAATGTCCTTTTCTATTCCCACTATTTTAGTAAACATTTGTTCTTGGGGAGGGCATTTCATTTCATTTCAGGCAATTTGAATGAATTATTTCAAAGGTAAAGGTGATCGAGGAAGCACCTAGCAAGAGACAGATTACTTTAATGGGATATTTATTTTATAATAAAATACTCGTGATATCATATGAAGATTACTCTCCCTTTTTGTCCACAAAACTTGTTGTCCCAGCCCCAGATGAAGGTTAGTTTTCTCTAAACAAAATATTGGGCAATAAAAACAAACTTTTAGCTGTTCGATGAGCCCTGCATTTTGATTTGTTTAAAAGTTTGTTTAAGAAATAAAAGTAGCTTTTGAGCTCATTCATCCACACCTCAATTGTTCCATTCTTTTCTGTCATCTGTACATTCAATTGTTCAAATTTCGAAGTCACGATGAGGAAACGTTGCAGCATATCGAGACGAAACTGAGCGATGTCACAACAATAGTGGGATTCCAAGGGTACAGCGCGCGAGGTGATTTAGTTCAAAATACAGTGAGCACCGAGCATCGAGCCGCGAGGACGAGGACTCAAGTCCAACAATAAAAAAATGAGTTTCCTTCTCTGGCTTGAGTCCTCCGTCGTTCCTCGATTCTCACGGTCTGTACTCAGTGTAATTTGCGGTACTTCGCCTCGAGCACGCTTGCTACCCCACTTTAATTGAAATATAAGATTGCTTACAGTGTAGTAAAATATGTTACAACAAGAAAGTCCTCAAATCTTTTTCTTATATATTTAAAACACTGTTCCTAAGGATAATGATTACTACTCGCCTTATTGTTGTCAGATTTGTTTTAATCGTAATATTTTCCTATTGCATGCATTATTGCTTTGAAATTAACTCTTGTGTGCCTCATTTCTGACCTCTACCACACCCCCACCCTCCCACCTAGAATAAAAACACAAGGAAAGGCGGGGTTCATGTGTGTCAAAGCCGTTTCCCGATTATTATAAAAACGGACATCGCATTAACTTTTTATAAGTTGAACTTTTGAATTTATAATGAGGTCCACTATTTCATTGCGCGCGAACTCAAACAAAGATGGCTGCCACCAGGACCACTGTCTGTAGCTTTTGATTGAGAAAAGTAAATAGCATGCATGAAAATTACTTTTCAATAGAAAGAGATATTTGGCATTTTCTTTAAATGACCTCGTCCAGTTCATCTGAACTCTGAAAACAATTGTCCAAAGTCACGATTATATTGGCTATTCTGTCAGGTTTTAAAAAAATGAATCACGTTTCTCAAATATACCAAGTGCGTGTGGAACACACACATTAACACTTTCATAAACTACACCTGCAACGGCTTCCTATTCATTTACTCACTTTTACTCCTTCTAATGGCTCGTTACAGACTGCCATAAAGTTTAACAAACCCACGAAGAACAGATCCACGGCGCAATAAGGCAATTTGAATGGATTATTTCAAAGGTGAAGGTGATTGAGGAAGCACCTAGCAAGAAACACATATTTATTTTATAATGAAATGCTCGTGATATCATATGCACATTACCCTCCCTTTTTGTACACAAAACTTGTTGTCCCAGCGCCCCAAATGAAGGTTTTTTTTCTCTAAACAAAATATTGGGCGATAAAAACAAACTTTTAGCTGTTCGATGAGCTCTGCATTTTGATTTGTTTAAAAGTTTGTTAAAGAAATAAAGTAGCACTTGAGCCGTCATTTATCCACACCTCAATTCTTCCATTTTTTCTGCCATCTCATTTAATTGTTCAAATTTCGAAGTCTTGATGAAGGAAACGTTGCAGTCAATCGAGACGAAATTGACAATAATACATACAAGCTGAAAACTAGTAGTAATCAGCCGTTAGGAAAATGCGTTCGCACAAAAGGTTTGTGAAAACCTTCGGGAGTAAATACCAGCTCCCAACAAAACTCAGAAGACAGCATGTGGAATCAAAGGGCTCTTAAGAGCCATCTCGTGAATTCGAAACGACGTAAGGTTAAATCCACAGATCGGTTTAAATCCGGCTTTCCATACTGAGTTTGAAGTCGAATAATTGAAGAGTAAAACAGATTTAAAACGACCAAGACTGACAAAACAAGAAACACAATAATTTTATGGAGGCAAGGAACCTCTAAGACCATTTTACCATCTTAAAGAAATGCAAGAGTAAACTTGATTACCTGATATATGAAGTGTTATACATCAGAGCGTGATTTTAGCCAGTACTCAATACTCAGTCAGACTCAATCAGAGCCGAAAATTGTTTGTTTAATTAACACAGACAATGCAGTTTCCTATTAGTCACTTTATCTTGTCACTTAACGTATTTTGGCAACCTATGCGCATAATTGTAGATGTATCAATAATACAAGAACTAACCTACACATTTTACTTGATAATGACATCCCGAAGATGTCGAAAAGTCGTTTATTATCTTCGCTAATTTTTGTATTCAAAACATCTAGCTTAGCGTGACATATAAATATATGCATTGAGTGAAACGAGATAACACGCTGGGGAATTAAAATACATCAATCATCTTTTAACACCTTGTACACTGGGAAAATTACAAAAGTTTATAAATGATGGAACGAGTGAACCTGTTCCCGTATCTGACTACATCTCGCTCAACGCTTCGCGTATTCACGACATAAAAACAAAAACTATAAGGCGGAGACAATGAAAAAAGGAAGAGATACAAGCTCGACAAAAATATCAAGCCTATGCCGGAAGGCACATGAACCGAACAGAATCGTTAAGGGAGAGAGGGTGGGTGACGATATTTGAAGCGCAGTCTTGGTGTCTGCCGTCGAAAAACCTTAAAATGTGACAGTCATTTTAATGAGCGGTTATAATGTCACTCCGTGCGCCAATAAAAGAGAGCCACGCATGGGGATAACAAAGCTATTTTCACGAGAGTAATGACTTTAATATATGTATGATTAAAATACTATCATGAAAATAACTTTCAGTAGGAAGAGATATTTGGCATTTTCTTTAAACGGCCTCGTCCAGTTCATCTGAACTGAAACTGACAACTGTCCAAAGTCTCGATTACATCGACAGAATAATTTCTATCTGTAACGTTTTAAAACAAGAATGGTTTCTGAAATATACCAAGTGCGTGTGTGGAACACACACATTAACACTTTCAGTCATAAGCTACACCTGCAACGACTTCCTATTCATTTACTCCTTCTAATGGCTCGTTACAGACTGCCATAAAATTAATAACCCACGAAGAACAGATCCATGGCGGCAATAAGGCAATTTGAATGAATTGATTTCAAAAGTGAAGGTGATCGAGGAAGCACCTAGCAAGAAACAGTTTACTTAAATGGCATATTTATTTATTAATGAAATACTCGTGATATCATTTGCACATTACTCTCCCTTTTTGTCCACAAAACTTGTTGTCCCAGCCCCAGATGAAGGTTAGTTTTCTCTAAACAGAATATTGGGCAATAAAAACAAACTTTTAGCTGTTCGATGAGCCCTGCATTTTGATTTGTTTAAAAGTTTGTTTAAGAAATAAAAGTAGCTTTTGAGTTCATTCATCCACACCTCAATTGTTCCATTCTTTTCTGTCATCTGTACATTCAATTGTTCAAATTTCGAAGTCACGATGAAGGAAACGTTGCAGCCTATCGAGACGAAACTGAGCGGTGTCACAACAATAGTGGGATTCCAAGGGTACAGCGCGCGAGGTGATTTAGTGCAAAATCCAGTGAGCACCGAGCATCGAGCCGCGAGGACGAGGACTCAAGTCCAACAAGAAAAAAAAATGGGTTTCCTTCTCTCGCTTGAGTCCTCCGTCATTCCTCGTTTCTCACGTTCTGTACTCAGTGTAATTTGCGGTACTTTGCTTCAAATAAAAAAAAAAAACAAGGAAAGGCGGGGTTCATGTGCGTCAAAGCCGTTTTCCGATTATTAACGATTATTCTAAAAAGTCTAAAAACTTACATTGCATTAACTTTTTATAAGTTCAACTTTTGACTTTGTAATGGGCATGAGGTCTACAATTTCATCGCGCGCGAACTCAAACAAAGATGGTTGCCACCATGACCACTGTCTGTAGCTTTTGACTGAGAAAATTAAATATCATGAAATTAAAATTACTTTCAATAGGAAGAGATATTTGGCATTTTCTTTAAACGGCCTCGTCCAGTTTATCTGAACTGAAACTGACAACTGTCCAAAGTCTCGATTACATCGACAGAATAATTTCTATCTGTAACGTTTTAAAACAAGAATGGTTTCTGAAATATACCAAGTGCGTGTGTGGAACACACACATTAACACTTTCAGTCATAAACTACACCTGCAACGACTTCCTATTCATTTACTCCTTCTAATGGCTCGTTACAGACTGCCATAAAATTAATAACCCACGAAGAACAGATCCATGGCGGCAATAAG
Organism: Cladopsammia gracilis; assembly: GCA_022457155.1. Lineage (NCBI taxonomy): Eukaryota > Metazoa > Cnidaria > Anthozoa > Scleractinia > Dendrophylliidae > Cladopsammia > Cladopsammia gracilis. The sequence goes on along the minus strand of JAJGOT010000494.1, from coordinate 279,885 downwards.
GCAATTTGAATGAATTGATTTCATAAGTGAAGGTGATCGAGGAAGCACCTAGCAAGAAACAGTTTACTTAATTAAATGACATATTTATTTTATAATGAAATACTCGTGATATCATATGCACATTACTCTCCTTTTTTGTCCACAAAACTTGTTGTCCCAGCCCCAGATGAAGGATAGTTTTGTCCAAACAAAATATTGGGCAATCAGAAACAAACGTTTAGCTGTTCGATGCGCCCTGCATTTTGATTTGTTTAAAAGTTTGTTTAAGAAATATAAGTAGCTTTTGAGCTCATTCATCCACACCTCAATTCTTCCATTCTCTTCTGTCATGTGCACATTCAATTGTTCAAATTTCGAAGTCACGATTTAATGAAGGAAACGTTGTAGCCTATCGAATCCGGCTTCTGCACAGGACATCCAACACAAATTAGGATTGCGCGAACAGACTGAGCGGAGTCACATCAATAGTGGGATTCGATTTAGTGCAAATTACAGTGAGCATCGAGCATCGAACCGCGAAGAACGAGGACTTAAGTCCAAGAAAAAAGAAATGAGTTTCCTTCTCTGCGTAGAGTCCTCTGTCGTTCCTCGTTGCTCACGGTCTGTACTCAGTGTAATTTGCGGTACCTCGCCTCGAGCACGCTTGCTACCCCACTTTAATTGGTAATTGTTTTAATTGATAATTAATTTATTTCGCCATTTCACACAATTACATGACATAGTAAAGTTACAAATTTAACAGGAGTAGATGGCGAGGAAGACTGAGAGAAACCATTGGGCTTGTATAGATCAGGTTTCCTAACAGAACTAAAGGTAGATTAGCCAAATAAAATAAAACAGAGCAATATGGACGAACTAATAGATCAAGGTTACAGAGTGTAATATTTACTAATAAGAAATTATTAATATCTCTGTGAAAAAGGGGATTTGCCAGGCAATCTTAAGTGAGTTGGAAAGAATACGCATGCGTGCAATTTGTGGCGTATTTGTCGTTCATGCACTCTTCATTGGTTTGTGGTTATTATTATAGTTTTTATTGCATATTGTTGTCTTTTCTTATTAACAAAATAATTAATAACGATAAATAACATTGTAAAATTCGTTAATCATTCACAACAGTTATTACCAAAAAAGTAACACAAATGTTACAAATAACAACAAACTAATAAACAATTAAATAACAGAATTTCGTTTAAAAATGTGCAAATCTAAAATTAACATCAATAGAAAAAAAAAAGCAAAACCCCCTACAGGACTAGCCTGCGAGCAAGCTGTGCTGGGTTAAAGGGGATTAGGGAGGCCCCTCTCATTCCCTCCCTAATCCCCTTTAACCCAGCACAGCTTGCTCGCAGGCTAGTCCTATCTAGGCTAGCTATCCTATCTATCCTGCCCCCCTATCCTATCTATCCTGCCTCCCCCCTATCCTATCTATCCTGCCCCCCTACCTACCTACCTACCTACCTACCCCTACATCTCAAGTATATGTTCACGTTTGGTATATATAAGACTTAGAAGAAACACTGGCGCCATTGTGGTACAGCCTTCATTTACAAAACATTCAATAATAATGTCTAATGACTAAATGAAATACGCAGATGAATAAATGGAATACGCAATGAATAATGACTGAATGAAAGGAGTAACATTTTCTCGGACATTTTCTTATCATGTTTAAAATGTATCATAAAACGTCTTACGCATGCGCATGAGTATAAGATGCTTGGAGCCTCTTGTTGTTATGTATATCGCAGCCTGAATCAGTCAAACATTCCATCGTGTTTCATGTGAAGCAGAACAACTTCGAACATGTCAAGTGTCAAAGCTGGAGCTCTTATAGAAACGTAGAAAATCGCCTATGAATATCGAAACAATAGAAATTTGTCAATGAGCAAAAATAAGACCAGTTTTCAAAAATCAAAGAGGTCACTTTTAAGCTCATTAACCGATTTCTATTATTTCAATATTCATGGGTTAATATCTCTGTGATCTGGCAATTCTAAGTAGAGTTGTAAAGAATACGCATGCGTGAATATTTTGTGTCAAAGCTGGAGCTCTTATAGTCTCCCACGCAGCCGTCATTTGTCTCGTCACGCAACGCTAGGAACATTGCGTGACGAGACAAATAACGGTTGCGTTGGAGACTAGAGCTCTTATAGAAACGTAGAAAATCGCCCATGAATATGGAAACAATAGAGATTTGTCAATGAGCAAAAATAAGACCATTTTTCAAAAATCGAAAAGGTCACTTTTAAGCTCATTAACCGATTTCTATTGATTATTAAAATATTCATGGGTTAAGCTTTATTTTAAAAGACGCAAGGGAGGAGGAGCTAGGTCGAGCTTTGGGATTAAGTGAATTGAAAAACTTTGGACCTTGAAAAGAAAAATGGAAAACTGTGTGATATTGGTTCTGCAGAGTGGTAAGTGATAAGAATGAGCATACCTGGTCGGTTATAACTAAGGTTCTAACTAAGGATTTGATTGTTAACTAGGAAAAGGTTATAAGACTGCTTGCAGTAAAATATATCACAACAAGCGCAGAAAATCGTTAAATCTATTTCCTATATATTTAGAAAATATTAGGACTATGATCCCTATTCGTCTAATCGTTAGATTTGTCTCCGAAAACGACTCCCGATCACCAATCGCGCAGTTCTGCCGATTACCACACATCCGAGTCAACTAACTGTTTATCGATCACCTACGCTGATTGTTCTCACTTTACACGAAGGAAAAACATCGAAGGAACATCTCTTTTCACGCGAAAACTTCCTTCAATTGACCAAACAATCTTAAAATCGATTAAGCGTTTTTTGTTCACTTGAAGGTAAATTTACATTTGATCACAGAAACTGACTTTAAACACAATCGTACAATTCCTGTTGATTGCAGTAACTTAAGTCAATATATCTGATCACCTAAGACATATCCTAATATTTGATTATTTCTATAACCAGCAGAGGACTCGTAGACTTTATTAAACACGGAAAACCGGTGTAAATTTGACCATGTGATGACGTAAATCGTGGTAAATAAGAGTCCACACCACGGAAAACCGGTGTAAATTTGTTAAATATACAGCTCTTTTAATTTACAGTACAAATAAACGTTGTTGTTGTTGTAGAAGTTTTCGCACTCTACTCCCACCCCCACCCTCTCACGTAGAATAAAAAGGCGGGAGATCGTTTGCGTGGAAGCCGTTTACCGCCCAAGTATTGTGACAGACACAGCATGGGATGACGACTTTGTTTCTAGCCATTTGACAAATTTGTCGCCGACGGTGGACATTAGACATCTGACAATTGAAATTAATCGTTCGATAACGAAATAAAAGGACCAAACACAGGCTTCCACGTTATTGGGTGTGTAAGTGGCTTACAGAAACACAGCTAAAGAGAAAGGACAATTCCAAGTTGAGACAATGAAATCCAAATTTCTCGCAGTTTTGTTTTGTGTGACAATGCTATTGCTGTTATCCAACACTGATGGGGCATATCCGACATCATCATGTCGTTTTTGTAATGGCAAGCGAGATATCTTACGAAAAGAGGTAAGTCTTTAATCAACAAACAATTCTGAACATCAATTATACATGCCTAAAATGTACCGTGATTTCACAAGTGACATTGGATTTGTATTTATCGGCAACGGCCGTCTTGAAAAGTAATACATGGATGCAGCAGGCTCGTCCTGAGCTAGTCTCACCAGGCCGCTTGAAAGAGAAGGCCCTGAAGACGATTTTGTTACAACTGGAAAAGAAACAGAAATAAGGAACAGTTCTTTGTGTTGGTTGTGCGGCTTTTCTTGGTCCTGTTCATTATGCATTTTGTGAAGTGTTTTAAGTTAACCAGCTTTAACCGTAAAGTTAACGGAAAGGGAAATAGATCATCTGTAATGTCGGCTCCATGTGTTGTGTTTGATTCTTTTAGAAAAACGGCAAAAGCCGAAGTTCTTATGTTACTCGGTTTATGATTATCATAATGTCACAAGAAAACGAAAGATATGATTGGTATTTTTATTTTGTTGCGCTCTACATTACTGACAATAGTCTTGGGCTAATTATAATTCTAGTTTCTGTTGTCTTTATTCGCGCGAAAAACACCGAGAGTGATGCTCGTCTCGTTAGAGAAATATTGAAGTTTTAAAATTAGAATTTGTTGTTAATAATTAATAGATGGACACCAAAACAGTTCACTAACAACCTGGGATGCACTTGCGTGGGTATCAACTGTCTGTTGGTGTTCCAAAATAGTCCACTAGCAACCTGGGGTGCTCTTGCGTGGGCATTAACTGTCTTTTGGTGTTCCAAAAATCATTTTCTTTCTTCTATCCCTTCTTTCGCCTCTTAAAATTTCATTGAAATATTTTTAGGTCAGTTAGATCTTTCATATCCGGCTTTGTCCCAAGGGCTTTTGTACAGCATTGAAGTTTTTTAACGAGTGCCTTATTGAATCGTTTTAGGAGAGGCCGCTGACCAGTAACCGACGGGGCCTGGAAGCAGATGGAGGCGAACTGCGGTCTGAGTTGTTTAACAAGCACAAGCAAGAACTGGAAGACGAACAAAAGGACCGGTGAACACAACGATATTTGTGCTTCTGGACAGTGGAAACAAGATTAAAACCCTAATGGGAGAGTAGTAAAAAAAAATCCTGTATTTGTTAAACATTACTGCAGTAATTATAATAAATGAAATGTAACAATATACATGAATAACGCAATTGCAGTAATTATTTGTGTTTTCATTGGCTCTGGCTGACACTCCTGAAAGCAACAAGCTGCCAGCAGATTTCCCAGTTATCATATATCAACTGAAATTTCGCAACACGTGAAATGAAATCGAGGCAACTTGTTCAAATTCTCCTACCCCTCCCATACGGTGTTAAATTTCCTACCAGAAAAACGAATGGTGACGTCAAAGCCCCACTCACCCACCCACCATGGTAACTACAGAAATGCTTGGTGTTCGCCACTGGGGGATGTTGAAGTTTTCCTCTAAGCAAATTGGTCAACAACAACAACAACAACAACAACAACAACAAAAAAACACATATTGATTTTATGCAAAGATTATATTCTTTATTCAGTTCAGGTTATGGCAGTTTTCCCCACCCTTTTCCATGCTTCAACTCGTGAAATCCCTCGGCCCTTTTATATACCTCCAGCCTAAAAAAGGTACCCCTTTCGGGCGGAGCTTCCCCGTATAGCTCATTATAGGGAGTACCCTCACCCCTCCCCCCGTACTAACACCTTCACACAGCTTACAACAAGTTATGTTCAAGGTAGGCCAGTTGGGTTTGCGTCAGCTCATGATAGCCTTGTAATGATATAGAAAACCGGTCCATGATAAATATGATAGTCTTAACCCTGTACTTTTCCTTTTCATCAAGGGTGGCATAGGACTTGTTGGATTGGCCTTGAGATGACAAAAACGCTGCATATAACTAAGCAACTTTTATTTTGAGCAGCTAATCCTTGTAGATTAAGTTTAACTGAACATATAACATAACATTTCACAGAATATAACTGTAAGACTATGCACTTATTGACTGAGTGGGAGGGCCGGACGGGAAAATATTTGGCTCGAGGTCATGGCGTACGGACCGAGCGCAGAGAGGTCCGTGCGCCATGACCTCGAGACAAATATTTTCCCGTCCGGCCCGACCTAACTCAGTCAATAAGTATTTTATAATATGACTAGAAACTACAAGAATAGTCGTGCAGTGCGAGGTCAATTGAACTCGAGCGGGGGCCGGACGGCTTTTTCCGGACCGGCTCACGTCACCTTGCGATTCTATTTTCTGTAGTATTGCGTCAGCGGGGCCGTACGGTCATATTCTAAAAGTGATAAACCGGTAAATCGATTTTTCCCCTAGAACAGAAGTGATCATGATAGCAGTCTAACTGTTGTACTGTCTGTCATAAATAGCTTCCCCTCTCCTAACTAAAGATGTGGTATCTGCTGAACTTGTGCGGATACACCAGGAGCCATAATCGGGGACACACATTATTTTGGTAGCCCAGACTTTTTTTGGAATTCGGTGTATCCTGCCTATTAAAGCCCTTTGTTCAGTTGTAAACCGACCATAACGCCTTTCAGTGTGTCTTTAAACTGGAGAGATCGTGGTGTCAGCCCATAAGTTTAAGCAAACCAAAGAGCCCGTTCCTCTTTCATCTTGAAAATAATGCAATAAACATTGAGTCAATTTAAGGTTACAGTGTACCTTCAGACCAAAAATTTATTGAAAAATTTTTTTTTGGCGTTAAAATAAAGTTTACAGAATGAACTTTCATCCAAAAAAAAAAAGTATCGAAAAATAGTGAAAATTGACGAAGAAATGACGTTATAACTTTTGTGGGCGGAGTTTGTTTATTAAGCGATATGTTTTTTTAAGCGCCGTTTTCTCAAAGTTAATTTTTCGCCTGTTGGGGACACTTGAAAGAGCTACAACTCAAAGGAAATTTGTTCGATTGTCCTTAAATTTGGACAGAAGCTAGGCTAACATATAATCAACAAAAACGTGTCGGCGAATTTCTTAATTCCGAAAACTTTTTCGTCAAGAGGCATTTCCGTGCGATCATTCCAATTTTTTTTCTCCCCTTTTCGAAAATATTCTGTAACTTTTCACTGCAATTGAATATGGAAAATCGCCGACACCTTTTTTTAGCGCTTCGTGTCCTGAAATCCGAGAACAAATCAAATTAGCAAAATGTAATAATCGCTTTGAGTTATAGCGTTTTAAAGCTGATTCGGACGTTCGAATTTAGATGTCGTAAAAAATTCGACAATTCATTTTATTACCAAATGGTTTCCATATTTAGATAGCCAGCTCTATAAGCGTTAATTTGATATCTGGGTTTAGGTATATTAAGTGTAATCTTAAGACGCTAGAGCTGTTATACTGGAGACACCCCCGAAGGTACACTGTAACCTTAATCTTCTATTCTCAGATGGACTCTTCCTGCCTCGGGCTACTTGTTGTAGAGGGGTATACGTATACGTGTTTTATAAAGCACAAAAGCCACGGCATTTATTACGTGAATATGTCGTGTGCAAACAATAATGGACACCTTATTTCCTTGAGATGGCGCTGTTGTTGTCGGCGTCTGACTTGGTCGATCGTTTGCCCCTAATGTCCACTTTGCTTTTGGACTTCTGTGAATTGAATTATGGCGTTGAACTTGACAACTCTGACGTCTTCTCTGTCAAATAAACAAGTAGTAGGAGTTGTTGTTAGGTCAATTCCGGGTCAATTCCCTGTCCAAAACCGCCATGTGTTCAGCGAAATCTTAGAGACCTCGTTTTGTGTTTTATAGCTGAATGTTTTTTAACTAGAGCCTCTCGGGCCCTGCTGTTTCATTAGTTTTCTTGCCGGCGGTTGCTGACGTTCAGTTAAATTCGGTTAACAGTTTTTGGGGGGCTGACCGAGTGTGTTTTGGTACATGTACATTTTAATTCAGCCGCTTGGACTATTTATTTATGTTTTGTTTGGCTGCTGAATTGTTCTCTGTGAACCCCGAATAAGTGTCCGTGTACGCTTATGAGAGGTGTCCTCTTACGGGAGGTGTCTGTTAGTGGAGGTTCGACTGTATAATGATTTGACTGGGAAAATATTGGTATTTTGAAAAAATGGTCGGTTAGGAGATCTCAGTAATGTTATCATTCGTCCCTATTAAAAGTTGTACAAAAATGCTTATAACACTACCACACAGAGAGCGCAACCACTTTCCCACTATCACATAAAATTGGTTTATTTTTCATAGAAAATATGTAATATTGTATTCAATAAAAAACTTTCCGCCCCAGCGTAATTTGACAAAATGAATCGTTGGAAGAATATATTAAAATAATTGAAAACGTATATTTGTTCCATCGAAAGTCCAAAAGACGTTTTTCACGGTGGCTGTATTGGTGGCCAGAACAATGAAATTTACATCTTTGGGGAATAAAACTCTCTTTTTATGAAAACGATTTCTGCAATCGGATCCGGCGTGTTCAATCGATCCATGACGGCAATAAGGTAATTTGAATTAATTATTTCAAAAGTGAAGGTGATCGAAGTAGTGAAGGTGATTTTCTGTGCGCCCGCGTTCCCGGCTTCGCGATCTGAAAACCAGACTCCCTCAAACGGCTGAAAATCGAGCCTAGGAAGCACCTAGCAAGAAACAGTTTACTTAAATGGCATACAGCTATTTCAATTAACGTTGTCGGATGAAAGCTCAAAGCTACAAGCCAAGATAGTTGGGAGCGACGCAAAAGAAACGTTTTTCCCGCTCGTTGCATCGCTCATTCGCGCCATTTCTTTTCCTTTCACCGCCCCCAACTATCTGCATGCCTGGAACAGGCGCTCGGTTTACTCGTTCGGTCTTGACTTGTAGGCTTTGAGCTTTGAGCTTTGAACTTTCACCCGACAACGTTAATTGAAATAGCTGTATTTATTTTGTAATGAAATACTCGTGATATCCGGCATATGCACATTAATATCCCTTTTTGTCCACAAAACTTGTTGTCCCAGCTAGCCCCTGATGAAGGTTAGTTTTGTCTAAACAAAATATTGGGCAATGAAAACAAACATTTAGCTGTTCGATGGGCCCTGCACTTTGATTTGTTTAAGAAATGAAAGTAGCTTTTGAACTCATTCATCCACACCTCAATTCTTCCATTTTTTCCGTCATTTGTACATTCAATTGTTCAAATTTCGAAGTCACGATGAAGGAAACTCCCCCGGTTGCAGCATATCGAGACGAAACTGAGCGGTGTCACAACAATAGTGGGATTCCAAGGGTACAGCGCGCGAGGTGATTTAGTTCAAAATCCAGTGAGCACCGAGCATCGAGCCGCGAGGACGAGGACTCAAGTCCAACAATAAAAAAATGAGTTTCCTTCTCTGGCTTGAGTCCTCCGTCGTTCCTCGATTCTCACGTTCTGTACTCAGTGTAATTTGCGGTACTTCGCCTCGAGCACGCTTGCTACCCCACTTTAATTGAAATATAAGATTGCTTACAGTGTAGTAAAATATGTTACAACAAGAAAGTCCTCAGACCTTTCTCTTATATATTTAAAACACTGTTCGAAAGGATAATGATCACTACTCGCCTTATTGTTGTCAGATTTGTTTTAATCGTAATATTTTCCTATTGCATGCATTATTGCTTTGAAATTAACTTTTGTGTGCCTCATTTCTGACCTCTACCACACCCCCACCCTCCCACCTAGAATAAAAACACAAGGAAAGGCGGGGTTCATGTGTGTCAAAGCCGTTTTCCGATTATTATAAAAACGGACATTGCATTAACTTTTTATAAGTTCAACTTTTGACTTTGTAATGGGCATGAGGTCCACTATTTCATTGCGCGCGAACTCAAACAAAGATGGCTGCCACCAGGACCACTGTCTGTAGCTTTTGATTGAGAAAAGTAAATATCATGAAAATTACTTTCAATAGCAAGAGATATTTGGCATTTTCTTTAAACGGCCTCGTCCAGTTTAGCTGAACTCTGAAAACAACTGTCCAAAGTCTCGATTATTTTGACTATTCTGTCAGGTTTTAAAAAAATGAATCAGGTTTCTGAAATATACCAAGTGCGTGTGTGGAACACACACATTAACACTTTCATAAACTACACCTGCAACGGCTTCCTATTCATTTAGTCACTTTTACTCCTTCTAATGGCTCGTTACAGACTGCCATAAAGTTTAACAAACCCACGAAGAACAGATCCATGGCGCAATAAGGCAATTTGAATGGATTATTTCAAAGGTGAAGGTGATTGAGGAAGCACCTAGCAAGAAACACATATTTATTTTATAATGAAATGCTCGTGATATCATATTCACATTACCCTCCCTTTTTGTACACAAAACTTGTTGTCCCAGCGCCCCAAATGAAGGTTTTTTTCTCTAAACAAAATATTGGGCGATAAAAACAAACTTTTAGCTGTTCGATGAGCTCTGCATTTTGATTTGTTTAAAAGTTTGTTAAAGAAGTAAAGTAGCTTTTGAGCCGTCATTTATCCACACCTCAATTCTTCCATTTTTTCTGCCATCCCATTAAATTGTTCAAATTTCGAAGTCTTGATGAAGGAAACGTTGCAGTCAATCGAGACGAAATTGACAATAATACATACAAGCTGAGAACTAGTAGTAATCAATCATTAGGAAAATGCGTTCGCACAAAAGAAGGTTTGTGAAAACCTTCGGGAGTAAATACCAGCTCCCAACAAAGTAGATATGGAAGAAGGGTTCTGGCACACTTTCAAAATCGTAACAAGTTAACACAAAACAGAAATTGACGTCAGTTGACGTTCAATTTAGCAATACATAAGATGATTGATTTTCTGCTCGATCGCATACGTAAAACAAAAACAAGTCAATTAACATGTGTTATGTTAAATTTAACAAAATGGGGAGGAATTTGATTTTTAATATTTTCTGTTCGCGAACGAACAGAAAATTGGGGAACGACAATCATTTTTTGTTGTTGTTGAATTTAACATAAAATAAAATAAAATTCTGTTTTGTGTTAATTTGCTACGATTTTGAAAGTGTGCCAGAACCCTTCTTCTATATCTACTACTTTTTTTCCCCTCATATTGACCACAAAAAAACATACCATTTTAGAATATTTCACTCCGATAAAATCTGGCGATGGCAACTCTCTCAAAAAATCACACTGAAAATTTCATCTCAATCTCCAATGACCAATAGCCAAAGTCATCACTCCATCATCCATCACAACTCTCTTGTCATCATCAGCACACAAAGCCATTTTCCAAATTTGCTCAGTGAAAATCTCATGCAGATGTGACCGGAGAGAAACATTTTTCATTGGAGGAAATTTTTCACCATGAAGAACGCGTACAAAATCTTCATGCGAAATCCTATTTTTCACCACATTCTTTTTTGTTCCCTTTGCTTTCTTGATTCCTTTTCCCTCATCTATCTTGATGGAATAACATTTTGGTCTCAACCCAACAAATTCACGAATGATTTTGCCTCCTGCTTCATCTTTAAACATTCCTAAAATTTTCTTGTTCTTCCCAACAGGAAAGCCATTTTCTACAGCGAAATGATCTTTCGGGTATGCCGATGTGTCAAACCATTTCTCAACATCTCCAGCAGTGTCAGCGAAGAAATCATCCGTTTCAATCTCCAAAATCAGGGAATCTGTGTCAGAATAGAGAACTTTGACTTTCTCCCACTTTTTTTTCACATAACCATAATGAAATTTGAACATGTGAATTTTGGAGAGATCGAGAATGGCTGCTCCAACAAAAATTGGTTTGTTCAAAATAACTTTTGTTTTCCTCATGTGAATAGCAGCCACTTTCTCTCCAAATTTGGTTGCGTGTTTAAAGTTGATCTTTTTCACCAACTTTGCTTTTTTCTTCCTATCATTCACCAGTTTCATGTTAATTCTATTCCTAACATTTTCCATGGTTTTCCCATAAACAGCATTGCTTGCCAGTTTGGAAAGATCTTTCTCAAAATCATTTTTGGCGGCTGTTCTCAGTTTCGTATTCCATTCAATGAAAGGTTTCATGAAAGCTTCTTCTCGAAATCCAATTCCTCTCCAAATCTTTTTCAGTTTCATTCCCAGGGAAAGAAAAAATTTCAAACTCCTTCCATCCAAAACCATTTTCTCTTTATCTTTGAGATTGGGAATCAACTTAGAGAATCCATTTACCTCCAGCAATTCCGGAGCCAAAGGAAAATCATTGTGGAAATCATGCAATTCATCTGGATATTCCAAGTCAACTTCCAGGACACATCCATGACCTTCTGAATCAACAATCTTCTCCCAATTATTCAAAACTCCTTCACTCAACCATTCAAATCCTCCCACAGGGAGTGGTTCCACCATCGCAGTTGGATAAAGAGAATTTGCATCGAGATAAACGATGAACTTTGATGGTTGGGAAGGATCAAAATCTTCCATGAATTTGTTGTTTGCTCGAGAAAATCTGTGAAAGACTGTGGAAACTCCTCCACGAATTTGTCTTTCAAAAAAACGAACCATTTCTATATTTTCTTCGCAAATCAATTCCAACTCAACTCCTGTCATTTTCAACATAGCATCCCAAAAGAAAGAGGGGGCAGTCAAAAACCATGCGGGGTCCAATAGATAGTTTTCCATCAAAACTTTCCTGAAATTTTCTACAACATCTGCCAGGAGAAAAACATCCGTTTTGAGATAAAGATCGTGATATTCTCCCAGATTTGACATTTCAAATTTTTTCCAGACATTTTCAGCGTGAGCGAAATCTTCATCTGAAATTTCTTCTCCAGACAACTGGGAGAAAAAGGCATCTTTCCCAGGAAGCTCACAACCGAATTTTTCAAATGAATCCATGAATTCATAGGGAAAAACTCCTTTTCTGGAAAGTAAATTAACATCCTCTGGGAAAAATCTTTTCAAGCAATGCAACTCATCTTTCCCCAAATTTCCAACAAGATTTGCTAAAGAAGAATTCATAAATTTCAGGGAGTCAACAAAGCGAATTTCATGTTTCAAATCATGTTTTTTTCCCTCTTCATCTTCAAATGTTCCCCAAACAATTTTCAGGGAGAAAGAAATATATTTTTCATCATTGTTTGGGATTGCATCAATCTCTCCAAATTCATTTGTCATGTTTTTGATGAAAAGATGGGAATCATATCCATCCAAATTGTGAATGAAGACTGGAGTGAAATCTGGCACTTTCGCTTGCAAATTACAATATTCATGAGCAGCTCCGCGAAATTCTCCAGTCAGATGACAATGATCAGCAACTTTTTTTTCCACAATCTTTTTCCTGCAAAGCCAACAAATATCAGTTTTCTCAAATGCTTCCTTTTCTTCTTTCTTCCAAAGAATTCTCTTCCAATTTTTTCTCAGCATTGGTCTTCGCACATCATTTAGAATCCATTTCACCTGATCAACTAATTTCTCCAGAAATTCTCTCCCAACATCATCTCCTTCTTTTCCACGAAAGAAAACTGGGGAGAAATCAACCCCAACTCGGCTCACAGGAAGAAAACAAAAGCTGCAGGGAATATGATGTTGAATTTGCGTTGTTTTTTCCCCAATTTGCTTTTCTGTTTTCTCCAAAATCGACTCAAAATCAGCGTAGATGACAAAGGGAACGGTTGTTGCGCATGCCACTTTCTTGAATTTCATGGTTGATTTTGCTGGAGGGAGAACAGCTTTCACTCCATCATCCGTGCAAAATTCTTGATGAACATCGAGTGATTCTTTGGAGTTGAATGAATTGAGGCAACCATCACAAACATGCCTTTGGTTTTTGTTCTTAGAATCTTCTCCAAACCACAAACGATTTAAATTATTCACCAAAGCGAAATGTTCATTTTCTCCGTTTTTCAGTTTGAAAAGAATCACATGATTCTCTTTCTTTTCCCTTGCTTTTCTCAAAGTCGCGATGTTCCCCTCAACAATCCCCAAGACATTCACAGAAATGTTATTTTGTCTTTCAAATCGATCAATGTCTCGCCATGAAATGGGGAATGAAATTCCTTCCCAATTGAATTCCTCCTCGCATTGTTTTCTCAACAAAGGAGTTATTCTTTGTGGATTTTTCTCCACTGGATTTTTCCATCTTCCCATGCACCACTTGTAGCATTCATCATCATTTTCATTTTGCATGTTTGTCAAAGCTTTTTTAGCAGCAAGCCAATCAGGAAGTGGAATGAATTTTCCAACAGTCATTTCATCCAGATGAATTTCTAATCTTTCAACTCGCAAGAATCTCCAGTTGCTTCTTCCCTTTTGGTAATTCCGCATGTTTTCCAGCATTCTTTCATTCATTTCTGTCAGCAATTTTTCCAAGTCAGTTCCCTCAAAAACTTCTTCAACTAAGGAAGAAAAGAAGGCGTCATTTTCAATGGATGTTTCCTCTGCTAAATTATGAGAAATCATTCTGCAAACCAAAACCATTTTCACTTTGAACCCAAAATGTTTCTTCAGAATTGCCATCACATTTCCTGTCACGTTCTTCAAGAATCCTTCTGCCCCATATCCGTCTTTTCCCTGGACAACAAAAGTCGATCCACCCAACCCTGGTTTTTCTTCAATATCAAATTCAGGTTTCTTCAACATCTCTCCAATTTTCGCATTCAACTTCAACAGTTTTTCCCGAGTTCTTTCCTTCAGATTCCAATCAACTCTTTTCTTTATCTTTCCAAACCAATCATTCATTGAATCAAGGGATGACTCAACAACTGTCGAGACTCTTTCTGGAAGAATTCTTTGAATAGCTGATTTCACCGCAGGAAAAGATGTTTTCTTGATGATTTTTCTCTGTGGGTTTTGCAGCTCTTTTTCCAGATCGGCTTTTTTCATCCGGGAGAATCCCACCATTCCTTCCGAACGTGCACGATCTCTTAATTCTTTCAGGGTTGACATTTTGAATGAAAAAAGAAAAAATATTTTTTCTCCATTCAAAAATGAAGTTTTCGATTCAGGAAGAAGGAAAAGAAAAACAAACTTTTTTCACATTCAAAGAAGCCAGTGAAAAAACTGGACTCCCTTCCAAGGTGATTTTCCGAGTTCTCAAATCAGGGAACATTAAGTATTTCAGAAGAGCCGATCAAAAAGTGTTCTGGATTCAGGATGAAGAAGACACACCATTTATTTCGATTGATGGGGAAGATTTTTTCACCGCAGAGGAAATTCAGGAACGATTTGGGTTATCACGCACAGTTTTTTTCAATCAACTCTGCAAGAAAAAAACACATTTTCTGGATTCACAGGAGAAATCTCACGAAGTCACTTGGGCTTCTCCCAGATTGGAGCAGCTTATCCATTACACGAGAGTGAAGGCTGCAGATGAAAAATTTCTTCATGCTCGGGCAAGAAAAGGAGCCTCCAAATTTTCCACCACCAAACAGTTTGATATGAACAAATGCGTTGAAGATTTTCAAGCCACGTTTTGAATTTTTTCTTCATTGGAGAAAAAATGTCAAGTGAAAACAAATCCACTCCTCCGAAAGAGGCTGAAAAAATCAAAGAGGAAACGGACTGGGAAAAAGCGTGTGACGCAGAAAGAAACTTCCAAAAAGCTGTGGATATGGCCACTGGTTTTCTCCCAGTCAAAACGGAAGAGGATCGCAAGTTCATGGAAAAATGGATTTTCGCGATTTAATTTATTTTTTATCTCCTCTCAAAAAATGAATCCCGCGAAAATATCTATCCCCAATTGCTCTCTCGACAACCCCGTGAAAAAATCTTCCGGAAAAATCTCTTTCTGCCTTCTCCCATGCCTCCACGATGGCAAATGGCTCAAAGTGAAACTCCAAACCAAATTCAAGATTTTCGCTCATCAAGGTGACTCGTTTTCTCTGGGAATCACTCTTCCGGAAGAAAACATCGAATTTTTCAAAGATTTGGAAAAACATCTCAACTCTGCTGCGATGAAAAAGAAGTCGGAAGTCAAAGAGATCGGTCCGAATTTTGCTCGATTTCAGGAGGGAGATTTCACTCTCGTGAAAATCGACAAATCCGAGCAGGAAAAGATTTATGCCAAGATTTATCCCTCCAAACTCAAGCACACGGATTTCTCCTGCAGATTTTGGGAATTATGCGACGATGGGAAGAAAAAACCAATCCTGAGGCAAAAAGAACTCATTGGCGTTCCTCTCCGGGGACAAGTTGTGTTTTCAATCAAACACCTTTTCTGCGGAAATCTGAAAGCCATCACATGCATCGTGGATGAAGTTTTGGTGGAGGAAAAGGTGGAAGCTGCCTCAGAATTCGATGAGTTTGAAGATAAGAATGAGGATGATGAAGTTTGATCTCACTGAGATCTGGAGGAAACTCCAAATTATTTTCCAGAATCTGATTCTGAAAAATACTTTTGTGATTTTTTTCAGTGAATTTGGGCAGAACCTTTTTCCTGATTTTTTCAGATTTGCCACGTGTGGTAGGTCTGATTTTGCCCCAGATTTTTTCAGTTCATTTTGGGTAGATTTTCCACGCACGATCGGTTGATTTTTTCCCAAATCCGCTCCGGGAAGAATTTGGTATTCGGTTTCGGGAAAATAAATTCTGAATCCCCAGAAAATAATTTGCGGAATCCAACTCCGGGAAAAAAATTCTGAAATCCACTCCGGGGAAAAAAAAATTCTGAAATCCACTCCGGAAAATAATTTTTGAAATCTGAATTCTGAAATCCACTCCGGGGAAAAAATTCTGAAATCTGCTCCGGAAAATAATTTTTGAATTCTGAATTCTGAAATCCACTCCGGGGAAAAAATTCTGAAATCTGCTCCGGAAAATAATTTTTGAATTCTGAATCCTCAGAATTTGATTTGCGGAATCCAACTCCGGGAAGAATTTTTTTTTGACTCCGGGAAAAATATTTTTTGCTGAACTTGAAATTTCTCCGGAAACTGATTTTGGAATGAAATTTCTCTCCGGAAAATATTTCTCCAAAATTATTTTGAGGAAAATTTTTTTCCAAAATAATTTTGAATGAAATCCATTTCCGGGGGATGAAAAAATTCTCCGGGATGAAAAATTTTCTCCAAAATGGATTTCAGAACGAAAAATTACCCACAAAAACTGATTTTGGAATGAAAAATCTCTCCAAAAACGGATTTTGGGATGAAAAATCTCTCCGGAATTAAAATATCTCTCCGGGAATAAAAAATCTTTCGCTGAAAATCAGCTTTTAATTCAAATTCAGGAAAATTCAGGAAAATTTCTGCTTCATTTCATCTAAATCCCAGTTAACTAAATTGGAGAAATAACTGGCTAAAATGGGGAAATAAATGGATAAAATGTGATTTTAATTTTTTATTTCCTTTTTTTATCCAAAGAAAATGTCGAAGCCAGCAACTAAGCATTTTTCAATCTCCGATGGGAAAAAAACCAAAACCTTCTTTTCCGTGAATTCGGCAGCGAAAGAATATGGCATTTCAAATTGCGCCATCACCAATGCGTTGAAAAAAGGAAACTCATCCATCACCCGGAGATCGGATAAGAAAATATTTTATCTCAGAGAACCAAAAGTGGAAGAACCAAAAGTGGAAGGATCAGATTCTCCCCAGATAGATTTTTCTTCACTCCCAATGGATGAGGAATGGTTTGACAAATTCAAGGTCGCCTTTTCATCCCTGGATGATTTTTGCAGACAGATTGTTAATAAATTATTTGCGGATGAAGATCTCAAATTTGATTGGAAAAAAAGGGAAATTATCTACAATGAGGAAAGTGTTTCATTTATTGAAATCATCTCCATTATCTGCAGAGTGGCATTTCCGATTAACAAAGAGCGTTGTTTAGCAGAACTGGAGAAGGATTTTTCTGTTGGAACTAAAAAACCTCTTTACATGAAACGAATGAAATTCGTTGCCTGTTTGAATAAAAATGAAAGAACATTTCACGTTGATATCTTCAATAAAATCAGGAAATATAAATGAATTTTTTCCTCTGATTTCTTGCATGATTTTTCATTTTCGGGAAATGAAAATTCTCGTTCAACCCTCAAATTTTTTCTCCCATTCAGCTTCAAACTTTTCCAAATCCAACCCCAAATCAATCACAATCCCATCAATCGCTTCCATTGAAAACAAAAATTCATCCCTGTCGAATTTTCCTCCCCGCAAAGCGAAGCGCAAATCACTCAATGTTTTTTCATAGGTGGTGAAAGCGAATTTCGCCATCTTAATTTTGCTTTTCAGATTCTTCATTTCATTCGCGGTTTTCAAGATCAGTCCTGCTCCTGAAATCACTCCCAACACGATTGGATTCATTGTTGTTGCCCCAGCAATCGTCCCGATTGCAACCAGGCCGGAAGAGGTTAAATTTATGAGCAGATTCATTTTCTTGAATCGACCATGCGCTCGTTTCAAACACCAAAATCTTTTGTGATAAAATCGAAAAAGTTTTTTGATCTCTTCCAGTTCTTCTTCCCGAATTGTGGGGTTGATGTGATTGAAAGTAAAAATGTTTTGTTTTCGTCCCATTTTTTTCAGGGAGAAATCATTTTTTCAATCATGCTTATCTTGTTTCAAAAACCAGCGAAAGATAAACTGCCTCATGCAACCCGATCACCAGGTCATCTTGAGGGGAAAAAGAAAAATTAGTCATGCTTGGGATTTCAATTCCATCCCCAATATGAAATTTCTGGCTTCTGCTTCTACTCCCAGTCCAGGTTCTTTCAAATTTACGGTTATTCACTGACATGGAGAAAGTCAGATCAATCTTTGGGACGTTCGTTATTGAGGCATGAAATAACCCCACTTCCACCAGTTTTGTTTTCATTGGGAAGAAAAGAAACCTCGAGGTGCTGCCAATAAACAAAAATTTATTGCTATCATCATTTTTTCGAAAGACGCCGGTTTCCACAATTCGGCTCCCAGACAAGTTGTGGCCATTCAAATCCAAGTCAGTCTCCATAACCATCTTCCCTGCTTCGAAAACAAAAGGGAAATCGAAGACGCTGCTTGCAACATCAGGTTGGGAACCAGCAATGCCATATATGATCAGATTTGCATTTCCTTTTTCAGCTGATTCGGCAGTTCCTCTCCATTTCAAATCCAGGAAAATAAATTCAGGTGGAGTGATCTTCCATTTATGCATATGGATAATGGATCTGGAATACCCCGAAAACTTCTTAGTTGATTGTTGATTGATATTCAGACTGGCGCTCACAACGTTAACGCTCACACCATCCATTGACGCGGGGAAGAATTCCACGCACACGGTGTATTCTCCCTCTGGGAGTTTGAACATATTGAATCCAAGTCTCCCATCGTATTCATTGAAATGATCTTTTGTTATTTTCAAGTCATAAGCCTTCTTGTTGAAATGATGCGGTGAATTTGAAAAATCAGTTATGCCAGTTACTTCCATATCATGTTCAGAGCTGGATTCATCCACATTTTCCATCAGATAGCGGAATGCGTCCTTTGGGTGAGAGGTTGACGTGATATGCGATTCATTGACATATTCTTTAAGTTTCTCTTCTAATTCCATCGTGTGGGCTACCACACCTCCTATCTTGCCGTCCACATAAGATTTTGACGTGGGTTGATGCTTCAGAGTTGGCGCTGCGATATTGTTTATTTGTTGCGAGTTCATATCCAGGTTTCCGGTCATTGTTCCGCCTTCCAACGAAAGCTTTTTCGCGGATTGGGCATCCACATATCGCATATTTGCGCCCTGATCGGCAACTTCGGGATCTTTCACGTTAAAAATGGTGTGATTTCCCATATCCAAAGCCGTCTCCATTGGAAACGTCTCTTTGCGGCTGAGAAAGATATTTTTGATGTCATTATAAGAAACCAGGTTGTTATAATGCGCTCCCAAATCATGCCATGTTTGTTGTTTTGAGTTTTTCACGTTGAAAAGCCCTTTCAAATCAACATCCTTCGTGACTTCATGAGTTGATACAGCAGGGTGGAATTTTTTCAGAGTGACCATATTCACCGCTGACAAATCCTGGTTTTCATCAGTGTCCAGATTGACGATCAATTTGCGATTCATTTCTATTTCCCCGGGGTTGATGAGTTTTTGTCCCCTGAGATCAAGATCCCCAGTCATATGGGAAGACCCATCCACCTGGAGAGAATCTGCTCGCAATTGCGTTGCAAGCGTGTCAACTTGGTGCTTTGTGATTGCATCCGAATTCCCCGTTCCTTCAGCGATATTGGTTATTTTTTTGTTTTGAAGATCGAAGTCTCCTGCGGGAGTCAGCTTGAAACCAACTCCTGGCAATCCATCTTTTCCATCTTTTCCATCTTTTCCTCCCTGGAAGTTGCTTGTTTCAGACAGCAATCCATTTGAATAACTCATTTTAAAACCTTTCATCAAAATTTTTGGCAATGAATTTCCTCGGCTTATCCACATACAGGAAAGAGAACGGATCATGCGTTGCTTTACGATAATCTTCTTTGCTGACTTGTGTCTCCCGGCAGAGAAGAGAAACTTCATTGTTGCTGGGGAATTCAAAAATGCAAAAATGTGAGCAATTCAAACGGATATCTTTGGGTGTTTGGAAATAACTTTGTGAAAGATAAATCACGGAACAATTCTTGTGCCTACCCTGAATGAAATAATCAATCAATGGCTTTTGGTTCTTTTCAGAAACAAAATCATCAAAAACAACCAGCTTTTGATTATCCCCTGACAATTCAGAAACTGGGATGATTTCATCCGGGGATGCTTCCACGACGTCATACCCAGCTTCTTTGCTGATTGGGCGAAACGTTTTCAGCAGATGCTGATATTTGGTTTGGTCAAGATTTTTCGCATAGAGGAAGATTTTATCGTAGAAGAGCAGGCGGAAAATCATATCCAGGAGAACATTTGTTTTCCCCGATCCTGAAGGGCCACAGATCAACATTCTGAAAGTTCGATCCGGCATGAACGGGTGAAGTTGTTTGAAATTTGTGATTGGATCCTGACAATCATAATTTGGGATTTTCATTTTATTAATGAACATGACATTCTTCTTCTAAATATGAGACAACTTGTGAGATTCTGAGATTCTGAGATTCTGAGATTCTGAGATTCTGAGATTCTGAGATTCTGAGATTCTGAGATTATGATTCTTAATAAAATGAGTTTATTGAAATGGCAAGAAATTGCTAAAAGCAAATCTGCTTTGGGCCGAAAAATCAACTTTGTTCATGATACCATCACCCAGAAAAAGTTGGGTGAAGAGACAAGCCAAATCGGGTTTGAAAAAATGTTCAAACCCATAACAACAAAATTAGATGATGTTATTGTATCGAATTTGAAACCCCCTCCAAGACTTAGGAAAAAGAAAGTCATTGAAGAAAAACCAGGCGTTGATTATTATCCAGACGTAGATCCATTTGAAGAAATGGATGTTGAAGGTTTATTTGATGCTGATGAGGCGGCTGTTGCACCGCAAGCAGCTAAGCAACTTCCAGAAAGACCGCCAACATATGAAGAAGTACTGGAAGAGTTAGAAGGTGAATCACCTATATATGAAGAGGGCGTTCCTGATTATGCTATAGAAGAAGAAGAGGAAGAAGCGGAAGCGGGAGACGAGGAAGACGCTCAAGAAGACGCAGTTAATAACATGCTAGATAACATGGGTTTATCAAATTATGACACAACGGAGAAAGTCTTAGCTCAGCCAAATGTTTCGGTAGAAAAGAAAAAAAATTTCATTGAAAACAGGATTATCAAGCCGGCTTTAAAAAAAAGAGACCAACTGAACAGTCGCATCAGCTATCAGAACAAAAAATTCAAAAACGGTGAAATAACGGCAGATGCATTGGCTGTGGCAGTGAAGCCAATAAAGGCTAACAGAAAAGTATTGAATGACTACATGAAATATTATAGAGGGAAACTTAAGTCATCTAAAGGATCGGGTGTCAGCAGAAGGGGTGGATCCATCCGTTTTTTTCTCCAATCCCGCAGATCTCCTCCAGAAACTTGAGGTCATCGTTGGCTCCATTCTTGCTGGGAATACGAATTCGGACATCAGAAACACTGGAGTTGGCATTCTCGATCTTCTCCTGAAAGAAAACGTCATCAATCGTTCCCAGCATGAGATGCTTTTCAGAAAGTATTTCAAACTCTAAAATGGAAATCGAAAGAGAAATTGTCCTGTCATCCTTTTCCGTCAAGATTGGGGGAAACAAACCAGAAAATTTCACAACAAAATTCAATCGGCCCATTATTTTGGATCCAAATTCCCAATATGTTGTTGGGTTGAACAGAATTATCAATATGAGTTTTACGTGGTATAACATCAATGCGGCATTGAAAAATCAGCTGATTAGATTCAGCTCTGACGGTGGGGAAACATTTTCCGATATCACCTTTCCCGCTGGGGTTTGGGATTATTCCACTTTGAATGCGGCAATTCGAAACGCAACAGGCCCCCTCGCAGGAAAGAATGAAAAATTCCCAATCAATCTTGTTTTCTCTCCCACAACTTTCAGAACGACAATCACGCTGGAAGAAAACTGGCAACTTGATCTCGAGAAATCCAACTTTGGCGATCTCATTGGTTTCGATAAAAAGATTCTGAAAGACAAAGTCAACATTGGCCCCAGAGTTCCAAACCTCAGCCAAGATACTGATATGTTGAACGTTCATTGCGATCTCACAAGTGATTCGCTTGTGGATGGGGAAGAGAGCGATATCATCTTCTCCTTTTCAACATCTGTTCTGCAGGCGTCCTATAGTTTCACTTTGGAACCCATGAGAGTGATGTTCAGCCCTGTGAATAAAAACAGAATAAGCTCCATTCGGATTTATATCACCGATGGGAAAAGGCGGATTGTTGATTTGAATGGAGCTGATACAGCATTCTCGCTTATCTTGAAAAAACAAATAAAATGAAAAGTTATGAATTCTCTCGTTTTTTCCACCCCCAGCTGGGACGGTTTGTCTTCCGGCATAAAGGAACAGGTGTCATTGTGGACAATATTTTCAAACCAATGAGGAAGGTCGCATCAGTCGTCTTCAATAAATTCGCGAAACCCATTGCGAAAAAAGCCTTGGAATCAGGAATTTCTCACGCTGGGGATAAACTCGGCAAAAAAGCAGTTGAAAAATCTGGTGATTTGATCATGAAAAAGCTGGGAAATATGAGAAGGAAACCCTCCTCCAAAAAAGCTGCTGCTGCTCCTCCTCGACCGAAGGGAGAAAGTTCTGATGCCATATTGAACAGGTTGATCTCTGGGCAAGGAATTCGAAAAAGAAAAAAATGATTTAAAATGGCTTTTCGATCGAATGAATATCTTCAAAGAAATGAATTAGTGCGCTTCCAGCTGGATGATACAATCCGAGCTCCAGCTAATGCTCAACACCAACAAAAAAGTGGTTATAAATTCACGATTAATGACCGATCCGCATTCTATGATTGGTATAATGCGTATTTCGAGGTGCAGTTTCAACTCCAGAAAATAGCAGACGGCGCTGGGTATGCAGCAGCTGACAGAATCACAGTAATCAATGGCGCTCATTCCCTGATTAATCACCTGAAGATTAGTTCTGCTGGAAAGATTGTTTATGAGACTGATAATCTGCATAACGTTACTTTTATTAAAAATTTGCTAGAATACTCCGATGACTTCAGCAGATCAGTCGCCAAGAACAGTTTCTGGTATTTGGATACTGATGCAACAACCGCTAATACGAATGCAGGATTTGAAGCTCGCAGGATACAATCTCAAGCAGTGCAAAACAATGGAAACGGTGGTGCAAAGAACATTAACGTCATCATTCCCCTGAATCGCTTTTCCTTTTTCGAAGAGTTGGAGGATAAGATGCTTGTGCCCATGCAGCTGCAATTTGAGATTAAGCTTCAACAGGATAATGAATTAATTCATATGGCTAATGGCACTGATGCTGGAAGAGTTGTCGTGAATAGGTTTTTGCTTTGGGTCCCCAGATTGACACCCAAAGATTCTCTTTATGACAAATTTGTCAGTTCATTCCTGAAAGAAACGCAATGGAAATATCTGAGGGAGATGTATTCCGAATCAGCTCCTACGCAGTCATCAGGATTCTTCCAGATATCCGCATCCATTGACAATGTTAAGCATATTTTTGTTTATCTTAAAAGAACCAATGATGACGCTAAAGAAGAAGATAGCCCTTATCTCATGAACACTTTCAGGCTGAATGCGGACAATGAAAACTCATCCTTGTCGAACTGCCGGCTGGAATATGGAAACGGAGTTTTCTACCCGGAAACAGAGTATGACAGTGAAAGCAAAGTGAGGATTTTCCAGGATGTCATGAGTTATGCAATGAGGAAAAATGACTTCAACACAGGGACACAGCTGAATCTAGCCAATTTCAATTCTCTTTTCCCGTTGATCTATTTCGATCTGACTTATCAAACTGAAAAACCAACAAGAGATCCCAAGCAGTTGATATTCAGGTATCGATTGAACGCAGATGCAGCTGCAAACTTCAATGTACATGCCATTGTTCTCTATGAAGACATGGTGAAAATCGATAAGATTGGAAATGAGCTGGTGATCGTGTGATCTGTGAAGCGAAAAAAAAAAAAACATATCTTGTCATTTAAAATGACAACATATCACCCATATAAAGTAAATCTGTCGGAAGGGCAAAAAAGTAAGCTGGGAAAAGCATTCCGAACAAACAATCCTGTCACCCTGAGATTGGGTAGCAAACAAACAAGCGGAAATGATGAACTGATGCTCACGGCAAATCAAATAAAACGGATTGGAAAAGCCGCATCTCAGGGAAAGGGAGCTGAGATCAAAATTTCGAAAACGCAAATCCGAAAAGTGATGAAGCAAGGCGGAAGTCTTTTCTCTGCTATTGTTCCCCTGGCTCGTTCCCTGGCACCCACCCTGGCAAAGACACTTGGACTGTCAGCATTGGCTGGTTTGGCGAGTGAAGGAGCGAGTCAAGTTGTGAAAAAAATAAGCGGGAAGGGAGGCGGACAAACGGGCGGATTTCTCATTCCCCAATCCAAAATTCAAAAACTGATTGACAATAAACATTTGTTGACAAATAAGCAGAAACAGGATATTTTGACTGCCCTGAAATCAGGAGGACAGTTGGTGATGAAACCATCAGCAAAACAATCTGGTGGGGCATTGGGAACAATTCTGGCTTCCATTGGAATTCCACTGGCACTTGACATGGTAAAAAACATGTTTGGAAAAGGAGCGCCTAGAGTTGGTCGCCCCAAAGGAAAGGGAGCGCAGCGACCGCGACTGAAAGGAGAAGGTGCACCAAGATTGGGGGCGCATCCGTTTCAACCTCCCCCATTCATCGGAACCTGGGGACGAAAAATTGGGATGGGAAAAAAATCCAAAAAAGGAACGGGACTTCTGCTGGGGGAAAAAAGTCCATTCAACAACATCCCAATTCTCGGGGCAATATTGTGAGCAAAGCGAAACCCAAATTCGTGAACAAACCCCTGAGCAACCTTGATCTTCTCCAGTGGATTGATTTTCTGAAAATTCCCAATTTCAAAGGGATTTTCGCCAGGGATGAAGCGAGGCCCCGAGAACACAGCCCCTGCATCATCAATCTTGATTCACTTGAAAATGCTGGAACTCACTGGGTGTGCTGCGCTCCGGGGAAAAAATTCACGTGGTATTTCGACTCTTTTGGGATGGGATTTCCCCAGGAATTCAAAAGTTCCAAACCGCTGATTTGGAACAGCAGTCAGTATCAAAACATCAACAGTGTCCTTTGCGGGTATTATTGCCTTTATTTCCTCCATCAATGGTCGCAGGGGAAAGATTTCTATGATATTCTCAAACCTTTCAGTCTGACTGACTCGGGGGAGAATGAAAGATTCATAAAAGAATATTTCGATTGAAAATGAAGTCATATTGTGTGAAAGAGAAAAAACAAACTGAATGCGTGCAACCAACTGGATATATGACTGCGAAAAATGGCAGAAAAATGTGGTTTTGCCATTGCGCTTCCTGCGGAATCAAGAAAACAAGATTTGTGAAAAGTTCGGGAAACTGAGTCTGCCCCCACAAGGTGGGGGCTTTGGAGAGTTGGCGCTGACTGGCGTGGCTCATGCGCTGCCTTGGTTGGGAAAAAAGACAGTTGAAATGGGTCGTTATGGAGCTAGTGAATTGTTGCGAAACAAAAACGCTCAAAAGAAAGCATTGGATTTTGCCCTGGACAAGATGAAACCATTTCTTGCCAAAACCTCTTCCGATATGCTCAATCAACTGAGTACGGCGATCCGACCAAACAGAAAATATAAAACAGATCGAGCAGATTTGGATGGCAGCGGGTTGGATGTTCATTCCCTGATTGGGAAGCTGCCAAGACCAAAGAAAGGTTTCACCCTCCCAGGGCATAATTATACCGGCCCTTATAACCCATTGAATAAGCAAGTCAGATTCGATGAAAAGGGAAAGATTCTCGAAATCTGGCAGCAGCCCACAGGAAAAACAGATGCAGTTGCTATGCAGCACGATGTTGATTATTCCGTCTGCGCAAAGAAAGCGGATCCACGCAAATGCAAGAACGAAGCAGACAGGAAAATGGTTGCCGCTTTGGATGCCATTCCCTGGAAAGAAAGACAGTGGGGTCATGCTTTGGCGCGAAACACAATTCAAGCAAAACAGAAACTTGGGCTCGGCGCTTCAAAAAACGGGAAAAGATTTTGAGTGAAGGCCAGTGGGCTCAAAATCTGGCAAATGAACTTCACCGGCCAATCAGGCGGCGCTTTCCAAAGAGGCGAGTCATAGCATATGGGATTGACAACATCTGGGCGGCTGATCTAGTCGAGATGGGGAAATTTTCGAGGTGGAATAAAGGGATCAGATACCTGCTGATGGTGATCGATGTTTTCTCAAAATTCGGTTGGATTCGCCCCCTGAAAGACAAACGAGGTCAAACAGTGGCTGATGCTTTCCGAGATATATTCAAGGGGCGAAAACCGAAAATGCTCTGGACTGACAAGGGGAGTGAATTTTTCAACGCAACAATGAAAAATCTGCTTGATAAGAATGGGGTAAAATTGTATACAACGGAAAATGAAGAAAAGTCATCTGTTGTTGAGCGCTGGAACAGGTCTTTTAAGGAGAAACTCTTCCGGATGTTTTCTGCTAACAACAATACAATATACTGGGACAAACTTGGCAAATTACTGGATGAATATAATCATCGTTTTCATTCGAGCATTCGGATGAGTCCCGCAGAGGCGAGCAAACAGGAAAATGAGAAAAAGGTTTTCGCTAATCTTTTCGGAGATTTAATTTATGCTAAACATGCCCCAGCAAAATTCAAAGTCGGCGACAGGGTGAGAATTTCAAAGTTTAAACGAAAGATATTTGACAAAGGTTACACGTCGAATTGGACAGAGGAGATATTTGTGATTGACGAAATAAAGAACACAAACCCTGTAACGTATAAATTAGTTGATCTGTTGGGAGAAAACATCACTGGATCATTTTACGAGGCGGAACTTCAAAAGACAACGCAAGATGTGTTTCGAATTGAAAAAGTTATTCGCCGCGATAATAAGCGAAAACTCGCGCTTGTAAAATGGAAAAGTTACCCTGACAAATTTAATTCTTGGGTTCCATTGAGCGATGTGGAAAAGCTTGGCTAAAAAAGTTAATAAATTTAAATTTTTTTATGTTTTCCTATAAAATAATGAATGTTGAACACCGATTTAATGGGAAGGAAGACATTTTTCTAATTAATGTCGGTCTTCGCCAGTTTTGTGATACTCATCACTGGGATGAAGGCCAACTTTATGAGAATTATGAAAAATCGAAAGAGATTGAAAGAGCAACGATAAATTATTTCAACTCACTTCTCCAAAGACGACCAGTGACATCTTATTTGGAAGAAATTAAAACAACATGTGATAATCTTCTCACAATCAAAAAATATAAACAAGCATGTGAAGATGTAATGAAGTTCAAAACTTATCTCAAAAAAATAGGTGAGATAACGTTCTGCTGAGTGATGTTCAAAATCTCTGAGACATTATGATCACATGTGAACACTGGAACACAGGAAGTTTGAGTTAAAAAAAACACAGGAAGTTTGAGTTAAAAAAACACAGGAAGTTTGAGTTAAAAAAACACTGGAAGTTTGAGTTAAAATAAAGATGATGTAATGAGATGATGCAATTCACACTATATAAACGCAAACACTGCGCGAGCAACTTCAGTAGAAAACAAACATGAACAGTGAGCAGATGTTAAAAGACGTAAACCAATCTTTTCACCAACTTGGCACAAAACATCAAGATATTCAACCTTACTTACAAAGGTGCTTGGATGAGATAAAGGAAAAGTTTACTGGTGAGACAGAAGGCAAGCCAACGGAAGACAAAAAAGAGAAGATAAAGACGCTATTGGTGACACGTTTTGTTAGTGCCACGCTGTGGCACTTTTTGTGAATATTGATTAGTGCCACGCTGTGGCACTTTTTGTGAATATTGATTAGTGCCACAGCGTGGCACTTTTTGTGAATATTGATTAGTGCCACAGCGTGGCACTTTTTGTGAATATTGATTAGTGCCACGCTGTGGCACTTTTTGTGAATATTGATTAGTGCCACGCTGTGGCACTTTTTGTGAATATTGATTAGTGCCACGCTGTGGCACTTTTTGTGAATATTGATTAGTGCCACGCTGTGGCACTTTTTGTGAATATTGATTAGTGCCACGCTGTGGCACTTTTTGTGAATATTGATTAGTGCCACGCTGTGGCACTTTTTATGTCGTCATTGTAAATAAAAAAATGAAGTTAAATAAAATGAATGACTTGTTGTGGGTGGTAATAAGCGGTTATTTGAATATAAATGTTTTACATTAATATTCACAGTCTGTTATTTCAAAACACCGCTTAGCATCGCTTTCGTTTCGCGCCGGGGCTCGCTTCGCTCGCTTCGCTTGACCCGTTTTGCTTCGCTTCGCTTTCGTTCATTTCCCGGTGGATTTCCCAGAGAAGACCGCTTTGCTTTTGGAGTTCCTTTTTGAGAATCTTGTGTTCCTCCTGGAGATTGACGAATGATTCAAAGAGAAGTTCAATTGAGTCTTCGATTTCGTCGCTTCGCTCAGCTTCCGCCATCTCCGAGTCAGACACAATAAATTCCTCGTCTGAAGTGGTGGGAGTTTCATCGTCGCTTCTTGTTTCTTCCTCTGAGCATGTGAAACAATCGTCATGGTCACTCGCACTGAGGCTCGCTTCGCTCGCACTGAGGCTCCCTTCGCTCGCTTCGCTTCGCTCGGCTTCATTGGAAATTTTTTTTTCAAGATCCATTTTCTTTCCAATCACATTTTTTGAAGATTGTTTGGATTATTTTTTCTTGTTCCGCCCGTCTGGATGGAAGTTTGAGCAGTTTGAAATCATCTTCATTGGGATTGAAACCATTCTTCTGCAACAGGGCAAAAAGAACTTGATGGCAATTGAGAAACTTTTTCCTGTTGAGATGAAGATCGTCATATGCCAGGGAAAAATATTTAAAATCGTCGATGAGATATTTCTCCAGATGTTCATAATCATTTCCGTCGTGACCTGTTATGTGGTTGAAGATTTCATGATCGTTGCCACTGACTTTTTTCCATTTAGAAGCTTTGACGAAATCCCTGACTTTTTTTCTTGTGATTTCATCACGGGGAATCTGGGAGAGAATTTGTGCTTGATAAAACTCGAGATCTTTGAGTGGAATTTGATTTTTCCCCTGATTTTTTCGGATGATATCTTTGAAATGTTCCAGCCTGGGATTTTTGGGAGTATGGCATGTTGTGTGGGTTTCCTGAACGAGTTCAGGAGTGAAATCGATTTCTTCTTCTTCAGAATCAGACATTTTCTTGCCGGAGAGAGATTTTTCCCCCTTTGGGAAAAAATTCCACCCAGATTTTCCCAGAGTGGAATTTTTTTTTTTTTTGCCATCGCCGGCGACAGAATTTTCCTGAAGTCATCCAGAGTGAAATTTTCTCACCAAAATGGTATGTTTTTTTGTGGTCAATATGAGGGGAAAAAAAATAGTAGATATGGAAGAAGGGTTCTGGCACACTTTCAAAATCGTAACAAGTTAACACAAAACAGAAATTGACGTCAGTTGACGTTCAATTTAGCAATACATAAGATGATTGATTTTCTGCTCGATCGCATACGTAAAACAAAAACAAGTCAATTAACATGTGTTATGTTAAATTTAACAAAATGGGGAGGAATTTGATTTTTAATATTTTCTGTTCGCGAACGAACAGAAAATTGGGGAACGACAATCATTTTTTGTTGTTGTTGAATTTAACATAAAATAAAATAAAATTCTGTTTTGTGTTAATTTGCTACGATTTTGAAAGTGTGCCAGAACCCTTCTTCTATATCTACTCAACAAAACTCAGAAGACAGCATGTGGAATCAAAGGGCTCTTAAGAGCCATCTCGTGAATTCGAAACGACGTAAGGTTAAATCCACAGATCGGTTTAAATCCGGCTTTCCATACTGAATTTGAAGTCAAAGAATTGAAGAGTAAAACAGATTTAAAACGACCAAGACTGACAAAACAAGAAACACAATAATTTTATGGAGGCAAGGAACCTCTAAGACCATTTTACCATCTTAAAGAAATGCAAGAGTAAACTTGATTGCCTGATATATGAAATGTTATATATCATAGCCTGATTTTAGCCAGTACTCAATACTCAGTCAGACTCAATCAGAGCCGAAAATTGTTTGTTTAATTAACACAGACAATGCAGTTTCCTATTAGTCACTTTATCTTGTCACTTAACGTATTTTGGCAACCTATGCGCATAATTGTAGATATATTTATAATACAATAACTAACTTACACATTTTACTTGATAATGGCATCCTGAAGATGTCGAAAAGTCATTTATTATCTTCGCTAATTTTTGTATTCAAAACATCTAGCTTAGCGTGACATAATATATGCATTGAGTGAAACGAGATAACACGCTGGGGAATTAAAATACATCAATCATCTTTTAACACCTTGTACAGAAATGTACACTGGGGAAATTACAAAAGTTTACAAATGATAGAACGAGTGAACCTGTTCCCGTATCTGACTACATCTCGCTCAACGCTTCGCGTATTCACGACATAAAAACAAAACTAAGGCGGAGACAATGAAAAAAAGAAGAGATACAAGCTCGACTAAAATATCAAGCCTATGCCGGAAGGCACATGATTCGAACAGAATCGTTAAGGGAGAGAGGGTGGGTGGCGATATTTGAAGCGCAGTCTTGGTGTCTGCCGTCGAAAAACCTTAAAATGTTCTCTTATTTTCCACCTAGCTCGGTTTTCTTTGTTCTTTTCAGGGGAATATATCACATAACCCCGTTCATTACAGTGTCTGAAAAGCTGGGTGCGGCTTTGATTGTAACATGGGAGAGGCGGGGCTGAAAACAATAGCTGATAACAATAGCAGAACAAAGGATTATATATTTCCCTCAACATACACAGGGAACTTTTGGCGATTCCCATTTGGGAATTGAATGGGAAAATGTCCCATTACTGGGGAAATACTGGGACATTAAATTCCTGTTCTGGGATTAAAATGAGAATTATGTGCAGGATTTGGTTTATTCCCATCTTATTCCCAACATGTAATTAGAATGGGAACATTTTCTCATGTTTTTTCCATACATGTGATTAAAATGGGAACATATTCCCACATTTTTCCCAATCATGTAATTAAACTGGGAACAAATTCCCAAGTTATTCCCAAACATGTAATTAAACTGGGAACATATTCCCATGTTATTCCCAAGAGTGTGATAAAACTGGGAACATATTCCCAAATTATTCTCAACGATGTAATTAAACTGGGAACATATTCCCACATTTTTCCCAATCATGTAATTAAACTGGGAACAAATTCCCAAGTTGTAATATCTTATAATACCAGTAATGTTAATGTCAATATGAGTCAGTAACTGTAACCAATTTGTGATATACAGAACTGACCATTTGTTCAATTAAAATTAAATTTTGTTGGATTAATTCTGACTCTGTATTATCTTTGCTATTTAGTACAAAAAATGCCCATCATTAGTACACAAAAATGCCCATCATGTCAAGGAAACTGCTGGGGCATAAAAACCTCATAACAGGGAAATAAAATCCCCATTTCAGGGAAAATCACTGGAAAGTAAAAACCTCATCTTTGGGAAATTCCTGGGACATAAATAACCCACAACAGGGAAATCACTGGGACGTAAAAACCCCATAACAGGGAAATAACTGAGACACAAAATCCCCATAAAAGGGAAATTGCTGGGACATAAAAACCCCATAACAGGGAAATCACTGGGACATAAAATCCCCATAAAAAGGGAAATTGCTGGGACGTAAAATCTCCATAAAAGGGAGATTGCTGGGACATAAAAACCCCATAACAGGGAAATCACTGGGACATAAAATTCCCATAAAAGGGAAATTGCATGGACATAAAAACCCCATAACAGGGAAATAACTGGGACATAAAAACCCCATAACAGGGAAATCACCGGGACATAAAAACCCCATAACAGGGAATCACTGGGACACAAAATCCCCATGTGAGGGATATTGCTGGGGCATGAAATTCCCATGAAATTCCCATGAAATTCCCATGAAATTCCCATGACAGGGAAATCAATGGAAATATTGTGTCCCATTCATGGTTTTGGTACCATTTTCCCATTCTGGGGAATTCACAGAGAAAACCCAACGAAAACCCTGAAAGAACCCACGTTTTTCTCAGAATGGGAATAACTAAAAGTTTCCTGTGATATTCCCCTCAACATATTCCCCTCAACATATTCCCCTCAACATATTCCCCTCGACATATTCCCCTCGTCATATTCCCCTCGCCTTAGTCCCCTCGACTTATTCCCCACAAACGGGAAGAC
The DNA here is from genome assembly GCA_022457155.1 of Cladopsammia gracilis. Classification (NCBI taxonomy): domain Eukaryota; kingdom Metazoa; phylum Cnidaria; class Anthozoa; order Scleractinia; family Dendrophylliidae; genus Cladopsammia; species Cladopsammia gracilis. Next base: position 247,557 of record JAJGOT010000494.1, on the reverse strand, counting down.
AAAATAGGGCGTAACAAGGAAAACGTTCTAGCAAGCATCGGTCAATATTTTTTGTTTACAAAAAAGACAACTTCATCAATCATATTCCTACGCAATTAACTTGCCGGTCGCGACCAAAAAACGAAACGTTAATAACATTATTCGATGGTTTCGTACCTCGATTCAGGTTGCGGGTCTTCAATAATGTATGACGCCTTGTTTTACGCTTGAACCTTTTTTTTATTTTATTTTATTTTATTTTATTGGCCATATTACAATAACACATTAATATAAAAAGAATAGAGATAACAGTGGCGAGGAGGTCTAAAAGAAACTATGAAGCTTATGTTAATTAGGCCTCCTCAGCTTCAGTTTTGTAAGATGACATTAACAAAATAAGAACATGACGACGGATACTTTTTGACACATTTATATAAGATTACTAATATTTATTACAAATAAACGTATTTATTACAAATAAACGTCTTGAATATGTTCTGCCGCTTTCCCTTGGAAAACACACCGCAACCACTCCATTGATCTTCGAAAGATGAAGGCGGGCATTTGGGCCATGGCGAGACCACGAGTACTGTTCATACATTTTCTTCTCTCTCTCCTTCTACTCATAACGAAGCAACGTGCTCAATGCAAATACATGTTTACCATCTCGCTTCGTAATGTGCCGTGATTCCAATGCGGCCTTGCGGAATCATGCTTTTTTGCATTTGAATTGAACGGAATGTTACTCTCCGAAAAATTAATAGTTTCTTTGTTTTAGAAAACCTCACAAGGTGGAAAATAAGCATGTTATTGACCAGTCCCTCGGGGATATGTGATATATTCCCCTCGTGGCGTTCCCTCGGGCTACGCCCTCGGGCACGCCAACGAGGGGAATATATCACATATCCCCTCGCTCCTGGTCAATAACCCTTACTTACTTACTACCATTGAGGAGACGGGACGCTAGGAGAAAACAAGAGATTTGTTTCGTCTGCTCCACTATCCCTTAGAAATATAAGATGCTATAAGTTAAGCCAAACATTGCGTCTGATCGACAAAGGTTAACACGTTTCCCGCCGTATTAACCCTATTCGTACCGGGCTTTTTTGGACGTTCTGGGACCAGGGGGCTCCAAAAGCCCACCTATCTAGATCCGCAAATATGAAAGCTACAGCAATGAAACTTTGAGGTTGCATAGTATGTCCGAAATTGTTGAAGGTGCGACAAGCAAGACTATAGACATTGTGCGATTTTCACCCGTGGAATAAAAAGGTGCGAAGAAAAAGAAAAAAATATTCCGACACTTCACAAGATAGAGTTCACGTACGTACACAAAGAATAATTAAAAACAATAATCAATAAAAAGAACAATAAATAAACTCGGCTGTGAAAACTATCATGTTTGCCGAAGTTTGTGACAAGCTTTTGCGTTATATTTTTGCATGTGCTGATATAGAAGCCGCCTCCATGCAGTCGGTGATGTCGCAGCTCTTAGAAGGTCTCACACCATTGGCTTGCCACCCTTAGACCTAACAATAGGACAAACAACACAACAATGGACCCTAACCCTAAAAACAATAGCAGCCTTGTTTTACAAGGCCAATGAGCTTAGAGGGTCTCACACCATTGGCTTGCCATCCTTAGACCTAACAATAGGACAAACAACACAACAATGGACCCTAACCCTAAAAACAATAGCAGCCTTGTTTTACAAGGCCAATGAAAATAGAAGCTTCTAAGAGCTGCGACCCTATATGTAGTAACTAGTTGAGGACACTATGGAGACTCTGCCACCTACTCCGACTTTTTTATCCGGGATTTATTCAATTTTGCTGTCATTTTTTGTACCAGCAAATGATCTTTTGGATACTGATATTGATAACTACTAAAATTCTTCCACCACCCATTTTTCTTGTAACAGTAATGCACACGTTTCTAGTACTGCTGCCCTTGTTACCTTTGTTTGGTGATTTTTCCGGGAAAGGATTTATTTTCTTTATTTTAAAGCGGATGAATTAGAAATAAAAAGTTTGTATTCCATCACGAGACATTATATTTATTTTAAGGCGTGATGTAGTCAAATTTAGTTTACTCGTGAACGCAAATTGACGTCCAATTAACGAGTAAGACGGAAAAAATATTTCCTTTTCCGCTTAATCGGAAAACCCTATTTACTTACGGAAAAGGAGATCAAAGAAATGTCATTTTCTACTTTACTTCGAAATATTCATTATTTCAAGCTAATTTCGTACATTCGTAATATTTTACGGTAGCACGCATAAGGTCGCATTATTATATATACAGCTCTTTTAATTTACAGTACAAATAAACGTTGTTGTTGTTGTTGTTGTAGAAGTTTCGCCGGCCTTATTTTCGCACTTTACTCCCATTCATAGAATAAAAAGGCGGGAGATCGTTTGCGTGGAAACCGTTTTCCGCCCAAGTATTGTGACAGACACGGCATGGGATGACGACTTTGTTCCTAGCCATTTGACAAATTTGTCGCCGACGGTGGAGATTAGACATCTGACAATTGAAATTAATCATTCGATAACGAAATAAAAGGACCAAACACAGGCTTCCAAGTTATTGGGTGTGTAAGTGGCTTACAGAAACACAGCTAAAGAGAAAGGGCAATTCCAAGTTGAGACAATGAAATCCAAATTTTTCGCAGTTTTGTTTTGTGTGACAATGCTATTGCTGTTATCCAACACTGATGGGGCATATCCGACATATCGTCGTAATGGCAAGCAAGATATCTTACGAAAAGAGGTAAGGCTTTAATCAACAAACAATTCTGAACAATTATACATGTCTAAAATGTACCGTGATTTCACAAGTGACATTGGATTTGTATTTATCGGCAACGGCCGTCTTGAAAAGTAATACATGGATGCGGCAGGCTTGTCCCGAGCTAGTTTCACCAGGCCGCTTGAAAGAGAAGGCCCTGAAGACGATTTTGTTCAACTGGAAAAGAAACAGAAATAAGGAACAGTTCTTTGTGTTGGTTGTGCGGCATTTCTTGGTCCTGTTCATAATGCATTTTGTGAAGTGTTTTTAAGTTAACCAGCTTTAACCGTAAAGTTAACGGAAAGGGAAATAGACCATCTGTGTGTCGGCTCCATGTGTTGTGTTTCATTCTTTTAGAAAAACGGCAAAAGCCGAAGTTCTTATGTTACTCGGTTTATGATTATCATAATGTCACAAGAAAACGAAAGATATGATTAGTATTTTTGTTTTGTTGCGCTCTATATTATTGACAATAGTCTTGGGCTAAATTCTAGTTTCTGTTGTCTTTATTCGCGCGCAAAACACCGAGAGTGACGCTCGTCTCGTTAGAGAAATATTGAAGTTTTAAAACTAGGAGTAATCGGAGATTAGGGTAGTGCGTTCGGCGGTTGAAAGGGGGGATTTTGTTTTTAGGGTATTGGGATAGATGAATATGTCTATGGCATATTGTCAAATTAAGGGTTATTGTGTACAGTGAAACCTGTATTTACTCTGTGTATGAAGACGGTAGGGAAAGAACAAATTAAATCCTTTGAAGTTTGTTGTAGTTGTCGGTAAAGAAAAGTGCTTGGCGGTCCCTTGGGAAAAGTGGAAAAGGTGCACCAAATTTGCATATGTCAAAACGGTAATAATCAGACTGGCGAAAGCGAAATTCGCAAGTATTTATTTAAAACAGACTATGCGCTTCTACAAATTCTCCGTTTTCTTTGTAGTTTCGCTCGCCAAATTAAGATTAAGCTTTTCCAAACTCTCAGCCTTCATTTCCAAGTTTTCCACCGCGCTAAAAAATCACAGAAAGTTTGGAGTGTCTCCGGGAATAAATAAGCCGCGTTTGGTTTCGCGAGCGTTCCATCGATCCATCCGCATAATCTCCATCAAAGTGAGAAAAACATTCGTCGCTTGATTCTTGCTCGTTTCCTGGCTTGAATCTCGCTCGTGTCCGGCCATAAATTTTCGAACGGGATGGCTTGAATATGGTTCGATTCAAGCTCAGTCAAGCCATCCGAATTAATGTCACGGCGGTACATATGTCTCCTATTCTTGCTCAATTCTCGTTTATTTGTCTCGTTCGTGTCAGCCGAATCATCGCCATGATTTGATTCTCGCTGATTAGCATATTTTATATGTTTTAGGACACACTAAGCGTGTTGTGAGCGTGTAGTTCGGTGAAAACTACAAAAAAGCTTCGAAAGCAGAAGGACGCACGAAAAGCACATGGAAATACACAATGTGAGCAAGGATGAGATGAATGACCGTCAGCAATCTCGCCACGTGAGTTAGTTCGTCAAAGTGAGGCAAAACGTAAGCAAGCGCCTCAAAGCGAGGCAAATGTGTGTTGACGACGACGACGAACCAAAGCAATCTCGAAAAAACCTCCCTTATCAGTTGCACAGGAAACCCAATAATGCTTCCCAACACAAATTAGGAGTTGCGTTCTCGTACCTCGAACGCAATTAGAATTTGTTGTTAATTAACAATTAGACCCGTAGCCCGAAAGGGCTACGGGTCAATAGCCCATGAGGCGAAGCCGAATGGGCTATTGACCCGTGGCCCTTGAGGGCGAAGGGTCTAATTGTTTTAGTATCACCCAACTAGTCGGACAGAAAAAGGCAATAATAAAAAAAAGCAATTGCAAGTTGAAGAATAAAACGAAAAATAAAACCGGCGAATTTCACTACTCGATGACTATTACTATTAGACCCCTAGTAGCGTAGCCAATCAAAATGCAGGATTTGCATTAGTCCACTAGTTGGGTGATACTAATAATTAATAGATGGACACCAAAACAGTTCACTAGCAACATGGGGTGCTCTTGCGTGGGCATTAACTGTCTTTTGGTGTTCCAAAAATCATTTTCTTTCTTCTATCCTTTCTTTCACCTCTTAAAATTAGAATTTGTTGTTAATAATTAATAGATGGACACCAAAACAGTTCACTAGCAACCTGGGGTGCTCTTGCGTGGGCATTAACTGTCTTTTGGTGTTCCAAAAATCATTTTCTTTCTTCTATCCTTTCTTTCACCTCTTAAAATTTCATTGAAATATTTTCAGGTCAGTTAGATCTTTAACATCCGGCTCTGTCCCAAGGGCTTTTGTACAGCATTGAAGTTTTTTAACGAGTGCTTTATTGAATCGTTTTAGGAGAGGCTTCTGACCAGTAACCGACGGGGCATGGAAGCAGCTGAAGGCGAACTGCGGTCTGAGTTGTTTAACAAGCACAAGCAAGAACTGGAAGACGAACAAAAGGATCGGTGAACACAACGACACTTGTGCTTCTGGACAGCGGAAACAAGATTAAAACCCTAATGGGAGAGTAGTAAAAAAAAATCTTGTATTTGTTAAACATTGCTGCAGTAATTATAATAAATGAAATGTAACAATATACCTGAACTAGCCAAACAGTCTCTCCATCCCTTACCAAGGCAATTGCACACAGTAGGGCAATTGCAGTAATTATTTGTGTTTTCATTGGCTCTGGCTGACACTCCTGAAAGCACACGCTGCCAGCAGATTTCCCAGTAATCATATATCAACTGAATTTTCGCAACACATGAAACGAAATTGAGGCAACTTGTTCAAATTCTTCTACCCCTTCCATACAATGTTAAATTTGCTACCAGAAAAACGAATGGTGACGTCAAAGTCCCCCCTCCCCCACCCACGATGGTACTACCGAAATGCTTGGTGTTCGCCCCCGGGGGATGTTGAAGTTTTCCTCTAGGCATTTTGGTCAACAACAACAAAAAAGAAACACATATTGACTTAATGCAAAGATAATATTCTTTGGTCAGTTCAGGTTGTGGCAGTTTTCCCTATCCTCTTCTATGCTTCAACTCGTGAAATCCTTACCTCTAAGTTATGTACCTCCAGCCTAAAAAAGGTACCCCTTTTGGGTGGAGCATCCCTGTATAGCCCATTATAGGGAGTACCCTCTCCCCCCTCCCCCCTCTCTCCCCCCCCAGCCAACACCTTCACATAGCTTTCAACAAGCTGTGTTCTAGGGAGGGCAGTTGTGTTTGCGTCAGCTCATGATAGCCTTCTTATGAAATAGAAAACCGGTCCATGATAAACAAGATAGTCTTAACCCTGTCCTTTTCCTCTTCATCAAGGGTGGCATAGGACTTGTTGGTTTGGCCTTGAGTTGACACAAAAGCAGCATAAAAATAAGCAACTTTTATCATGAGCAGCAAATCCTTGAAGCTGAAGTTTAACACTGAATATATAACATAACATTTCATAGATACAACTGTAAGACAAGTGATTATTTGAACGCCGGTAAATCGAATTTTTTCCCTAGAACAGAAGTGATAGCAGTCTGACTGTTGTATACTGTCTGTCATAAATAGCTTCCCCTCTCCTGACTAAAGATGTGGCATCTGCTGAACTTGTGACACACCAGGAGCCATAATTGGAGACACACATTGTATATTTTGTTTGTTCAGTTGTAAACCGACCATAACGCCTGTCAGTGTGTCTTTAAACTGGAGAGATCGTGGTGTCAGCCCGTAAGTTTCAGCAAACCAAAGGGCCCGTTCCTTCTTCTTCCTGAAAATAAACATTGAGTCAATTAACCTTTTATCCTCAAATGGACTCTTTCTGCCTCTGGCTACTTGTTGTAGAGGGGTATACGTATGCTATACGTGTTTTTTAAGGCACCAAAGCTAGGGCATTTATTACGTGAATATGTCGTGTGCAAACAATAATGGGCACGGCCTTATTTCCTTGAGATGGCGCTGTTGTTGTCACTGTTGTTGTTGGCGTCTGACTTGGTCGATCGTTTGCTCCTATGTCCACTTTGCTTTCGGACTTCTGTGAATTGAATTATGGCGTTGAACTTGACAACTCTGACGTCTTCTCTGTTCAATAAACAAGTAGAAGAAGAAAATCGTCCGCGCACCCATGTTGCGCTAAAAATCGTAGTTTCGAAACGTCCCGTGTAACATCACCTTTGGCTGTTATTTTGTCTTTTTAGTTAATATTTCATTACTTTCATCGCTCTCGGCGATTTTTTCTTTAGCAGGTTTAAAGCAAACTCCTGGCCATAACCCTAACCCCCTAACCCCTATTGGGAGAGATTGGGGCTTATTATAACTTAACGAAACACCAGCAGTTCATTTTCATTTTCATTTCATTTCATTTGTGATAACCGAAATTAAGATTGCTTCTTAATACAAGTACCGGTAAATTCCCCAAAAGCTCGCGAGTACTGTACGTCAATTTATGCCCGTATTAGTACGGTAAAAATTTACCGGTAATACAGTCTATCATTTATTTTTCGACATTTGGGGAACTTAAAGACAAGTTGCACCGACAAAAAATCATACGCGTAACAGCACCTTCAGCTTTATTCTCTATTGCGCTGAACAATTCGAAACTTCAACATCTTCCCCGGGCATAGCTCGTGCATTTCTCCGGGTGGGAATTTGAACTTTGCCTGGGTGGGATGGGGAATTTGAACCTATCCGACGGAATACACGTCGTTGTTGTGGAGGAGTATAAAGGTTTGTTGAAGAGTAATACCACAATAAAAAAATGTACGTTTTCAAACGTGATTCACTCTTTGACGAACGGAACATTCAGTAAAGAGGCCACGTTGCCATCTAACAGTGCCAATTAAAAAGCCCTACAACAGAATAAATGCACAATGTCCTTTTCTATTGCTACTATTTTAGTAAACATTTGTTCTTGGGGAGGGCATTTCATTTCATTTCAAGGCAATTTGAATGAATTATTTCAAAGGTAAAGGTGATCGAGGAAGCACCTAGCAAGAGACAGATTACTTAAATGGGATATTTATTTTATAATAAAATACTCGTGATATCATATGCACATTACTCTCCCTTTTTGTCCACAAAACTTGTTGTCCCAGCCCCAGATGAAGGTTAGTTTTGTCCAAACAAAATATTGGGCAATAAAAACAAACTTTTAGCTGTTCGATGAGCCCTGCATTTTGATTTGTTTAAAAGTTTGTTTAAGAAATAAAAGTAGCTTTTGAGCTCATTCATCCACACCTCAATTGTTCCATTCTTTTCTGTCATGTGTACATTCAATTGTTTAAATTTCGAAGTCACGATGAAGGAAACGTTGCAGCATATCGAGACGAAACTGAACGGTGTCACAACAATAGTGGGATTCCAAGGGTACAGCGCGCGAGGTGATTTAGTTCAAAATCCAGTGAGCACCGAGCATCGAGCCGCGAGGACGAGGACTCAAGTCCAACAATAAAAAAATGAGTTTCCTTCTCTCGCTTGAGTCCTCCGTCATTCCTCGTTTCTCACGTTCTGTACTCAGTGTAATTTGCGGTACTTTGCTTCAAATAAAAAAAACAAAAACAAGGAAAGGCGGGGTTCATGTGCGTCAAAGCCGTTTTCCGATTATTAACGATTATTCTAAAAAGTCTAAAAACTTACATTGCATTAACTTTTTATAAGTTCAACTTTTGACTTTGTAATGGGCATGAGGTCTACAATTTCATTGCGCGCGAACTCAAACAAAGATGGTTGCCACCATGACCACTGTCTGTAGCTTTTGACTGAGAAAATTAAATATCATGAAATTAAAATTACTTTCAATAGGAAGAGATATTTGGCATTTTCTTTAAACGGCCTCGTCCAGTTTATCTGAACTGAAACTGACAACTGTCCAAAGTCTCGATTACATCGACAGAATAATTTTTATCTGTAACGTTTTAAAACAAGAATAGTTTCTGAAATATACCAAGTGCGTGTGTGGAACACACACATTAACACTTTCAGTCATAAACTACACCTGCAACGACTTCCTATTCATTTACTCCTTCTAATGGCTCGTTACAGACTGCCATAAAATTAATAACCCACGAAGAACAGATCCATGGCGGCGGCAATAAGGCAATTTGAATGAATTGATTTCAAAGGTGAAGGTGATCGAGGAAGCACCTAGCAAGAAGCAGTTTACTTAATTAAATGACATATTTATTTTATAATGAAATACTCGTGATATCATATGCACATTACTCTCCTTTTTTGTCCACAAAACTTGTTGTCCCAGCCCCAGATGAAGGATAGTTTTGTCCAAACAAAATATTGGGCAATCAGAAACAAACGTTTAGCTGTTCGATGCGCCCTGCATTTTGATTTGCTTAAAAGTTTGTTTAAGAAATATAAGTAGCTTTTGAGCTCATTCATCCACACCTCAATTCTTCCATTCTCTTCTGTCATGTGCACATTCAATTGTTCAAATTTCGAAGTCACGATTTAATGAAGGAAACGTTGTAGCCTATCGAATCCGGCTTCTACACAGGACATCCAACACAAATTAGGATTGCGCGAACAGACTGAGCGGAGTCACATCAATAGTGGGATTCGATTTAGTGCAAATTACAGTGAGCATCGAGCATCGAACCGCGAAGAACGAGGACTTAAGTCCAAGAAAAAAGAAATGAGTTTCCTTCTATGCATAGAGTCCTCCGTCGTTCCTCGTTGCTCACGGTCTGTACTCAGTGTAATTTGCGGTACCTCGCCTCGAGCACGCTTGCTACCCCACTTTAAGTGGTAATTGTTTTAATTGATAATTAATTTATTTCGCCATTTCACACAATTACATGACATAGTAAAGTTACAAATTTAACAGGAGTAGATGGCGAGGAAGACTGAGAGAAACCATTGGGCTTGTATAGATCAGGTTTCCTAACAGAACTAAAGGTAGATTAGCCAAATTAAATAAAACAGAGCAATATGGACGAACTAATAGATCAAGGTTACAGAGTGTAATATTTACTAATAAGAAATTATTAATATCTCTGTGAAAAAGGGGATTTGCCAGGCAATCTTAAGTGAGTTGGAAAGAATACGCATGCGTGCGTTTTGTCGCGTAAAAATCGTATGTGTTAAGCCTTTACAGCTTTAATCAAAACCAATTATTATAGTTGTTATTAAAGACCAAAGATAAGATGATAGATCATGCACTCTTCATTGGTTTGTGGTTATTATTATAGTTTTTATTGCATATTGTTGTCTTTTCTTATTAACAAAATAATTAATAACGATAAATAACATTGTAAAATTCGTTAATAATTCACAACAGTTATGACCAAAAAAGTAATACAAATGTTACAAATAACAACAAACTAATAAACAATTAAATAACAGAATTTCGTTTAAAAATGTGCAAATCTAAAATTAACATCAATAGAAAAAAAAAGCAAAACCCCCTACAGGACTAGCCTGCGAGCAAGCTGTGCTGGGTTAAAGGGGATTAGGGAGGCCCCTCTCATTCCCTCCCTAATCCCCTTTAACCCAGCACAGCTTGCTCGCAGGCTAGTCCTATCTAGGCTAGCTATCCTATCTATCCTGCCCCCCCTATCCTATCTATCCTGCCTCCCCCCCTATCCTATCTATCCTGCCCCCCTACCTACTCCTACATCTCAAGTATATGTTCACGTTTGGTATATATAAGACTTAGAAGAAACACTGGCGCCATTGTGGTACAGCCTTCATTTACAAAACATTCAATAATAATGTCTAATGACTAAATGAAATACGCAGATAAATAAATGGAATACGCAATGAATAATGACTGAATGAAAGGAGTAACATTTTCTCGGACATTTTCTTATCATGTTTAAAATGTATCATAAAACGTTCTTACGCATGCGCATGAGTATAGGATGCTTGGAGCCTCTTGTTGTTATGTATATCGCAGCCTGAATCAGTCAAACATTCCATCGTGTTTCATGTGAAGCAGAACAACTTCTAACATGTCAAGTGTCAAAGCTGGAGCTCTTATAGAAACGTAGAAAATCGCCTATGAATATCGAAACAATAGAAATTTGTCAATGAGCAAAAATAAGACCAGTTTTCAAAAATCAAAGAGGTCACTTTTAAGCTCATTAACCGATTTCTATTATTTCAATATTCATGGGTTAATATCTCTGTGATCTGGCAATTCTAAGTAGAGTTGTAAAGAATACGCATGCGTGAATATTTTGTGTCAAAGCTGGAGCTCTTATAGTCTCCCATGCAGCCGTCATTTGTCTCGTCACGCAACGCTCCTCCCCACTAACGGCTGCTCAAACCTGAACCACATTCCTTTCCCATTGTGTTTGCGTTAAATTCAGCGAACCAATCATGTATCAGCAAAATGAAAATGACGTCGTTTTCGCGCAAAAACAGGGTATATACTTCATTGTAACACACCATATAGGGATCCTATCATATAGAAAAACAGGCCGGTGGTTTCCGGTTTACTATGTGCCAGACATCGCAAATTACACTAACCGCAGACTTAATAATCACGGAATGAGTAATGAACTGATCCTAAGTAGCAAATAATTCCTACTTTTAAAAGCAGCTACTACTAATCTTGCAACTTTTTCAAAGTGAACCAAATAAACTCCATTATTTTGCCAAGAGCTAGTAAATAAACGACTGCATGACTACATGTAAATAATCTAAACGGCTCTGGAAAGCGTAAATTCCTCCTGTCAGTATCACAGCTAGAGATTTTTTCCTAAGATCAAAGAAACGACAACATTTTCGAAACATTTAAAACAACAGGCCTGTTATATCTTTATTTTGATCTAAAAGGAAAAATCTCTCAGGCACTTACTTGGGGTAGACTTATTCTAAAGCTGGACTGAAATGCTTGTAGCGACAAGCAGGATTTGTGCTATGCCTGTCACCTTTTATAACAACCATTCTTCTGTTGAGAGACCACGACAACGCTGTGACCCGTCTCTTCGCAAACATGGTCAAACACGAGCGGGAGAGAAAAAGCCCGTCGGCAAGTTAACAAATAACAAATAATTGTCAAAAATTATTTTTACAAATGGCCTGCTTCCCCCGGGGGGGGTACTCCCTATAATGGGCTGTACGGGGATGCTCCGCCCGAAAGGGGTACCCTTTTTAGGCTGGAGGTATATGAAAGGGTAGGGATTTCACGGGTTGAAGTATATGAAAGGGTAGGGATTTCACAAAGTATAGGAAAAGGTAGGGAAAACATAAGTTTGAAGTGTAAAAAAGGGTAGGAAATCTGCCATTTAAGTATATAAAAAGCGCCTTTCAAAATACATCAAACAGACGCAAGTAAAGGCTTTATGAAAGGGGTACCATTTCAATGAAAGGTATATGAAAGGGGTACCATTTTCATTGAAAGGTATATGAAAGGGGTACCTTTTCCTGTCAAAATCGGTATGTGAAAGGGTAAGGGTTTGGACCTTGGGGCGGAGCATCCCCGTACAAAACTTTGTTGGGTACCCCCCCCCCCCCCCGGGCCTGCTTCTGACACTGCACGAAAACCTTCATTCAGCGCCACCATCCAACTGAGTCAACGATAAAACGCAGGCTATGATTGGACGAGTCACGCCTAGAGAATTTGGCGCGAGCGAGTTCCGAAAATGGCACTGCAACTGTGATTGGCTTAAATCTGCAAAGGAATGTGGTTCAGGTTTGAGCAGCCGTTATTGGGGAGGAGCATTGCGTGACGAGACAAATAACGGTTGCGTGGGAGACTAGAGCTCTTATAGTCTCCCACGCAGCCGTCATTTGTCTCGTCACGCAACGCTCCTCCCCACTAATAACGGTTGCGTGGGAGACTAGAGCTCTTATAGAAACGTAGAAAATCGCCTATGAATATGGAAACAATAGAGATTTGTCAATGAGCAAAAATAAGACCATTTTTCAAAAATCGAAAAGGTCACTTTTAAGCTCATTAACCGATTTCTATTGATTATTAAAATATTCATGGGTTAAGCTTTATTTTAAAAGACGCAAGGGAGGAGGAGCTAAGTCGAGTTTTGGGATTAAGTGAATTGAAAAACTTTGGACCTTGAAAAGAAAAATGGAAAACTGTGTGATATTGGTTCTGCAGAGTGGTAAGTGATAAGAATTAGCATACCTGGTCGGTTATAACTAAGGTTCTAACTAAGGATTTGATTGTTAACTAGGAAAAGGTTATAAGACTGCTTGCAGTATAGTAAAATATATCACAACAAGCGCAGAAAATCTTTAAATCTATTTCCTATATATTTAAAAAATGTTCCTTAGGACTATGATCCCTATTCGTCTAATCGTTAGATTTGTCTCCGAAAACGACTCCCGATCACCAATCGCGCAGTTCTGCCGATTACCACACATCCGAGTCAACTGTTTATCGATCACCTACGCTGATTGTTCTCACTTTACACGAAGGAAAAACATCGAAGGAACATCTCTTTTCACGCGAAAACTTCCTTCAATTAACCAAACAATCTTAAAATCGATTAAGCGTTTTTTGTTCACTTGAAGGTAAATTTACATTTGATCACAGAAACTGACTTTAAACACAATCGTACAATTCCTGTTGATTGCAGTAACTTAAGTCAATATATCTGATCACCTAAGACATATCCTAATATTTGATTATTTCTATAACCAACGTAGAAGCAGAGGACTCGTAGACTTTATTAAACACGGAAAACCGGTGTAAATTTGACCATGTGATGACGTAAATCGTGGTAAATAAGAGTCCACACCACGGAAAACCGGTGTAAATTTGTTAAATATACAGCTCTTTTAATTTACAGTACAAATAAACGTTGTTGTTGTTGTAGAACCCACCCCCACCCTCTCACGTAGAATAAAAAGGCGGGAGATCGTTTCCGTGGAAGCCGTTTCCCGCCCAAGTATTGTGACAGACACAGCATGGGATGACGACTTTGTTTCTAGCCATTTGACAAATTTGTCGCCGACGGTGGACATTAGACATCTGACAATTGAAATTAATCGTTCGATAACGAAATAAAAGGACCAAACACAGGCTTCCAAGTTATTGTAAGTGGCTTACAAAAACACAGCTAAAGAGAAAGGACAATTGCAAGTTGAGACAATGAAATCCAAATTTCTCGCAGTTTTGTTTTGTGTGACAATGCTATTGCTGTTATCCAACACTGATGGGGCATATCCGACATCATCATGTCGTTTTTGTAATGGAAAGCGAGATATCTTACGAAAAGAGGTAAGGCTTTAATTAACAAACAATTCTGAACATCAATTATACATGCCTAAAATGTACCGTGATTTCACAAGTGACATTGGATTTGTATTTATCGGCAACGGCCGTCTTGAAAAGTAATACATGGATGCAGCAGGCTCGTCCCGAGCTAGTTTCACCAGGCTGCTTGAAAGAGAAGGCCCTGAAGACGATTTTGTTACAATTGGAAAAGAAACAGAAATAAGGAACAGTTCTTTGTGTTGGTTGTGCGGCTTTTCTTGGTCCTGTTCATTATGCATTTTGTGAAGTGTTTTAAGTTAACCAGCTTTAACCGTAAAGTTAACGGAAAGGGAAATAGATCATCTGTAATGTCTCGATAATGTCAGCTCCATGTGTTGTGTTTGATTCTTTTAGAAAAACGGCAAAAGCCAAAGTTCTTATGTTACTCGGTTTATGATTATCATAATGTCACAAGAAAACGAAAGATATGATTGGTATTTTTATTTTGTTGCGCTCTACATTACTGACAATAGTCTTGGGCTAAATTCTAGTTTCTGTTGTCTTTATTCGCGCGAAAAACACCGAGAGTGATGCTCGTTTCGTTAGAGAAATATTGAAGTTTTAAAATTAGAATTTGTTGTTAATAATTAATAGATGGACACCAAAACAGTTCACTAAGGGATGGACCATTTTATTTTTGAGGGGGGGGGGGGGGGGGTTGGGCAATTTTTGCTTGGTAAGAATTTTTTTTTTCGCCTTTGGGCTGTGCAAGAATTTTTTTTAGTACCTAAAGGTTGTGCACGAAAATTTTTTTTTCTTTTTTTTTTTAGTCTTCATATTTAGTATCACCAAAAATAAGCATTCCATAGGGTATGTCTATACAAGATGGTACATCAGTGCCGTAGCCAGACTAAACGGCCTACTGAGGCAGCCGACCGCCGAAGGCGGGAGTTGCTAGGGGGGTTCGGGGGCATGCCCCCCCGAGAAGTTTTGAAATTTAGTCTCTCGGAAATGCGATTTGCAGCGTTTTCTGGGCCTTTCGGTAACTTTTTTTCGAGTAAATTTAAGCACATGAAAGCGAGGTACTTCCGGTGTACCGACAGGTTTTTGTACTGACATGCCTGCAGTATTAATACGGCGAAAATTTTGCTTATATATATATTAACTGTTATATTTTGGCCACGAAATCTTTTCTGGGAGGCTCCAATGATCGCTTTTGTAAATAAAAAGGATCGGCGAAATTCGTCAAAATTTTACCGAGGCGAGTGCCTCGGTTGGCCTCATACTAGCTACGGCGCTGTACATGTACCTCAAGCAGTGCTTTCTCTCCAGGCCGATACTGTCAAGCTGCATTTAGTCTATTCAGTGTTACATGTTGGGTTACAAAAATAAATATAAAGGAATTCTGTTCAGCTGAATTACAAATGTTGTAAAAATGCCTGGATCTTTTTATCCGATGCCAGGAAATTAGTATTGAATATCTTATCTAAAAGACAAATGTTGTCTTAAGAAAACACCTAGCAAATTTTAATACTTCCCACCCTCTTACAGTAACAAAGCCTTGACATAAATGCAGCTTGACAGCATAAAGCCATGTGGAGTAGCTGTGTCCCCCAGTCTCAATCCACTTCCTGGCTGTTGCCTCTCCCATAGACCATCATAGTGGAACCAGTTGCCTCCCCTCTTTACAGCACCTCTATAGTGATTTATGTTTTACTACAAGAAATGGATGGAAATGTATTTTTGATATTTATGATATGAAACACAAAGAGGTGAATTATTTTACAAACAGTTTAACAGCATTTTTGGTCTGTTAAGAAGCTACCGTAGAAGCAGAAGAAGGGGCAGAAACATAGACACTATAAGACATTACAGTTATTGTTATTTAATAAATATATATGAGATATGTTGAAGGGAGCTAAAAGTTATTTTATAATACAAGTTATATTTAAATATAAATGATATTTTAAGACATGATTTTTATATTATACCAGATTCAGTGAAATGGTTCAAATTTATGTTTTACTACAAGAGATGGATGGAAATGTTGTATTTTTGATATTTATGGTATGAAACACAAAGAGGTGAATTATTTTACAAACATTTTAACAGCATTTTTGGTTTGCTGAAATAAAATTGACAAAAATTACAGATTACTTTTTTAGGCCCCGTCCACACGTATCCGGATATTTTCGAAAACGGAGATTTTTTTCTTCGTTTGCACCTCCCGTCCACACGTAAACGGCGTTTTCGGCAACAAATACGGAGGTTTTTGAATACGCTCTCCAGACTGTAGATTTTTAAAAACGGAGATTTATCGTATTCGTGTAGACGGTCGAAAACGAAGGTTTTCGAATACGATGACGTCAAAACAAAGATGGCGGCAAACTCTTTGATTTTCGCGGGCTTATGCTTCTCACAGCGCGCATGTGCCAGTAGCCTGCGCATGCTCATCATGTGAAGTCTAGCGTATTCGAAAAATTTTCGCGTATACGTGTGGACGGGCAAATACGATTGTAATACGGTCCGTGTGGACGCGGATGTTTTCGAATACGGAGAAAAAAATCTCCGTTTTCAAAAATATCCGGATACGTGTGGACGGGGCCTTTTATAATCTCTAACAGGATCCTACCAGTAGAAAGGCTTGCTCGAATTTTTTTTTCCCCTGGCCCACTGTGCATGATTTTTTTTTTCTTGACTTTTGCTGTGCAGGAATTTTTTTTTGGTAATTGCTCAACCCCCCCCCCCTCAAAAATAAAATGGTCCATCCCTAACAACCTGGGATGCACTTGCGTGGGTATCAACTGTCTGTTGGTGTTCCAAAATAGTTCACTAGCAGCCTGGGGTGCTCTTGCGTGGGCATTAACTGTCTTTTGGTGTTCCAAAAATCATTTTCTTTCTTCTATCCCTTCTTTCACCTCTTAAAATTTCATTGAAATATTTTCAGGTCAGTTAGATCTTTAACATCCGTCTCTGTCCCAAGGGCTTTTGTACAGCATTGAAGTTTTTTAACGAGTGCTTTATTGAATCGTTTTAGGAGAGGCCTCTGACCAGTAACCGACGGGGCATGGAAGCAGCTGAAGGCGAACTGCGGTCTGAGTTGTTTAACAAG
Organism: Cladopsammia gracilis; assembly: GCA_022457155.1. Classification (NCBI taxonomy): domain Eukaryota; kingdom Metazoa; phylum Cnidaria; class Anthozoa; order Scleractinia; family Dendrophylliidae; genus Cladopsammia; species Cladopsammia gracilis. The sequence goes on along the minus strand of JAJGOT010000494.1, from coordinate 230,508 downwards.
CACAAGCAAGAACTGGAAGACGAACAAAAGGACCGGTGAACACAACGACACTTGTGCTTCTGGACAGCGGAAACAAGATTAAAACCCTAATGGGAGAGTAGTACAAAAAATCCTGTATTTGTTAAACATTGCTGCAGTAATTATAATAAATGAAATGTAACATAAATTAGCCGAACAGTTTGTCGGGGTTTGTCCATCCCTTACCAAGGCAATTGCACACAGTAGGGCAATTGCAGTAATTATTTGTGTTTTCATTGGCTCTGGCTGACACTCCGTTCACACGAGCCATTTTTGCTGTGACTTTAGGTGCGATTATTGCGGCGATTTTTACGGCGATTTCATGGCGATGCAAAATCGCGCGTGTGAACGGGCGGCGATTTTACTGCGATTTTGGAAATTCATGTCGCCGCGATGTCGCAGATGTTTTGAACATGTTCAAATTTTACTTCGATTTTGCTGCGATTTTCGTCAGAAAACTGCCAAAATATGTACAAGGGATCCCTCCAGGGAAAATTTGTATCCGTGTTTTTCGTCACTCCACAATGACCGGAAACATTAAGGAAACCCTCCCAAAGTCAACAAAAAAAAATGTATGGAAAGCTGAAGAAGAATATTTATAAATGAATGGGGAATGATCCAAATCGCGTAAAAGTTTGTGAAATGCGCCGTCTTCGTCTTTGATAGGGGTTTTTCCCTTTTTCTTTGCCGGCGAACAGATAAAGCAATAGTTATACATAAACAGGCTATTACGGCGTCGAATTCATCGGCATTCATGACAAAAAACACTGAATATTTGCAAGTTTTTACATTATTACACCAATTGTTACAACAAAATTTGCAACAAAGAGCTGTCGCAACAATGTTGATCAACTACGCGTGCGTCTTGCTTAAAACTGCTGTGAAAATTGGTGTATTTTATAAATCGCTGGAAAAATCGCAGGTCCAGTTCACAAAAATCGCAGTAAAATCGCCGCCCGTTCACACGCGCGATTTTGCGTCGCCATGAAATCGCCGCAAAAATCGCACCTAAAATCGCAGCAAAAATCGCTCGTGTGAACGGGCCTTAAAGCAACAAGCTGCCAGCAGATTTCCCAGTAATCATATATGAACTTAATTTTCGCAACACGTGAAATGAAATTGAGGCAACATGTTTAAATTCTCCTACCCCTCCCATACGGTGTTAAATTTCCTACTAGAAAATTGAATGGTGACGTCAAAGTCCCCCCTCCCCCACCCACCATGGTAACTACAGAAATGCTTGGTGTTCGCTACTGGGGGATGTTGAAGTTTTCCTCTAAGCATTTTGGTCAATAACAACAACAACAAAAAACACATATTGACTTCATGCAAAGATAATATTCTTTATTCAGTTCAGGTTATGGCAGTTTTCCCTACTCTTTTCTATGCTTCAACTCGTGAAATCCCTACCCTTTTATATACCTCCAGCCTAAAAAAGGTACCCCTTAAGGGCGGAGCATCCCCGTATAGCCCATTTATATAGGGAGTACCCTCCCCCATTGCCCCCGAGCCAACACCTTCACACAGCTTTCAAGAAGCTATATTCTAGGGAGGGGCAGTTGTGTTTGCGTCAGCTCATGATAGCTTTCTATTGAAATAGAAAACCGGTCCATGATAAACAAGATAGTCTTAACCCTGTCCTTTTTCTCTTCATCAAGGAGGGCATAGGACTTGTTGGATTGGCCTTGAGATGACAATAAAGCAGCATACAACTAAGCAACATTTATTATGAGCAGCTAATCCTTGTAGATTAAGTTTAACTGAACATATAACATAACATTTCACAGAATACAACTGTAAGACTATGCACTTATTGACTGAGTGGGAGGGCCGGACGGGAAAATATTTGGCTCGAGGTCATGGCGTACGGACAGTTAATTGTTAATTGTTAAGTGTTAATTGTGATATTGTTGAAACCGTCCACCTCATTAGCTAAAACGTGAAAATCTACCAAATCTTATGTGGGGAAAGCGAAATGCCGCGGAACAATAGAGCATTGCCTAGTTCTTACACGCATTGTTACATAAAAATCGCAGCCAAATTCGAGCAGGTTCGAAACAGTACTAGTTGCGATTTCACTGTGATTTGGATATTCCAAATGTCAATGAAATCGTCGGCTGTTTAAATGCGCGATTTGAAGTTGTAGCGCGAGCGTAGCAAAACATGGCAGGGGGAATCGCACGTGTGAACTTAATTTTAGAGAGGTGTCCGCTTTGAGAAAGTTGACTGTAATCACTCTGACCAATCACAATAGCCGCAGACAATCTAATGAACCAATCAGAAATCAAAGCAAATACATATACCTGTAGTTGAAACGGTTGGTTTTGGTTTCCCTTCTGATTGGTCGAGAAGAGGGCGCGAAATTTTTTAACCAATAACGATGCAAAACCACGATCAGTTGAAAACTGCTCTAAAAGAAAAGGAAAGTAAAAAATGTCCCTGTCCTGGCATCAAAGGAAGTGCAATCCATTCACAAGCCTAGAAAATAATCTTCTAAGCGATGTAACTACACTTGAAACATAGACCTGATAAAGTGTGATTCGAAGATGACTAAATTAAAAAGTGGAATCGGCCTGAATTAGGACCCAGTCTCGCCAACCTTGGCAGTGTTCCAATCGTTGCTTAGTTACAGCGCGTATACAGCACCGTGACATTGTGAAAACGAGCAAGAGGAAGCGCTTGTCCTAAGTCTGTAATCTATACTCCGTAACAAGTCATTAGTTTTGAGTAACAACAGTAGCTGCCTCGGTACTCGGTCATGCATTAGAAGTTCATTTATTTATGTCACGTAAGTTGTAGCGTTCTCCCGGATGAGCTCCGCCTGTTGAGAGAGACATAAAGGCTCCGTTATGACATAAATTACTGTCAAACTACTATTAAGCACCCGATGTGCTTATTTATTTAAGGCGGGATTCTACATGAATTTAATGAAATTTTAAGAGGTTTTAAGAATGGATAGGAGAAAGAAAATGATTTTTGGAACACCAACAGACAGTCCATACCCACGCAAGAGCATCCCAGGTTGCTAGTGGACTAACTTGGTATCCGTCTATTAATTATTAACTACAAATTCTAATTTTAAAATTTCTTTAAATCTTTAATATTTCTAATTTCTCTAAATTTTACCAAACCTTTGAGAAAAACTATTTCCTCCCCAAAATACCCCAAAATCACCCAGAAATTCACAAAACATCCCACAACATAGATTCACGAAATGAGCTGAGGCTTTTTGGATGGCTTGAAAAGTGAACGAGATATTTCCATTAAAGCCATTGATTTTAAGTGGCGGAAACATGGAATTCAGATAGACTCCCCCTTTAATAGAGATGGGGGCTTATTACAACTTAACGAAACACCAGCAGTTCATTTTCATTTTCATTTCATTTCATTTCATTTCATTTCATTTCATTTCATTTCATTTGTGATTACCGAAATTAAGATTGCTTCTTAATTCAAGTACCGGTAAATTACCCCAAAGCTCGCGAGTACTGTACGTGAATTCATGCCCGTATTAGGACGGTAACAATGTACCGGTAATACAGTCTATCACTTTTTTTTCGACTTTTTGTGTAACTTAAAGACATGTTGCACCGACAAAAAAATCTTACGCGTAACAGCACCTTAAGCTTTATTATCTATTGCGCTGAACAATTCGAAACTTCAACATCTTCCCCGGGCATAGCTCGTGCATTTCTCCGGGTGGGAGTTTGAACTTTGCCTGGGTGGGATGGGGAATTTGAACCTATCCGACGGAATACACGTCGTTGTTGTGGAGGAGTATAAAGGTTTGTTGAAGGGAAAAACCACAATAAAAAATGTACGTTTTCAAACGTGATTCACTCTTTGACGACCGGAACATTCAGTAAAGGGGCCACGTTGTCATCTAACAGTGCCAATTAAAAAGCCCTACAACAGAATAAATGCACATTGTCCATTTCTATTCCCACTATTTTAGTAAACATTTGTTCTTGGGGAGGGCATTTCATTTCATTTCAGGCAATTTGAATGAATTATTTCAAAGGTAAAGGTGATCGAGGAAGCACCTAGCAAAAGACAGATTACTTAAATGGGATATTTATTTTATAATAAAATACTCGTGATATCATATGCACATTACTCTCCCTTTTTGTCCACAAAACTTGTTGTCCCAGCCCCAGATGAAGGTTAGTTTTGTCCAAACAAAATATTCGGCAATAAAAACAAACCTTCAGTTGTTCGATGAGCCCTGCATTTTGATTTGTTTAAAAGTTTGTTTAAGAAATAAAAGTAGCTTTTGAGCTCATTCATCCACACCTCAATTCTTCCATTCTCTTCTGTCATGTGCACATTCAATTGTTCAAATTTCGAAGTCACGATTTAATGAAGGAAACGTTGTAGCCTATCGAATCCGGCTACTACACAGGACATCCAACACAAATTAGGATTGCGCGAACAGACTGAGCGGAGTCACATCAATAGTGGGATTCGATTTAGTGCAAATTACAGTGAGCATCGAGCATCGAACCGCGAAGAACGAGGACTTAAGTCCAAGAAAAAAGAAATGAGTTTCCTTCTATGCATAGAGTCCTCCGTCGTTCCTCGTTGCTCACGGTCTGTACTCAGTGTAATTTGCGGTACCTCGCCTCGAGCACGCTTGCTACCCCACTTTAAGTGGTAATTGTTTTAATTGATAATTAATTTATTTCGCCATTTCACACAATTACATGACATAGAAAAGTTACAAATTTACGGGAGTAGATGGTGAGGAAGCCTGAGAGAAACCATGGGGCTTGTATAGATCAGGTTTCCTAACAGAACTAAAGGTAGATCAGCCAAATTAAATAAAACAGAGCAATATGGACGAACTAATAGATAAAGGTTAGTGTAATATTTACTAATAAGAAAATATTAATATCTCTGTGAAAAAGGGGATTTGCCACGCAATCTTAAGTGAGTTGGAAAGAATACGCATGCGTGCGTTTTGTCGCGTAAAAATCGTATGTGTTAAGCCTTTACAGCTTTAATCAAAACCAATTATTATAGTTGTTATTAAAGACCAAAGATAAGATGATAGATCATGCACTCTTCATTGGTTTGTGGTTATTATTATAGTTTTTATTGCATATTGTTGTCTTTTCTTATTAACAAAATAATTAATAACGATAAATAACATTGTAAAATTCGTTAATAATTCACAACAGTTATGACCAAAAAAGCAATACAAATGTTACAAATAACAACAAAACTAATAAACAATTAAATAACAGAATTTCGTTTAAAAATGTGCAAATCTAAAATTAACATCAATAGAAAAAAAAAGCAAAACCCCCTACAGGACTAGCCTGCGAGCAAGCTGTGCTGGGTTAAAGGGGATTAAGGAGGCCCCTCTCATTCCCTCCCTAATCCCCTTTAACCCAGCACAGCTTGCTCGCAGGCTAGTCCTATCTAGGCTAGCTATCCTATCTATCCTGCCCCCCCTATCCTATCTATCCTGCCTCCCCCCTATCCTATCTATCCTGCCCCCCCTACCTACCCCTACATCTCAAGTACATGTTCACGTTTGGTATATATAAGACTTAGAAGAAACACTGGCGCCATTGTGGTACAGCCTTCATTTACAAAACATTCAATAATAATGTCTAATGACTAAATGAAATACGCAGATGAATAAATGGAATACGCAATGAATAATGACTGAATGAAAGGAGTAACATTTTCTCGGACATTTTCTTATCATGCTTAAAATGTATCATAAAACGTTCTTACGCATGCGCATGAGTATAAGATGCTTGGAGCCTCTTGTTGTTATGTATATTGCAGCCTGAATCAGTCAAACATTCCATCGTGTTTCATGTGAAGCAGAACAACTTCGAACATGTCAAGTGTCAAAGCTGGAGCTCTTATAGAAACGTAGAAAATCGCCTATGAATATGGAAACAATAGAGATTTGTCAATGAGCAAAAATAAATATTATTTCTGACGAATGAGTTTGCGAAGAAGGCTGAAATAAATATTTTGTCGGCACGAGATACAACAGGGCCTGGGTCCAGGCCAGTGCATTATGGGTAGTGATACAGGGGTATATAAGGTAGAGTATAGCACGCGGTGGCCATCTAGGCCTTCATAACCAACCTTCGTTAGTCTTGCTTAATTTTTTTTTTGCCTTTAAACTTTCGCTTCGCCTTCGTTTGTACGCGCATGATGTCGGTCAGCAAAGATGAAGTGTCCGACCTTATAAAGACGAACAACGATAAGCTTATGGCTTCCTTCAAAGATCTTCTTAAGGACACTGTCGGCGAAATAAAACGCGCCAATGAAGATTCTACCGAGTTGCAGATGAAAGAGATCAAGAAGCTTAAATTTAATGAGCCACACAAGTTCAAAAGAAAAGCCAACGAAGACCAGCACAAATTTAACTCAAAACTAGCTGAAACTATTTACAGCGCCAAGTCCGCCGCTGAGAAGTCCCAATTTGACAAAGTCAAGTCCGACCTCGAAGAAGGTGAGAAACTGCTCGCCGAACGCCAGAAACACATCCTTCTGGCCGATAAGTCAGAGTTTGGTTGGAGTACTGTAGAAGAATACAAACAACACGACCTGGCCGATGGATCGGACAACGAAAAGCGTATCTACAGCGCCGAAAGGCGTGCTCGCTCGGTGGTCTCGTCGATTTGCAAGAAGAAGAAGACTGCTTTTATGAGCGCGAACATGAAACCTTCGCCCGTCCACGCGCCGCTTCCGTCTTCAAACACGCACAGTCAATTTCAGCCTTTTCACTCAGGCGTTCCTGCTTTTCCTCCCCGTCGACCAAATACAGGCACCTGTTTCGCGTGTGGAAAGTTTGGGCATTGGCGCTCCTCTTGCCCAGCGATGGCCAAGCAAGCTTTTTCAGCTTCAAAATGACTTGACGAGCATCATTACAAATCAGGTGTAGTTATTTCCCATTTTGATTCTAGTGAATTAGTTTCAGAAGCGGAGCTCAATAGTGAGCAAGATCTCGATGATTCTTGTTGTTTAATTCCGTTAGTTTTGGACATCTTCACAGATTCATGCTGTACTCTTGATAGTTCAGCTCAGGCTTCAGTTCGAGGAAGACTTTAAATATGCATCGATTTTTGGCGTTCCTTGGAAGTTTCTCAGTTTATTTTGAATGTCATTAGTCTAGGCTATCAAATTCCTTTTTTCCAGTTGCCTACGCCTTTTTCTAAAGCTAACAATGCTTCCGCACGTGCTTACAGTCTTTTTTGTGTCCCGAGGTGTTAATGACCTACTCTATTTTAACCTTGTTGAAGAGATTTTTTGCGTGCCTAGCATTGTCTATCCGCTTTCTGTTTCCACCCGCAGTTCGAGCTACAAAGGTTAATTCTCCATATGGGAGGCACGTGAACGCTTTTATTTACAAGCAAAAGTTCTAGTGTGAGGACTTGAGTGTGGCCACTCAAATATTTAACTGTGGCTTTTATTTATTCAAATTCGCTCTTAAATCTGGATATCATTATATCGAAAATTTTCCCGATCACCGTAAATTCCTTTCATTCGCCTGAGATTTTGGCGCCGGTATTTTCAGACATTTTCTATTTTGTGTTCTTCTGTTTGGCATCTCATCCGCTCCTTTTATCTTTTCCAAGATTCTCTAACTGCTTCAAAATCCTGTAGGAGTCAGGGTATACCTATTGCTATCTTCCTTGACGATGGTCTAGGAGGAGGAGCAGTTTTTGTTTCCGCCAAAATCCGCCGTTTAGCCGTTCATTCCAATCTGTTGAAGTTTGGTTTCGTTCCCAACCAGGAAAAGTCTATTTGGGAGCCCGTTCAAATCATCACTTGGTTAGGAGTTGTTTTTAATACCATTGACGGTTCTGTCAAAGCTACCGACGAACGTATCTCCAAACTTAATTCCAGCCTCGCGGACTTATCTGCCCTGCCGTCTCCTCCAAGAATCCACTTTAAAAGCGTTGCCAGTTTAGCCGGCCAGATTATTTCTCTTTCGAGTTGCGTCGGTTCGGTTGCCCGCATTATGACTAGATCCCTATTCTCAGTCGTGAGATTCTATTTCAGAAATTGTCTTTTGGGAGAACAATCTTGAGTCCCCTGTTGGCAAAACTTATTAGGGAGCGCAGTCGCTTCCGGTCAAAGTTAGTGTTTCCGATTCTTCCGATTCTGCCTGTGCCGCATTTGTTGAGCCTGACTCTGACTTAGTATTTCATCAGAATTGTTCGCCAGCGGAAAAAGCCCAAGCTCGACCTGTTGAGAACTTTAAGCTGTTTGTCTAGCCTTGGAGGCTTTTTCAAATCATTTATCCGATTCCAAGGTGATCTATTATTCCGACAACCAGAATGTTCCATCTATTCTCCTTCACGGTAGCAGGAATTGCATTTGCAGGAGTTAGCTCTTCGAGCGTTTCTAATTTGCCTTTAAATTCGCATATCTCTTGATATTAAATGGATCCCCAGGGATCTTAACGTCCAAGCTGATTTTATTAGCAAACTAACCGATTTCGACGATTATGCTATTTACGGTGTTATCTTTCAGGCACTGATAATCTCTGGGGTCCGCACACTGTTTATATGTTCGCCTGTAGTTACAACGCCAAGTTACCAAGATTCAACTTTCGGTTCTTTCATCACGGCTGTGAAGCAGTTGACGCCTTTTGCCAACATTGAGGAGATGATTGCAATTGGGTTTGCTCCCCAGTTTGTCTTATTATTAGAGTTTTAAAGCACATGGAACTTTGTCAAGCCAGGGGAACCATAGTTCTTCCCGTATGGCAGTCATCCTTCTTCTGAAATGCTTGCATAAGTGACGGAGTTCATTAGAACAATTTTGTTACTGACTGGGTATATTTGCCTAAGTTTCAGGAGTTTTTTGTTAAGGGGAAAGTCCGCAATACCCTTTTCGGTTCCAGATCCTTAGATTTCGAGGTTGTCGCTCTTCGAGTCGACTTTCGCCGCCCCAGACCTCCCAAGTCTCTCGCGGGGTTTTGCACTTAGCCTTATGGAAAGTGTAATTCTTGTATTTAGGAGCGAACTGCGTTCGGTTCGTTCGCTGTCATCTCGATGCAGTTGTATGACATGTCACTCAAGCCATTGTTTGCCTGTTTTGTTTATTTTCACCATATTTGCTATTGATAGGTTCTTTTTGTTTTCCTACTCGTTCTGCGCACTCTCCTTTCGGTTCTTTTAGGTATTTATTTATAGATATTTCATATTGACCGCGCCTCACCGGTTTTCCCTTGTTTGCTGTTTGTTTTTCAGATGTATTCCGCGCTGGTTTCTGGCGTGTCCAGGACGTAGCGACTGACGATTCAATCAAGGGGCTGGCTGACAGATTACAGACGACAGTCCTCTCCTCCAAGGCTGACAGCTCAACTTTTATTGTTACGTTTCGCAAGTGGAAGGAGTTCGCTGTCAGTAAGCTTAATGGGACTGTTTTTTCCTGCTAGCCCTTTTCACGTTGCTTTATTTTGCAACACCTTATTAACGAATCGCATTCTTACAGTGTAATAGATTCCGCCTTTTATGGGCTAAAATGGGCTGGAATGGTATGACTAAAATGTCTAAATGCCTAAAATGGTTTGGCTGGAGTCCCCTCCCCTACGGATAACCCGATAGTCGATACAGTTAGATCTGCGTCCAAGAGAATTCTTGGCACCAGCATCGCCAACCGTAAAGAACCTATTTCGGCCAGTTTGATTCATGATATTAACAAGTCTAACCTTGACAACCCTGTTGAATTACGCAATGTTACTATGTATGTTTTGTCCTTTGCTGGCTTCAGTCTTTAGATTTGACGATGTTTCTAGAATACCAAGGAATGATACTTTCTTTACGGGGCTTTTTAGTTATCAAAGTCCATATAAGTAAGAACTGCCCGCTTCGTAGGGGTTACGAAATTATCATTTCTGAGCTGTCTAGTCCCGCATGTCCCGTCTAACTGCTCAGAAGGTTTCTTACCGAATTTCTAATTTCCCCCTATTCTGGGGAGCTGATTTTCAGGCCCATTTCTAGAGGAAAGGCCTGTTCTTAACAAGTTTCTCCCGATAAACCTATCAGCTACAACACCATTCGCGAAGCTTTCCGACGTGACTTAAAAAGCTTTGGAGCTGACCCATCTAGGTTCAGATTGCATTCTCTGCATTCGGGAGGGGCCACTATGGCAGCCAACAATGGGGTCCATGACAGAGTTTCAGTTTTCAACGGCACGGGCGTTGTAAGTCTGTGCAAGCAAAGGATACTTACGTGGACGATAATCTAGAACAAAGGTTTGTGGTTTCTTAGTTTCTCGGGCTGTGAGTGATACTGAATCTCCCGAGGTCATAGTTCAAGCCCATGCCTTCGCCCAATACTTTGACAGTCTATATGGTTCGGGTTGGTTACGCCAGGCCCTCCCAAAATAAACTTATTTGTCATAACGCGTTGTGTTATGTTTGTTGTGGAGTGGAGACAAAATATATTATTTCTGACGAATGAGTTTGCGAAGAAGGCTGAAATAAATATTTTGTCGGCACGAGATACAACAGGGCCTGGGTCCAGGCCAGTGCATTATGGGTAGTGATACAGGGGTATATAAGGTAGAGTATAGCACGCGGTGGCCATCTAGGCCTTCATAACCAACCTTCGTTAGTCTTGCTTAATTTTTTATTTTTTTTTTTAGTTTACAGATTCTATTCATTCGTAGATTCGGCCGTTTCTCTCGCTGTAAAGCCTCGTAGGTTGGACTTCTAACGCCTGGAGCTTGAGCCTTGGTTCCTACCCAGATTTCCTGAAGGTTTTTCCCCACAGGGGTTTTTTCTGGCAGGTTTTTTCTGGCCTCCGTCTAACCGCATTTGTTTTGTAAGCGGTTGCTCAGCTCCACTAGTTTAGTGTTCTAATAGATTTGTTTTCTACTGGTATTTACTAATAAGGTTTTTGTATACTTGTCATACAAGTAGGATTTTAGTAGCCTCTATTCTAGCTATATTACTTAGTTTGCGGGACAAGTTCGCCTATTCATGATGGCTTTGTATGTTTCCCGAAGTCCATTGTGCTTAGCATGGATGGGTCTATAGTCAACAGGAATGTTGGAGTCACAACATTTGCAGCCTAAGTTGGGTCTAGAGTGACCCAGGGTGTCAGACTCGTTAGTTTCCCAGCCTAATTAGGATAATTTTCCAAGTTCACTTGGGGGATGTAAGTGAAAATGATCTGTAACGTCAGAGTTGTAAGTTCCCCAGCACTGTAGCTCAGGTCTGACCTGGTATATCATGTTCTAAGTTCAGCAGCCTAACTGGCAGCCTAACTGACAGCCTAACTGGCAGCCTAACTGGCAGCGTACTGGAAGCCTAACTGGAAGCCTAACTGGCAGCCTAACTGGAAGCCTAACTGGCACTAAATATGCTTGCTTACTCGGGGACATAGCCGACACTGGCTAACCGGCACTAGGCCTGTGTGCCTACTTGCAGATGATGCAGGACAAGAATGGCTTGCGATAGTAGAGTTTCTAGTTCCCCTGTGGGGTTTTTTCATTTGTCGCGTAGCATAGTGGGCATGTAAATCAGAAAATAGTTTATGACGGTTTAGCTAAACTCTAGTCTACGTAATTGTACTTATTGTACTTATTGCACTTATTCTGTATGAGAATATTTGTATGTAGTAGGATAATGGTTCGGGTTGGTTACGCCAGGCCCTCCCAAAATAAACTTATTTGTCATAACGCGTTGTGTTATGTTTGTTGTGGAGTGGAGACAAAATGACCATTTTTCAAAAATCGAAAAGGTCACTTTTAAGCTCATTAACCGATTTCTATTGATTATTAAAATATTCATGGGTTAAGCTTTATTTTAAAAGACGCAAGGGAGGAGGAGCTAGGTCGAGTCTCGGGATTAAGTGAATTGAAATACTTTGGACCTTGAAAAAAAAAAGGAAATCTGTGTGATATGGTAAGTGATAAGAATGAGCATACCTGGTCGGTTATAACTAAGGTTCTAACTAAGGATTTGATTGTTAACTAGGAAAAGGTTATAAGACTGCTTGCAGTAAAATATATCACAACAAGCGCAGAAAATCGTTAAATCTATTTCCTATATATTTAAAAAATGTTCCTTAGGACTATCACTATGATCCCTATTCATCTAATCGTTACTAGATTTGTTTTAACTGAAATATTTTACGGTAGTACGCATTAGGTCGCATTATTATATATACAGCTCTTTTAATTTACAGTACAAATAAACGTTGTTGTTGTTGTAGAAGTTTCACCGGCCTCATTTTCGCACTCTACTCCCAACCCCACCCTCTCACATAGAACTAGAAGTTACAAATTGTAATGATAATGCTGCGAGCAGATGCTGGGCAGTAAGACATAACGGAAACAGTAAGTTTAATACATACAGATTTTGATAATTTCATAAATTTATTTATTGGGTCAATTACCATCATTTTCAAATTACATAAACGAAGAAAAGCAAGGCTGATTTGCTATTATTTATAGCTGATTAGATCCTCAATTTGGATCCGGTGCTTCTGTTTTGTTACGTTGGTCCTTGCCTTCAAAACTGCAATCGAATTATATACCGTATAAGTAGTTCTTTGTGATCCATTGTTCAATCGGCAAACTCTGAGCACGTAACAACGCTGAAAAACTCATGAAACATTGCCTTTCCCCTCGAAATGTCACTTAATCGTTCGTGACCTTGATGAATGCTCTTTGTGATCCATTGTTCAATCGGCAAACTCTTAGCCGCCGACTGTGTACCGCGTAACGCGTAGGCAACACACTTGAATTATTTAATGACTGCGTACCGCGTACCGCGTAGCAAGAAAATATAATTATTGCCCTGTCCTCTTGATTACTTAACGACTGTGTTCCGCGTACCGCGTAGGCAATAAAAAATATTGCCCTGTCCTTTTGGATTATTTAACGACTGCATACCGCGTACCGCGTAGGCAAGAAAATATGTTGTCTTGTCATGTCTTCATACTGCCACTACGTACCGCGTACAGACTTTTTTCCTGAGGCACTCGAAATGGCAGGGTATTCTGCAGTTACTCCGGTCCATTGTTCAATCGGCAAACTCTGAGCACGTATTAAACAACGCTGAAAAACTCATAAAAAACATTGTCTTCCCCGTGAAATGTCATTAAATCGTTCGTGACCTTGATGAATGCTTCCAGCAACAAATAAGTTTGAATTTGGCATGATACATTTGCAAATATCGAAGAAGCGAAGAGAAGCGAGCATGTGCTATGGACGGATATGGACGGCGAAAGCTGCATCCAGATCCAGGCGCATCTAAGTTATAATGATACCGCTGGACGTACGCTTGCTCAAAATCATCGTGACAAACATAAAAAATAACATAAAGCACAGGGAACCCAAGCAACCACAGGCAAACCAAAGATTAGTGTGCTACTCGCCTGGGGGCTCGCAGCAATAAAAAGGCGGGAGATCGTTTGCGTGGAAACCGTTTTCCGCCTATTGTGACAGACACAGCATGGGCATTGTTTCTAGCCATTTGACAAATTTGTCGCCGACGGTGGAGATTAGACATCTGACAATAGCGCTTTGCACTATTACTAAAAATACTGAGATAGACCCCCTACGTGACTCAGACAAAGTTTGCTGTCTGCTCAAAGGCTTTGTATGAGCGTGATGTGTTTTGGATATGAAAAATCGGTGAAATCAGCGGTAAACGTGATTTGAACGTTTTGGGGGCTTCAAATATAATAAATACAAGGCAATGTTACATTAGGGAGCGAAAAACTGATTCAAGAAATGTAGACTTTGGCTTAAAATTCAACAAATTATGTGATGATGAAATCCCATCATCGGACTTCCAATCTATTAGCCCTCATGTGTCTCATGTGATAAGAAAACATTTCACGACTTGTGCCCAAAATTAAGGCAAAGAGAAAAGTAAATTTTTGTATTCTTGTATGACTAAGATGTGTGCATTTCTTGCTTGGAAAAAGATGCGTAAATAGGTTCCAAATGATCTAGAATCAGTGTATTTGATACAAATACTGTATCGTTTATCGACCCGCGTTTATACAAGCAAAGCTGAACAAAAGGTTCTGAAGATGACAACGCGAATTTGTTTTTGCGCAAAAATCCTGTCTTTCAGTCTATATTCTAAGGGATACTGATTATATACTGTAAAATTTGGGGAGTACATAGGATAAATTAGAGAGCTGCTTACTCTCGAGTATTCCGGGCCAACGGGTATAAATTTGGGGAGTATATAGGCTGCAATTGCATAAATTAGAGAGCTGCTTACTCTCGAGTATAATTTCCAGGCCAACGGGTATAAACTTTTCTATTGCTTCCCGCGGTCGCATTAAAACAGCATTAAAATAAACGTATCCTTTCAGTGGAGCTGCAATAGGTTTTATATTCAACATTGACCCAGGTGTTCGATTTTCTTGCGAAAATATTGATAAAAGCCGCATCAAAGTCTTAGCCAACACCATTTTCTCGAATTTTCCTCTACAAAATTCTTATGCAGATAACACATGGAGGAGTTTGTTTGTCTGAGTCACAACGGGGGCCAAAAGTATGTGACGTCATTAGTGCAAAGCGCTATTGAAATTAATCGTTCGATAACGAAATAAAAGGACCAAACACAGGCTAGGCTTCCAAGTTATTGGGTGTGTAAGTGGCTCACAGAAACACAGCTAAAGAGAAAGGACAATTCCAAGTTGAGACAATGAAATCCAAATTTCTCGCAGTTTTGTTTTGTGTGACAATGCTATTGCTGTTATCCAACACTGATGGGGCATATCCGACAATGAGACGTGGCAAGCGAGGTATCTTACGAAAGGTAAGTCTTTAATCAACAAACAATTCTGAACAATTGTACATGTCTAAAATGTACCGTGATTTCACAAGTGACATTGGATTTGTATTTATCGGCAACGGCCGTCTTGCAAAGTAATACATGGATGAGGCAGGCTTGTCCCGAGCTAGTTTCACCAGCAGGCTGCTTGAAAGAGGAGAAGGCCCTAAGACGATTTTGTTACAATGGGAAAAGAAACAGAAATAAGGAACAGTTCTTTGTATTGGTTGTGCTTTTCCAGGCCCTGTTCATAATTCATTTTCTGAAGTGTTTTTAAGTGAACCAGCTTTAACCGTAAAGTATCTGTGATGTCGGCTCCATTGTGTTGTGTTTGATTCTTTCAGAAGAACGGTAAAAGCCAAAGTTCTTATGAGGGTCTGAATGGGGAGGGTCCACATGTCGGTTGTCGGTTAAAATTTCATTACTTTGTCGGTTGTCGGTTAAAATTTTCGACCTTTGTCGGTTGTCGGTAAATCTCAGTTAATAATTCAAAATGCAAGATCATGCAAGTTAATTAATTATTCACATTTGTTATGTAATTTGCGCAGTTTTCAGACTTCAAACTCTAGACCAAGTGTGAAACTTGTAATAATTCATTATTTGATTGCTCTTACAGTGCGGCTACTGTTACCGGGGTCACCCAGACAAAGTTAACCAATCACAAAACAGAACGAGGACAATAGATTCCAACATTTTTTACTTTAGCCAATGAAATGTCGAGTACAGAACAATGAAATTTCAACTTATTCGTTCGCCATCAAAGTTTTGGCTGTACAGCGTTCAGGGGCGGATCCAAGGGGGGTGAAATAGGTGAATTTTCACCCTCCTTTTCTGAGACCCTTCCTTTCTTTTTTCTAAAGTATTTCTCAAATAAATAATATTTTATTTCTCTGGTTCTATTGCATACATTAAAATTTCACCCCCATTTCAAAATCCTGGATCCGCCCCTGGCGTTGGATTTTCAATTAACTTCGATTCCATCCCTTTTGAACTTGACTTATTTTAACAGCGCGATTTGGAAGGTAAATATCGGCGATTCAAATGAAAGAGAAACTCCAAACTGTGTGATACGAGTTTTGGCTGTACAGCGTTGGATTTTCAATTAACTTCGATTCCATCCCTTTTGAACTTAATTTGTGTTAACAGCGCGATTTGGAAGGTTAATGCACGTCGGCGATTCAAGTGAAACAGAAACTCCAAACTGTGTGAAAATATGGAATGCGACGGCTGTACCGTATGTCTACACAAATAAAAGTGCTGGTGGTGGATTTAAAATAATTTGTTCGCTCGTAACAGATTCAAGTTTTCTCTACGGCGTCAACGGCGGGGTTGGAAAATAAATACACTTGACCGGACAGCGAAAGAAGATATTCTTAACTGCACAAGTACAAGTGAAAGCGACGGTCATAGTTCAGGCAAATTAAAAAGTGACCTCCGGATTTCAAAACAACGAAAACACGGCTTGTTCGCCGTCGTGGTTAATTAAGTTTTATGCGCTTTGAGTTCCACGCGTTAGGTCATTCCGGCAGTCGGAATAAGCTGAAATAAAATTAAGTAAAAGAGAAATTCAAAACTGCATAAAAAGAGTATCGTCTTATAGAAACGGCGCATTCTTCAACATATATTTCATTGCCGCGAAAATCCATCGATATTACAGCGGTTCGCCAGTTGAGTTATTATAATTTTCCAGACGATTCAAAACAGTAAATCCAATTCCCTCGCGATGAATTCCTGACAAAAAAAAACTCAACCGACAGACTAGAATATTTTTTAAACAGAGTTCGAGGTTTGGTTAATAATTATTTCTATTTTTTGGCATATACAAATATAGACTTGTAATAATACTTTCACCAAAATGATTTCTTCAAAACCGTCACGACCGCCTTGGGAGATTAAAGAAACCCATCTAGTGCTCAAACCGCAGATAAAATCTGCAACGGAAAAAATTCTGACAACAATTCAATAAAAAAAGAATTGAAATGAAGGAGCCGCTCTTTTTCAAACGGTTAGAAAATAAATGCTTATATATGCTACGCTGGCAGTGTACCTTGTAACATTTACAAACAGCGGGCGGTTGAGTTGTTATTTTTTCCGAGAATTCAAATCCGCCACGCAATTTGCCCAAACATACGGCTGTCGCGTTCACTGCTTTCATAGACTTTGAAATCAGTTCTCGCTCACTTGCATGACACATGACATTCATTCATGTAGCATGTGAAACTACTTAAATTTTTAAATCGAAAAGTCAACGCTAGCTAAAGCTTCATTCAACATAAGCTTCACGAGTGAACAAGTTGAAATTTAATTGTTCTGTACTCGACATTTCATTGGCTAAAGTAAAAAATGTTGGAATCTATTGTTCTCGTTCTGTTTTGTGATTGGTTAACTTTGTCTGGGTGACCCCGGTAACAGTAGCCGCACTGTAAGTAGTTATGTAGGGCACTCTGGGGCACCCACCGTCAATTTTAACAACAAAAAACAACCACCGATAAAATCCAGTAGCCCCAAAATCATCACAGCACAATCCAGCGGCAACCAAAAGCCGCCGCCCTCTAGCGTTAATCAATCTCAGCTAGTTTTTAGCAATTTTAAAACCACCCAAATCCAACGATCCCAAACTCCCTAATATCCATACGGTAGCGTGTCCAACCCAGTTTCCACGGGATTAAAACATCGCTTGTCATAAACGAATCTGAAGTCTTTTTCTTGGTATTCATTAAACACTTCTTTTGTCTTGGGATTTCTGACTATATGTCTTTCATTAACCAATGTGATTCTTTCCTTTTGTTTATTTATGATTTTCTTCATTTCCGTCAAATTCAAATATTGACTGTTTTCATGATTTAATTGGAATCCTTTTGTTTTTGTGCCCACATTATTTTTAATTTAAATGCTAATTCAGGAAGGTTCCACTGTCATTCAAAAATAAATTAAAAATGATTCTCACGCGTGAGAAATTGTTTTGAAAAAATAGATCCTTTTGTTAGCATTTAAGATAGCTTTTCTACATCACAAATCAAATCAAAAGATCTTAGTCATTTTGATTTCAAAAAAAAGTTTTACGGTATTTATTGTCGAAACAAATATACTGTCCAACCCCAGTCGTCTTCTAATTTTCGCTATTTTTTTTTTTGCTATTTTTTTTTGCTATTTGTGTGCAGTGTGTGTATTTATGTGTTTGTAATAGATGTCTACATGTGAATTGATACTATACAAGACAAGTGTCTAACTAGAAAACTGTATGGTTAACTTAGACGCTAGGCATTTCCTCAAATGTTATTTATATTTAGTTATTCGTCCTATTGTTTTAGTAATTTTAGTTTAGCTAGATATATATTTTCTTGTAACAAAAATGTCATGGAAATGTGAAAATAAAGTATTGTATTGTAAAAGATATTGTATTTGGGGAACTTCATCAAAGAAGCAAAATTATTAGCTATTGTCTTCTGCTATTCTGATTGGTTAAGCACGAACATTTCTTAAATTTATTTGACGCAAATGGATTTTCTTTATTTTTATACTGAAATATAATTATGAACCATCAGCCCCTCCTCTATTCTTGAAACCAAAGATATTCCATTTGGGAAAGAGCCAATACCGCAGAACAATGAAATTTACAGTAGTTCTTATGTGGAGCATTACTTAAACGGAATTGAGCATTTGCAAAACAGTTTAAAAAAGCGCGAATTCTTTTTTTTTTCAAGTGATGTTTTCATAGGCGTTGCCGTAGTGGTTGGTTAAGGTGGGACTCACCCTGAACGCCATTTTTCCGCCACGTAATAATCCAAAAACTCTATGCTCATCTCATGAATCTATGTTATGGGGCGTATTGTAAGGTTTTGGGTGGTTTTTGGGTATGTTTGGGAGGAAATAGTTTTTCTCAAAGGATTTGTAAAATTTAGAGAAATAAGAAATATTGAAGTTTTAATGAAGATTTAAAATTAGAATTCGTAGTTAATAATTAATAGATGGACACCAAAAGAGTCCACTAGCAACCTGGGGTGCTCTTGCGTGCGTATCAACTGTCTGTTGGTGTTCTAAAAATCATTTTCTTTCTTCTATCCTTCTTTAAACCTCTTAAAATGTCATTCATATTTAGGTTGAGTCCGTCTTAAGTTCCCTTATGTTCTGGGGGAGGGAACATTTCAAAACTTTTTTAAGGTCAGTTAGATCTTTATATCCGGCTCTGTCCCAAGGGCTTTTGTACAGCATTGAAGTTTTTTTAACAATGAGTGCTTTATTAAATCGTTTTAGGACAGGCCGCTGACCAGTAACCGACGGGGCATGGAAGCAGATGGAGGCGAACTGCGGTCTGAGTTGTTTAACAAGCACAAGCAAGAACTGGAAGACGAACAAAAGGACCGGTGAACACAACGACACTTGTGCTTGTGGACAGTGGAAACAAGATTAAAACCCTAATGGGAGAGTAGTAAAAAAAATCCTGTATTTGTTAAACATTACTGCAGTAATTATAATAAATGAAATGTAACAATATACATGAATAAGGCAATTGCAGTAATTATTTGTGTTTTCATTGGCTCTGGCTGACACTCCTGAAAGCAACAAGCTGCCAGCAGATTTCCCAGTTATCATATATCAACTGAAATTTCGCAACACGTGAAATGAAATCGAGGCAACTTGTTCAAATTCTCCTACCCCTCCCATACGGTGTTAAATTTCCTACCAGAAAAACGAATGGTGACGTCAAAGCCCCACTCACCCACCCACCATGGTAACTACAGAAATGCTTGGTGTTCGCCACTGGGGGATGTTGAAGTTTTCCTCTAAGCAAATTGGTCAACAACAACAACAACAACAACAACAACAAAAAAAAAACACATATTGATTTTATGCAAAGATTATATTCTTTATTCAGTTCAGGTTATGGCAGTTTTCCCCACCCTTTTCCATGCTTCAACTCGTGAAATCCCTCGGCCCTTTTATATACCTCCAGCCTAAAAAAGGTACCCCTTTCGGGCGGAGCTTCCCCGTATAGCTCATTATAGGGAGTACCCTCCCCCCTCCCCTCGTACTAACACCTTCACACAGCTTACAACAAGTTATGTTCAAGGTAGGCCAGTTGGGTTTGCGTCAGCTCATGATAGCCTTGTAATGATATAGAAAACCGGTCCATGATAAATATGATAGTCTTAACCCTGTACTTTTCCTTTTCATCAAGGGTGGCATAGGACTTGTTGGATTGGCCTTGAGATGACAAAAACGCTGCATATAACTAAGCAACTTTTATTTTGAGCAGCTAATCCTTGTAGATTAAGTTTAGTAGTTATGTAACCCACTGTATCTCACTTTTCCATTTTCCATTTTCAGTGTGTTTTTGTCGTTAATTTGATGTAACTCGTATAATTATAGACGAATCGCCTATAATTATTCACTATGGTGTACTTTTCCAGATCTAGTGTGTTTTGTCGTTAATTTTTTTAATTTACAAAATATCATTATAATTTAGTGACGGTATATATTTTAATCGATACTCATTGTTAACACAGCACAGTTTGAAGAAAAAACTTCATCTTCTTCGCTTTCTTCAGGTATTGTTAGTAGCGAATCTTGTGGGTTAACATATATATCATGTACCGTAACTTGAAATGAAACTTCTTCTTTGCTGATATAGATACTATCGATTATCAGAGCCAATTTGACTTTTTCTAGCTTTCTCATTGCGATTCTTGTTAAGATCTTATCCCTTTGTTTTGAATATTTGAGAAGTTTAACATTAAACATTTCAGATCTTATTGAACCCCCAGTAACTCTTGTACCCATACCTTCAAACTGAAAACCATAAAAAATACCTTTTATCTTATTGGCTATTTTTTCACCATAAACACCTTTTAAATGTCGCCTACAGATGTCTCTAATAAAAACCATACAATCAATAAACTTTTCTTCTTCTTCCGTTGACATTCGACTTCGTCCTTCTTCACCGTATAAGCGAACAGGAATGGTATAACCAAGTAGTTTACTACTTTCGTTTTGACTATATGTCTCTTTTACACCATAAATTCGAAGAAATGGCGATTCGATTACTAGCGGACCTTTATCGGTGTCAATTTTAATTATTTCAAAACCGGTTTTACTGTTTTTTACCGGTTTATGGAAAATAATATTTGATGAATATTCTAAAACTTTTGAAGGACTTAACAGTTGCATGTTGTTATATTACCATATTTATTTTTTAAGACGATTTTTTCATTTCTAGAGATAAGAAATGAAAATCAGATCTTCAATCAATCTTCTTCTTCATCATCGCTTTCTTCAGGTATCGATAATAACGATTCTCGTTGTGGCAACGGTCTGAAATATACCTCATGAACCTTTATCTGAATCGAAACAGCTTTTTCACCAATATAGATACTATCGATCAGCAAAGCTAATTTCACATGACAATATGAATTAAGATAGTCGAGCGGTTCGACTCTTTTGTTTCTTTTTGTTTTGAATAGCGTTAAAAATTTGTCAGACTTTTCTGAATAATTGAGTTTAGCATATAATATTGGTGGATTATTTCCTATATTACTGTCCTTGTAATATAAAAGGTTATTTAATTTATCAGCTATCTCTTCACCACAAGCCTCTTCTAAACGCTTGTAACAAAGTTCTTGAAAATTTTCCAATGAGATATAAAACTCATCTTCTTCCGGTGTCGGTTCATCGTCTTTGGACCATAAACAAACCGGAATAGAATAACCAAGTAGCTCACGACTTGCGTCTTCTTTACTTCTTCTTTCGGTCACACCAAAACTGAAAAGAAACGGTGTTTCAATGACTAAAGGACCTTTTTTATTATCACCGTAATCGATCTGTATTTTAATCTTTTGATAATTGTAAAGGTCATTTTTTATCGGTTTGCTGAAAATAATATCTTCATTGCGAACATCTGAGAGAATTGACAGTTGCATGTTGTTATAATTACATATTTATTTCCTTAAGACCATTTTTTCCTACCTGCAATCCTTACAACAGCGTTTATCTTTCTTATGAATACAGATACCGTTTCCACCGCATTCTTTGCAATAATATTTCACTCGATTGTGTTCACAAAACTGATTTCCACTACACTCCTTGCAATAGTACTTGTTATTTCCATGAATGCAGATTCCGCTTCCACCACAATCTTTACAAAAATACCGTCGTCTACCGTGTTCACAAATCCTTGATCCCGAACACTCCTTACAATCGTATTTATTTTTCCCGTGTGGGCAAAGTTTTTCTTTACGTTCTGGTGATTTCACAGGTTCTTTCAATTCTACAGCTTGTAAAGCATCGATGAGTTCGGCTTTCCGCATTAGATACCATCCTTTAATTTTCTGCTCTTTTGCTTCAGCTTTCAACTCTTTCACAGACTTTTCCATTTTGTTTTATAAGGTACTTTATATTTTTAATACCATTTTTTGATAAACAAGCGCTTTCGAGTCGTTTGTTTATCGCGACGTTTTTCCGAGAAATCGGTCTTAATTTATTCATCTTTTCCGAGAATTCAGCTCATTTGCATACGTGTTCATTGAGGCGAAACGAGTGTAAGGCGTATGCGTATGAATCGCTTTGCGGTGCGTGACACTTGACACGTACCACATGTGTGAGCGCGATAACTTCTTCCTATATATATAGTTCGATCGAACTATATATATTAATAAGTCTGTAATTTGGTAGAACTCAGGGAGGTGACGGTTGGCCACTGTCTGAATCCCGTTTACGGTTCATGCAATGTCAGACCTACGGGGTAGCAGTGTAGTTGAGTCAGTTGACTACGCTCTGGTGAACCAGCCTCGGCCCAACTGATAACAGGGGGGTGCTCAAAGATCTCTTCGGAGAACTTAACCTCACCCAGAGGTATAAAATGGGTGACACCCGCTTTGTCAGCGGGAAAAGTCCTCACTTCGGTGAGGCAAAAGTCCTCACTTCGGTGAGGCACAGAAACAGCCAACCGAGCACCCCCCGACCAGGGTTTTGCACTTTTTTATGAAAACTTTTCATCGTATCTTTTTTCAACACGGTTATTTATTGTTGATCAATCACAAAATCTGTCTTTACGAACTTTTACTAGAGGTTCATATATATCTAATTCAGTCAAAGCATCGATGAGTTTAGCTTTCCTCATTAGATACCAACCTTTAATTTTCTTCTCTTTTGCTAAATGGCGCAATTCTTTGAAGGTATAATTTGTTCGATTAATCAACGGTCTTTCCCATCCATCATCCATTTTATTTATTTAATACCAAATCTTTATGTTCATTTGAATTTTTTATCATATCGATCTTCGATTCGGCTATTTATTGGTGGACATAGATCGATGATTATCTCATCGATCAACCTCATATCGTTAACAAACGATTCGTGATCGAACTGTTTTCCTCGCAGACAAGAACGTAAATCGACCAAAACTTTCTGGTATGTCGTAAATGCAAATTTACTCATCTCAATCCGTCGGTTATAATTTTTATAATCGGTAAATGTTTTGACCAACAAGCCTGCACCGGAAATGACACCTAAAATTATTGGGTTCAACGTAATTCCGCCGGCAATCGTACCGCTTGCGATAAGAGACGACGAACTCAATTTACACAAGAGATTCATCCGTTTGAGATGTCTAAAAGTCTTTTTATAACACCACTATTTCTTGTGATAAAAACTGTAAAGGGACTTGATCACCATTAATTTTGTCTCGTCGATCGATGTATCGATATGGTTAAATGCAAAAAGATAATATTTCATTTTATAAAGATTACATTCTAATTTTAAAATGATCGCATTCATTTTCATTCTTGTCTCTTTTATAAATGACACCACACCGGAATGGTTACAAGAATGTCGAGAAATCGCGAGAGAGGTTGTAGAAGCATTGTAAGAACATATTGTATTTTTTATTATACGATTCGTATAATAAAATTACTCTTCATCTGAAGATTAATCATAAGCATATTCACATTCAAGTTCAACAGGTAACCCGTGACAGCAACGGTAAATTTTAATGTAACTGATCAAGATCTCTTTTGGATTCTCACCATATTCTTCTAAAATTAACAATAGATTGTCAAATGATAATGACCCAAGATCTTCGTTTGGAACCTGAAGTATCTGATCTACATTTTCTAAATATGTCGTTTCCATTGTCTTATTTTATATAACACAATATTTTCTTTAATCCTTTTTTTTACATCGTCTCAAACAACAGACTTACCAAACATTTATTGATGATGGTTCCTTGTAAACTCATTTGTATTCTCACATGAAATAAATCACATTCTTCTAGAACGATATCGTTATTCAAGTGACAAACCTGTTTCTTTCCACCCCTTCCTCTTCCTATCACATTATTTATCAACACAGCAATATAAGGGTACGTTTCGACCGTATCGAGAATGTTAACGCAACATTTTACGATCTTACTCTTAACCGGAACCATAGCATATTCCTCTCCTGAAAATAGAGTATAGGTCTGATTCGTAGTTCTATTGTAAACACCGTTAATTTCAAAAACACCTCCACTACCTCCACCGCTTAACGATGGTGAATTGAGAATTGCGTGATTGTTCATATCTAAATCAGTCTGCATAACCATTTTACGATTCTCAAAAATATAAGGAGAATCGTAAACATTCGATGGAACATCTGAATGGTTTCCTTTTATTCCGTATATCGTTAGGTAAGCTTGAGCTTGCGAAGCCGATGTTGGCGAACCGCTACATTTTAAATCGACCCTAATATACTCCGGCGGTGAAATTTCCCACTTATGCAGATTGATAATACTTCTACTGTAATTCGTAAAAATTTTCGTCGATTGTTTATTGATATTGATAGAAGCTGATTGAACATCGACACTGACACCACTAATCGTAGGTGGAATAAATTCGATACAAACGGTATATTCCCCATCCGGTAATTTATACATATTAAATCCGATTCTTGATGCGTAGCTATTTAACGGATGTTTGTGTAATAAAAGACTGTAAACTTTTTTGTTTAGCGTATGCGGCGACTCCACCAGATCGACTATACCGGTGACGGTTATATCATGCTCGGAAGAACTTTCGTCAACATTTTCCATTATGTACCGGAACTCATCTTTCATATCTTCCGAAGTACTAATATGCGATTCGTCGATATATTTTTTGAGCTTATTTTCTACCTCGTTCGTATGAACTACCACATCCCCTATCATGAGATTAAGCTTTTTATCAGCACCATCAACGTAAGATTTATTACATGCGTCGGAACTATTTTGCGGATCACCGAGATTGGTAATCTTATGGTTTGACATATCGAAATCTTCATCACTCGGATTACTCAATTTACCGGAAATTATATGATCCACGTATCTTTTATTGGCTCCTTGGTCGGCGACCGTTGGGTCCTTTACATTATAAACCGTATTATTACCCATATCTAAACTTGTCTCCATCGGAAACATCTCTTTGCGAGATAAGAAGATATTCCTGACATCGTTGTAAGAGACAAGATTGTTATAGTTTGCCCCTAGATCGTGATAGGTCTGCTGTTTCGATTGAACAACATTGAAACGTTCTTTCAGATCGATATTTTTCACAACCTCATGCGTTGGTTCAGGAGCGTTAGGATGAAATTTTTTCAGAGTTACCATATTGACAGCGCATAAATCGTTATCTTCATCCGTGTCCATATTTGTGATAAGTTTTCTATTCATGTCGATCTCTCCGGGAAGAATGATTTTATTTCCTCGAAGATCTAGATCACCGGTCATATGAGTCGATCCATCCAAGTTCAGAAAGTGTGTTTTAGCGGTACCCCAGTTCGTTACATCCTTTAAATTTACCGGTTCACCGACATTCACCAATCTTTTGTTTTGAATATCGTAATCACCCGAAGACGTTAATTTAAAACCGACACCCGGTAATCCTTGCGGCCCTTGTTTTCCTCCCGTTTTAGGTGCTATACTTATGTTGTCTGATAATAGCCCATTTGAATAGCTCATTTTAGATTATATTTTCATTAAAATTTTTTAATATTCTTTTCTTTGGTTTGTCAATATATAGAAAAGAATATGGATCTTTTGTAGCCATTTCATATTGATTTTTATCAACATTATTTTCACGACAAAACATAGAAACTTCGTTATTGCTTGGAAATTCAAAAATACAAAAATGTGAACAGTTTAGACGTATATCTTTTGGTGTTTTATAATAACTTTGTGAAAGATAGATAACGCTACAATTTTTATGTCTGCCATTGATAAAATAATCAATCAACGGATCTTGGTTCTTTTCACAAACAAAATCATCGAATATAACTATTTTTTGGTTCTCGTCCGTTAATTCAGAAACCGGTATAATATAATCGTTACTTGCTTCTATAACATCAAAACCTGCTTCTTCACTAATCGGTTTAAATTCTCGTAATAAGAACTGATATTTAGATTGATCTAAATTTTTCGCATACAGATAAGCCTTGTCAAAAAACAATAAACGAATAATCATATCTAGCAAAAGATTTGTTTTTCCAGAACCTGAAGGGCCACAAATCAA
This sequence comes from Cladopsammia gracilis, assembly GCA_022457155.1. Taxonomy (NCBI): domain Eukaryota; kingdom Metazoa; phylum Cnidaria; class Anthozoa; order Scleractinia; family Dendrophylliidae; genus Cladopsammia; species Cladopsammia gracilis. The sequence continues at coordinate 204,186 of JAJGOT010000494.1, read as the reverse complement.
CATTCTGAAATTCTGTTCTGGCATGAAAGGTTGTCGCTGCTTGTAGCTCGTAACCATATCATCCACATCATAGTTTATAAACCTCATCTTACTGAAATAACAATTATAAAATTTAAAATCGAATAATAGTAATAAGATGAGTTTAATTAAGTGGAAAGAACTTGCAAAACAACAAACTAAGTTGGGGAATAAGATTAATTTTGTTCATGAAACGCTAACAAAGAAAAAATTAGGCGAAGAGACAAGTCAATTGGCTTATGAAAAAATATTTAAGCCGATAACATCAAAATTAGATGTTAGTAATTTACCGGTATCAACACCAACATCAACAAGACCAAAGAAGAAAAAGCAAAGTGCTAAAGATATTGATTATTATCCAGAAGTAGATCCGTATGAAGAGATGGATGTAGAAGGTTTAATCGATTTTGGTGAAGAGGTTTTACCAGAACAAGAGAAACAACCACCGCTGCCATATGCAGATTCACCACCACCGTTATATTCACCGGGTCAATATATGAAAATAAGACAACAAAGAGCTCTGGAAGAAAAAGAAATATTTGAAAAATACGGTTTGCCTATTATTGAAACTACCGAAGAATCACCAGAAGAGACGCTTGAAGCATATGATAGCGCGGTAAAAGATCTAGGAAAAGAAAAACGAAAATTAACGACTTTAATCAATAAATTAGAAGATTCTACAGAAAAGGAAAATCTCAAAGAACAAAGAGAGCGACTGCAACGAGAAAGTTCCGTAATTACTGTGAGAAGAGATAAATTAAAAAAGACCGGTAAAGGGCTTGGGAGAACAAACCTAATATTTTTCAGCAATCCTAAAGAACTTGTCAAAAAACTTGAACTAATAGTAGGTGAAATTATAGCCGGTAATACAAATATCGAGATGCGTAATACCGGAGTTACAATTTTAGACGAACTTTTGAAATCATCGCTAATCGATAAAAGGCAGGCTGAACAGATTTATAAGAAATATTTTAAATATTAAGATAATATCACCACTATAAAATAGTATGGATAGAGAAATTGTGTTATCATCATATTCTGTCAAAACACAAGCCAACAACAAACCTGAAGATTTTACAACAAATTTTACTGAAGCAATTGTTTTGGACCCGAATGAGCAATATGTTATCGGTCTTAACAGAATTATCAATATGAGCTTTACATGGTTCAATATTAATGCTAAATACGCTAATCAGCTAATCAGATACAGCTCTGATGGTGGAAAAACTTTTTCTGATATCTCTTTTCCAGGCGGTGTTTGGGATTATGAAGATATTAATCTACATATTCAAAAAGAAACTGTCATAAAACAACCTAGAAAAGACGATGAGTTTCCGATCAGCCTGGTTTTTAATACCACAACTTTTAGAGTAACAATAACGCTGAAAGAAAATTATCAACTCGATCTAACACAGAGTAACTTTAACGAACTGATCGGTTTTGATAAAACAGTTCTGAAGGAACAGTTAAATATAGGACCCCGAGTTCCAAATCTGTCTCAAGATACAGATATTTTGAACGTTCATTGTGATCTGACAAACAGATCGCTTGTTGATGGCGAAGCTACCGATATCATCTATTCCTTTTCAACATCTGTTCTGCGACCATCTTATAGTTTTACTCTTGAACCAAAGAGAGTAACATATAACCCTGTGAATAAAAACACAATAGACAGTATCCGAATCCGTATCACGGATGGAAAAAGAAGAAAGGTCAACCTAAATGGAGCCGATACAGCTTTCTCATTAATTTTAAAAAGAATGTAATATAGTAATGTAATAAGATGAAAACTTATGAATTTACTCGTTATTATAACCCGAAGATGGGTAGACATGTTTACAAGCACAAAGGAACAGGCGTCATTATCGATAATATTTTTAAACCGATGAAAACCGTGGCATCAGCAGTTTTCAAAAAATTCGCGAAACCTATTGCGAAAAAAGCGTTGGAAGCCGGAATTTCTCATGCTGGTGAAAAACTAGGTAAAAAAGCAGTTGAAAAATCTGGTGATCTGTTAATGAAAAAACTAGGTAAAATGAGAATATCTCCTAAAACAGCTACTAGTAGTTCTTCCGTTGGTAGTAGACCGTTACAAAAACAACAAGAAGATACTAATGTGATATTAAACAGATTGATATCTGGTAGCGGTATAAAAAGAAAAAAATAAGATCTATAATAAAAACAGATGGCTTTCCGAGCGAGTGAAAATTTACGAAAAAATCAGTTGGTAAGATTTCAACTGGATAGTTTGATTAGAGCTCCGGCCAATGGAGAACAACAAGATAAAGGTGGTTATATATTCACAATTAATGACAGGTCGTCGTTTTATGACTGGTATAATGCTTATTTTGAAGTACAATTTCAGTTACAAAAATTAGCAGACGGTGCCGGTTATGCGGCAGCTGATAGAATAACAGTTCTTAACGGTGCTCATTCATTAATTAAGCATATGACGATTAGATCTACGAATAAGATAATTTATGATACTGATAATCTACATAAAGTTACTTTTGTTAAAAATCTGTTGGAATACTCTGATGACTTCAACAGATCGACAGCAAAAAACAGTTTCTGGTATCTGGATACGGATGCAACAACCGCTAATACGAATGCAGGATTTGAAGCGAGGCGGGTACAAACACAAGCGGTTCAAAACAATGGTAACGGTGGCGCTAAAAACATTAATACGATTATACCTCTGTATCGTTTTTCCTTTTTCGAAGAGTTGGAAGATAAGATGCTTGAACCTATGCAGCTACAGTTCGAGATTGAGCTTCAAAACGATAGCGAGCTGATTCACATGGCTAACGGTGTTGATGAGGGAAGAGTTGTTGTGAATAGGTTTTTGCTTTGGGTTCCCAGAATAACACCCAAACTTTCGATTATGACAAATTTTGTCAACTCTTTTTTGAAAGAAAAACAATGGAACTATTTAAGGGAGAAGTATGCAAAATCACCTCCTACACTAACATCAGGATTTTTTCAGATAAGCGCTGGTATTGATAATGTTAAACATGTTTTCGATTAATCGGAAAAGAGCCGCTCCACCGAATAATGATAATGCAGAAGATAACCCTTATCTTATGGACACGTTCAAATTAAATGCTGCGGATAATAACTCATCGCTGGCAACTTGCAAATTAGAGTATGGAAATGGGCTTTATTTCCCGGATACACAATATAATGCTGAAAGTAAGATAAGAATATTAAACGATGTAGCGTCTTACGCAATGAGGAAAACTGATGTAAACAGCGGGACACAGCTGAATTTCGCCAATTACAGCTCTCTCTACGGTCTGATCTATTTCGATCTGACTTGTCAAGATGAAAAGATAACAAGAGATCCCAAACAGTTATTATTCAGATATACATTGACAGCAGATGCAACTGCAAACTTTAACGTACATGCGATAGTTTTGTATGATCAGCTGACAAAAATAGATAAGGTTGGAAATGAGTTGGTCATCGCGTAAGCGTAAATTCATTTTAAAAACAATTTTGTATTTTACAATACTAAATACAAAATGACAAGATACCATCCTTACAAAGTAAGTTTATCAGAAGGGCAGAAAGAAAAACTTGCAAGAGCATATAAAACAAGCAGCCCCATCACAATTAGATTAGCGAAGTCACAGACAAGCGGTAACGATGAGCTACTGCTAACGTCTACACAGATCAATAGGATCGGTAAAGCGAAATCGCTTGGAAGCGGTGTCGAGATAAAAATATCAAAAACACAGATTAGAAAAGTATTGAGAGAAGGTGGAAGTCTATGGAGCGCAATTATTCCGTTAGCGAAAACGTTAGCACCGACTTTAGCTAAAACACTCGGATTATCGGCGATTGCCGGTTTAGCGAGTGAAGGAGCAAGTCAAATTGTTAAAAAGATAAGCGGTAAAGGTCAAACCGGCGGTTTCCTCATCCCTCCAGATAAGATTCAACAACTGATCGATTATAAACATCTGTTGACAAATAAACAGAAACAAGAAATTCTGAGCGCTCTTCAATCGGGAGGACGAGTACTAATAAAGCCGACAAAAACACAATCTGGAGGGTTATTAGGAACGATATTAGCAAGTATCGGTATTCCGCTGGCTGTTGAAGCGTTTAAAAAATTGACCGGTTCAGGTGCACCCAGAATGGGTAGACCTAAAGATGGAAAAGGAGTACCGCGTCTAAGCGTGGGTAGGTACCCTTATCAACCTCCTCCATTTTATGGCCAATGGGGGAAAAATACTGTTGGTATGGGAACTAAAAAAAAGGGAAAAGGGTTACTTTTAGGACCGAACAGCCCGTTCAACAAGATACCGTTAGTAGGGGCACTCCTGTAAGGAGTGTAAGGAGTGTAAAGCCCAAATTCATAAACAAACCGCTAAGTAATGCTGATCTGATGAGGTGGATCTCATACCTTAGAATTCCTAATTTCAAAGGGATATATTCAAGGGATGTGGTTATGCCTAAAAATCATAGTCCATGCATTATTAATCTCGATTCGCTTGAAAATGCCGGTTCTCATTGGGTTTCTTGCGCTCCATCTCACGATAATAAATTCGTGTGGTATTTCGATAGTTTTGGCATGGGTTATCCCGAAGAATTTACAAGTGGCGGAAAACAGATAATCTATAATTCAGGTCAGTATCAAAACATAAAAAGCGTCCTTTGCGGTTATTATTGTCTTTATTTCCTTCATCAATGGTCACTCAAGAAAGATTTTTATGATATCTTGCAGCCGTTTAGCTTAACAGATACATTGTTCAATGAAAAGTTCATAAAAAAATATTTTATGTAAGCGTATTTAAAATTAATTTTTTATTATACAGATCGTATAATAAGATGGAACCGCTAACACAAAAAACATTTTGCGTCAAGGAAAAAATAAAAACCGGCTGTACTGAACCATCCGGTTATAAGATAGCCGCCAACGGTAGGACCTATTTTTGGTGCACTTGCGCTAATTGCGGAATCAAGAAAACCCGTTTCGTTAAGAGTTCGGAAAACTAGTTCAGCCCGCCTCGGGGGCGGGCTTTGGCGAAATGGCTATGGAAGGTCTGACGATGCACGCGTTACCTTGGTTAGGAAAGAAAGCTGTTGAGATGGGTCGTTATGGAGCAAGTGAGCTGTTGAGAAATAAAAATATGCAAACCAAGGCGTTGGATTTCGCTCTTGACAAAGCAAAACCGTTTCTTGAAAAGACAACCTCCGACATGTTAAATCAGCTAAGTACCAAGATTAGACCCGATAAAAAATATAAAACGGATAGAAAAGATTTAGATGGTGGTAAATTAGATGTTCATTCATTAATAGGAAAGCTGCCAAGACCAAAGAAAGGATTCACTCCTGGGAAATATAAGTATATGGGGCCTTATAATCCCCTGGATAAACAGTTAAAATACGATGATGAAACGGGAGAAATTCAAGAATGGTATGAGCAACCGTATAACAAAGTGGATGAGATATCAGCTCGACATGACGTTTGTTATGATCGCGTTAAAACAGGTAAAACCAACAAGGGAGATTGTGACCGGCAGATGGTTTCTGAACTTGATCAGATTCCGTACGGAGAGATGCCAAAATGGGGACAAGCGGCGAGATTTATTATCAACACGAAGCAAAAACTTGGGTTGGGAAACGGATAAGGCCGCCGAGTAGTAACGTAGAGACGTGGCAAGAAAAGCTAGCAGATGAGCTGCATAAACCCATAAGACGAAAGTTTACTCGGCGGCGTGTTATTGTTAACGGTATCGATGAGATATGGTGTTCTGACCTTGTCGAGATGCAGAAATTAAGTAGGTGGAATAAGGGATATCGATATCTTCTCATGGTGTTAGATGTTTTCAGTAAATACGGTTGGATTGTACCGTTGAAGAATAAAAAGGGAGAGACCGTTAGGGAAGCGTTCAAATCAATATTCAAGAAAGGAAGAATACCGAAAATGCTGTGGGTGGATAAGGGTAAAGAGTATTACAACAAGAATATGAAAGAACTGTTGGATAAAAATAAGATAGTGATGTATTCGACAGAGAATGAAGAAAAATCTAGTGTTTGTGAAAGATGGAACCGTACGATAAAAGAGAAAATGTATAAACAGTTCACCGTTCAAAACAATACGGTGTATTATGATATATTACCGATGATATTGAAAGAATACAATAATTCAAAACACCGAAGCATCGGTATGACACCTGTCGAAGCGTCGAAGAAAAAGAACGAAAGTGCTGTTTACTTAAATCTGTATGGTAAGATGAAACGGATATATACTAAACCGAAATTTAAAGTTGGTGATAAGGTTCGAATATCAAAATACAAACGCCCTGTTTTCGATAAAGGTTACACACCGAATTGGACTGAAGAGATTTTTACCGTTGATGCGATTCGATACACTAACCCTATAACTTATAAACTGAAAGATGAGTTGGGTGAGGAGATAACGGGTTCTTTCTATAAGGAAGAGCTGCAGAAGGCTAAACAGACCATCTTTCGTATTGAGAAAGTGATTCGACGAGATGCTCGAAAAGGTAAAGCGTTAGTGAAGTGGAGCGGGTATAGCGATAAATTCAACTCTTGGGTAGATCTGAAAGATCTGAAAGATCTGCGGTGAAGATCTCTTCTTTTCATTTCATGAACGTGAAATGAAAATTTAAAATGGTATTAAAAAATAAAATATATTGATAATAATACTTACGTATGGATTCAAAAACTGTTGAACAGCTTAAGGCAATTGCACGTGAAAACGGTTTGAAAGGTTATTCACGTTATAGGAGGAAAGCGGACCTGATCAGATTCATTGAAAGTAGTATAGATACTCCACCACGCGGTATCGTAAATTTTATAGATGAACCTTCACCACGCGGTATCGTTAATTTTATAGATAAACCCTCTCCACCCCGAAGAAGAAAAAGACAACCCTCACCATCTCCGCCCCGAAGAAGGAAAAATAGACAGCCCTCTCCACAACCCCTAGACGATCATCAATCAGAGATACCGTTAGAATCTGAAGATTCTGAACGTAAACGACAAAAGAAGAGACAAAAGACCCGTAAAACAAAGAAGGAGAAGAGATTGGAAGAGGTCGAAAATAGATCTGAAAGATCTGAAGATACTCTTCAATCGACAAATAATAAGAAGAGACAAAAGAAACTAAAGAGGGAGGCTGCCCGTCTAACAAAGAAAATCAACCGTGCACAAAACAAACGTGGCGCACTGTTCTTACAAGAAAAACTAAACCAAGTTTTGAAAAAGATCGATAGCCGAAGATTACCCTATGAGATAATCAAGATAGGTGAGAATACAAGTAACAAGTTCAGATCGTTTTTCGATATATTCAAAGTTAAGATAGTAAACCCTCGTGAAATATTCGATATTGATAAATTACTGTTAGAAATAGGGCTCAGAGTAATAAAAGAGAGAGGGTTACAAAACGGTGACAAGATTCGATGGATACTTAGTCATCCGAGTTGGTATAAACCGGTCAGTACAAAACGAATCACGATCACAGATCACCTTGGGACGGATCTCGTCGAAGAGATAGCTAGATTCATTGAATACAAGGATGTACCGCTCCCTGAGGTCAAAATAGAGATTCAGTCGGTAAAGGTTCCCCGGGGTATGGGTCGATTACGTGTAACAAAATTAAATGCCAGCGATAAAAAGAGTATAATAACAATCAAAAATAATGACTCAATCTGTCTTGCGCGAGCAATAGTGACGGCTCGTGCAAACATAAATAAACAAAAATGGACAAAAACTCAGTTGAAAAACGGGTTCAATAGCTCGAGAAAACTGCAGAAAGACGAAGCTATCAAACTTCATAAAGAAGCTGGAGTCGAAATTAATGAGGAAACCGGTTCTGCCCTCGAAGATGTAAAGAGATTCGCGGAACATCTTAAGATTCAGATAAACATTGTAGACGGTGATCAGTTCAATGATCTGATTTTCACTACTGAAAATGAGCACGATGGACAGATGATATACCTTTACAAAAACAAAAACCACTTCGACGTTATCACAAGTATGCCAGCGTTCTTATCCAAAAAATATTATTGTCACACCTGTAAAAAGCCGTACACAAAACGCGATTGTCATAGATGCCCCGCAAAGTGTACAGCATGTTTCAAGTACTTTCCACACGGAGTGAAAAAGTGCTCTAAACCGCCAATTCCATGCGATAAGTGCAATAGGTCTTTCTTTGGAGTAGATTGTTTTATGGAGCATCTACGTGACAGATCCACATGGGGTAGTAAAGATACTGTGTGTAAAAAAGTAGGTAAATGTTTGAAATGTGAGCGTACAATTACATCTTCTAAAAATGATGACCTAAAGAATCACAAATGCGGATATTCAAAGTGTAGTAATTGTGGGAAGTACTGTGATATGAATGAACATCTTTGTTTCATGTCTCAAACGGAATGTAAGGGTGGAAAATGTCAAGGTTACGGATGTAGTCCTGGAAGTTTGTGTTATTCTTGTTTTACAAGAACCGATAAATACATGTTCTATGATTTTGAAGCAACTCAGGAGACCGATGTTCATGAGGTCAATTTAGTCGTCTGTCACGATTTTTATGGAAATAAAAATACATTTGAAACGCTCGACGAATTTTGTAAATTTATTTTTTACAAGAATAAGCATGTGGGGTATACCTTCATAGCTCACAATGCAAAAAGTTACGATGCTCAGTTTATTCGAAATTGGTGTATAGAGAACAGAGTGAAACCCGATATTATTTACAACGGAACAAAGATTATGTCTATGAAGGCTGAGGGTGTTAGATTTATTGATTCTATAAACTTTATCGCTGCGGGGTTATCATCGTTCCCAAAGACATTTGGTTTGAAAGAGTTGAAAAAAGGGTATTTTCCACATTATTTCAACACAAAGTGTAACCAAAACTATGTAGGACCGATTCCTGATAAGAAACACTATGATTATGATCAGATGAAACCTTCAGCGAGAAAGGAATTCTTAAAATGGTACCAACAACGTATTGATGAAAACTATGTGTTTGACATGAAGAAGGAGCTGAGAGATTACTGTGATAGTGATGTAGACATCCTCAGAAGAGGTATGTTGATTTTTCGAGAACAGTATATCGAGTTAGGTAACATCGACCCTCTTCAATATATAACCATCGCTTCTGTATGCATGACCATTTACAGAAGTAACCACATGCGTCGTAAAAAGATCGCTGTTGTAAAGGAAATTACACGTGGAGAGAACTACAGTAAAAGTAGCATCGCATGGTTAGATTGGATTTCTCAGAGAGATGGTGTTAAGATTCAACACGCTCTGAACGGTGGTGAAGAGACTTTACCAGATATCGGAAAAGTCGATGGTTTTTGTGGGAATACGGTCTACGAATTTCAAGGATGTTTTTGGCACGGTTGTGAGAAGTGTTATACATGCGACACAATCAACACAAAAAATCAGATGGATATGTTAACTCTAAGAAAGAGGACGGTAGCGAAAAACGATAAGATTAGAGCTGCCGGGAATGAACTGGTTGAGGTTTACGAATGTGAACTGAAAAAGGAGAAAGATTTTGGTAAATTTCTAAAAACGTGGAATCGGGAATTTGTGGGACCTCTTAACCCTAGGGACGCATTTTTTGGTGGACGAACAAATATAACAAAACCGACCTACACATTCAAAAAAGGTGAGAAAGGTAGATATGTCGACTTTGTTAGTTTATATTCAACGGTACAGTTCTTCAAGGATTATCCGGTAGGTCATCCTACAAAGATATTCGATCCTCCTCAAGAGTACGATAAGGAGTGGTTTGGTTTTGTGAAATGTAAAGTTTTACCTCCAAGAGGTCTTTATCATCCTGTGTTACCGGTAAAAATAAGATGCGATAAGGCTGAAAAGCTGCTATTTCCGCTCTGTAGAGTGTGCGCTGAAAATAAGATTCAGGAATGTACACATACAGATGAGGAACGATCATTCATCGGAACATGGTGCACAAATGAATTGAATGTGGCTATTTGTAAAGGGTACAAGGTACTAAACATATACGAGGTGTGGCATTTCCCTAAAAGATCAGATAACCTTTTCAAGAGTTATGTAAGAAAATTCATGAAAATCAAGATGGAATCGAGTGAACTGAAGACCGGTCAAGGTTGTACATATAAGAGTGTTGAAGATTACAGATCAGTTGTTGAATCAAAGTTAGGAATCGAGCTTGATGAGATTGAGTACAATCCTGGAAGGAGGGCAATCTCAAAGTTGTCTCTGTGTAGTTTATGGGGAAAATTTGGTCAGCGTAATAACATGAATCAGACTGTGTACGTCACTGAACCAAAAGAATTTTACAAGATCTTGTTAGATGAAAGCTTAGACGATCTGAACATTCAATTCTTAAACGAAGATATGGTTGAGATGACCTACAACTTGAAAGACCAGTTCGTTGACAATAGTAATAACACAAACATATTTATTGCTGCCTTCACAACCAGCCACGCTAGAATGATGCTGTATGAAGTGTTGGATAAACTCGGTGATCAGGTTCTCGGTTTTGACACCGACAGCTGTTGGTATATCGAACGTGAAGGGGGACAGCGAATCGAAACAGGTGACAGCCTCGGTGATCTAACCGATGAGTTAAACGGACATTATATTACGAATTGGTGCGGTTCTGGTCCAAAATCATACAGTTACAGTACAAGTGATGGGAAGATGGAATGTAAGGTCAAAGGTTTCACTCTGAATCCCAAAAATAGTCAAAAAATAAATCAAAAAACGATGAAACAGATCATCGAAGGTCAAAAGGAACAGATAACAACCGTAAACGAACGAGCGATAACTCGAGATCCTTTAACAAAACAGGTTGTAAATAAGTACCAGAAAAAAGACTTTCGGATGTGTTACGATAAACGGTGTATGGTGAAGACTGAATCTGGTATCGAGACGTTTCCATACGGATATTAATGAGTATCGATTAAAATATATACCGTCACTAAATTATAATGATATTTTGTAAATTAAAAAAATTAACGACAAAACACACTAGATCTGGAAAAGTACACCATAGTGAATAATTATAGGCGATTCGTCTATAATTATGCGAGTTACATCAAATTAACGACAAAAACACACTGAAAATGGAAAATGGAAAAGTGAGATACAGTGGGTTACATAACTACTAAGTTTAACTGAACATATAACATAACATTTCACAGAATATAACTGTAAGACTATGCACTTATTGACTGAGTGGGAGGGCCGGACGGGAAAATATTTGGCTCGAGGTCATGGCGTACGGACCGAGCGCAGAGAGGTCCGTGCGCCATGACCTCGAGCCAAATATTTTCCCGTCCGGCCCGACCTAACTCAGTCAATAAGTATTTTATAATATGACTAGAAACTACAAGAATAGTCGTGCAGTGCGAGGTCAATTGAACTCGAGCGGGGGCCGGACGGCTTTTTCCGGATCGGCTCACGTCACCTTGCGATTCTATTTTCTGTAGTATTGCGTCAGCGGGGCCGTACGGTCATATTCTAAAAGTGATAAACCGGTAAATCGATTTTTCCCCTAGAACAGAAGTGATCATGATAGCAGTCTAACTGTTGTACTGTCTGTCATAAATAGCTTCCCCTCTCCTAACTAAAGATGTGGTATCTGCTGAACTTGTGCGGATACACCAGGAGCCATAATCGGGGACACACATTATTTTGGTAGCCCAGACTTTTTTTGGAATTCGGTGTATCCTGCCTATTAAAGCCCTTTGTTCAGTTGTAAACCGACCATAACGCCTTTCAGTGTGTCTTTAAACTGGAGAGATCGTGGTGTCAGCCCATAAGTTTAAGCAAACCAAAGAGCCCGTTCCTCTTTCATCTTGAAAATAATGCAATAAACATTGAGTCAATTTAATCTTCTATTCTCAGATGGACTCTTCCTGCCTCGGGCTACTTGTTGTAGAGGGGTATACGTATACGTGTTTTATAAAGCACAAAAGCCACGGCATTTATTACGTGAATATGTCGTGAGCAAACAATAATGGACACCTTATTTCCTTGAGATGGCGCTGTTGTTGTCGGCGTCTGACTTGGTCGATCGTTTGCCCCTAATGTCCACTTTGCTTTTGGACTTCTGTGAATTGAATTATGGCGTTGAACTTGACAACTCTGACGTCTTCTCTGTCAAATAAACAAGTAGTAGGAGAAAATCGTCCGCGCACCCATGTTGCGCTAAAAATCGCCGTTTCGAAACGTCCCGTGTAACATCACCTTAAACCGTTATTTTGTCTTTTTAGTTATTATTTCATTACTTTGATCACTTTTGGCAATTTTTTCTTTAGCAGGTTTAAAGCAAGCTCCTGGCCATAACCCTAACCCCTAACCCTAACCCCTAACCCTAACACCTAAGCCCTAACCCCCTAACACTAACCCCATAACCCTAACCCCTAACCCTAATCATGAAAACATGCACGATATATCAGCCAGGACACTAACAGCCGTAGTTTAAAATTATTTGTCAAGTTAAAAGTTGTATTCATAATGTATTCATAGTTCCTTGACTAATATAAACCTTTCTATATTAAATATACACAGAGGTTTTCAGCCGCGAGTGCCGAAAACCAAAATTAAAGTACGGTAAACTCTCTGTAAAGACCAATTTTACAATTAGCTGCAAACGTAGTTGAGACACTTTCATTCACAAGTGCTTTTTTGGAAGAAGTGCACCATTGCTACCTTTCCTTACCCCTCCCCCCTTATCAATGTTGTTTTGTGACCGGCGCCATGTCCAAAACTTTGGCTAACAACATTGAACGGGGTAGGGGCGGTTGTGAGGGAAGTATATTGTTCTTTTGTTTTACGAGGCATCATTTTTTATAAAAGTGAGTGTTTTTTGTAAGAGTGTCTCAACAATTTTGCAGGTAATTGTAGCTATCCGCCTTGTGAAGAATTCATTTACAGACAGCAGCCGGGAACAGCCAACCACAGACAACCACCTTAAGATTATCGCTGTTGCGATAAAAATCGCTGCGAAATTGCAGCCAAATTCGAGCAAGTTGAAAACACTTGCGCGATTTAACTGTGATTTGAAAATTCCAAATCTCAATGAAATCGCCGGCTGTTCACATGCGCGATTTGAAGTTGTAGCGTGAGCGCAACAAAAATTGAGGGAATTGCCCGTGTGAACTTTACTTTAGAAAGGTGTCCGCTTTGAGAAAGTTGACTGTAATCACTCTGGCCAATCACAACAGCCGCAGACAATCTAATGAACCAATCAGAACTCAAAACAAATACATGTAGCCGGCGCCAGGCGCAGGAAAACGCAGGTGAGTTATCACGGTTGGTTTTGGTTTCACTTCTGATTGGTCGTGAAAGTGGCGCGAGATTTTTCAAACCCACTTCGCGGTGTTTGGAAATCTGATGAAACACTGTTCCTCGTGTTTGATATATTACATGCAAAACCACAATCCGTTGAAAACTGCTCTAAAAGGAAAGGAAAGTAAAAATGTCCCTGTCCAGGCATCAAAGGAAGTGCAATCCATTCACAAGCCTAGAAAATAATCTTCTAAGCGATGTAACTACACTAGAAACATAGACCTGATAAAGCGTGATTCGAAGATGACTAAAAGTGGAGTCGGCCTGAATTAGGACCCAGTCTCTCCAACTTTGGCAGTGTACCAATCGTTGCTTAGTTACAGCGCGTACACAGCACCGTGACATTGTGATAAACGAGCAAGAGGAAGCGCTTGTCCTAAGTCTGTAGTCTATACTCCGTAACAAGTCATTAGTTTTGAGTAACAACAGTAGCTGCCTCGGTACTCGGTTCAGAAGTTCATTTATTTCTGTCACGTAAGTTGTAGCGTTTTCCCGGATGAGCTCCGCCTGTTGAGAGAGACATAAAGGCTCTGTTATGACATGAACTGTAAAACCTCAATTAAGCAACCGGGCCGCTTATTTATTTCAAGCGTGTTTCGAAGTTCATATGCCCAGGGGGTTGCCCGTGGGGAATGGGGATGTTGAAGTTTCAAATTGATCGGTGCATAAACTCCGTACTCAACACTTACCTCGTGATCAGTAACAGGACCTTGATCGAGTCCGGTGGTCACCACATCCCATGATCTGGCAGTTAATATACAGGCCAGTAAGCCATACATCTCTTTCACCCCCAGCGCTGCACTGCTCTGCTTTATACCTTCCAGGTCTGACCTAATAAGGGACTGCCACATCTTACAGTAATTCACGCGAAAATCGCTCGTCAAGGTCTACAGGAAGTAAAAGGAAAATGAACACAATAACATATCACTAGTCTGTGGTATCAGCCGCTTTCCAACCCTACCCCCTGTGGATGCGGCTCCCACAGGGGGTAGGGCAAGTAAGCGGTTGACACTTCAGGCTAGTGTACATGTATTACTGGCGGGTATTCTCGCCCTACCCCCTGTGGATGCGGCTCCCACAGGGGGTAGGGCAAGTAAGCGGTTGACACTTCAGGCTAGTGTACATGTATTACTGGCGGGTATTCTCGCCCTACCCCCTGTGGATGCGGCTCCCACAGGGGGTAGGGTAGTAAGCGGTTGACACTTCAGGCTAGTGTACATGTATTACTGGCGGGTATTTGGTTCTGCAAGCAATGTATAAAAAGAACCCATCATTAACTTGTACTCTTTGGGTTTTGAGACTACTGTAGTAATTAGTTACTGTTATATATATATATATATATATATATATATATATATATATATATATATATTTATGTTGTTTTGTTGCAATAAAGCTGATTTTTTTGTTATGCTCAATTAATTCTTTCACTCCCAGAGTCAATTATGGAGACATGTCGTGTAGTTCTAACTTTTAAGTCTGTTGACAAAATCCCATGGTGTGACCATTCAAATGAAACCTCTTCAGCAGTACTTTTGCATGGTATTATTTATTTTCTAATATTTTACAAAATGAAATTTGGGATTTTTTTCTCAATTTTGATGTTTGGCACTCGTGAGAGTTAAAGGTGAACCTGCGGTATAAAAGGGCAAAGCCCCATGCCGAATCTAACGCAAATGAGCAAGAACAATAGATTTGCTCATTTGCATGAGTTGGACAGTCCAGCCGGCTTTTATATCGCGGGTTTAGCTTTAAGAGTTGAATCCTTTTGGAAACACAAAATCCGTCCAATAATATTAAGCTCCTCTGAAAATAAGCCCTCCCCAAAAATAACCCCACAAAATAGTCCTTTGAACGAATAAAAGCCCAGGGCTAAAAAAATTACCACAGTGACTACTGCTTCGGAATTTCATAATTTAATGCAAAGCCCTGAAATGGTTCATGCAAGAGCAACTCCAGTTTAATGAGGCCAAGTGCATTAGTTGCAAGCTTGATGGTAAAAAAAAGGTAAAGTCGCACTCGGGCCAGGATGGCCCACACGGCCGGAGCTTAACCCGGTTTCCGTAGCATGAAGCAACTAGGAATATTGCTACTCCCCCCTGAATGGGATGCTAGTCCATCGCAGGGTTACCCCCAGCATTTTGTCGCCGGTACCCATTTATACACCTGGGTGGAGAGAGACAGTGTGGAGTAAAGTTTCTTGTCTAAGGAAACAACATGACGGCAGAGACCAGGCTCGAACCACCGACCTTCAGGTTGAAAGTCCGACGCGCTAACCACTAGACCACCGTGCCGTTGCTTGATGGACACACAGCTAAATGTATAAACAACAGATCCTTCTAAAAGAAGGGTTAAACTTACTCCATACAAAAACCAAGTACAAACCTTTCCAAATTCCTATTAGATCTGGAAAGTGTACCCAATTGGTACTCGTGTGCTTAATACCTTTGACACTTAAATAAAGTGATTTATACCTCTGTCAATAAAAATAATGGTCATGGAAATTTTGTTGGAGAAATCAAGGTCAGAAATTTCCAAACCATACAGCAGTTTACAATTATGACTGAAAACATTGTACCTGATACAATCCATGGTCTAAGAAGACAATCTCTACCCCATTCTTAGGACTGTGACGAACTAAAATGTTTCCTGGGTGAGGATCACAGTGAACGTAGCCATTTACAAATATCATCTCACTATAGAGAACACCAAGCTTGTGAGCCACCTGAAATAATCATATCAACGGTAAGAAAATCAGCTCTATTCCCTCAAAAACCCTCCACATCCTGAGTTCCAGAAGACTTTCTTGGGTGCTCTCACGGACAACTCTGCCAAAGGTTGATTAACAAGTACAGGAAACACAAAGAGTGTGTAAGAAAATCCTTCGGAATGCAGGGAATATGGTTGCCGAAAACCCCACCTAATTTTACATTGTAAGTTGCTTTGTGCAACTGGGTTCAGGCCCCTCCAAGAAATCCACTTCAGATTTCCTCCAACGTGGAATCCTCTATTAACCTCAAAAAAATAGATCCAAGAAAAAAAGTCCTTTGAATAAAGAAGTTTAACTTACCTCATCAGAAGGTATCTTCTGGTTCTGCATGTAAGGCAGATCATCCACTTTTCCTCCTTCACAAAATTCCATTGTTAACACACGCTTGGTTGAATAGTGCCAATATATTTCAGGAATCTTGAAAGAGTGGGATAAAATTAGTGACATTCATGTGACACATGCTTTTCACAACAAACATAACAGGCAAGATAATTTGTTCTTTGTGACAAGTCCTAAACTATGGAAGAATCTTCTAAATGACATTGAAAGTAGCTGTTCAGTAGACTGTAAAATAGTCATAGTTTTTTTGTTGGTAGTATGAATGCGCATGGTCTTTGAATGCAAGGTCTGGAGCGAGTATACACACGGAGAGTGGGGCATGGTAGAGACGCTAAGGTTTGCTCGTGAGTGTCCATGCTTTTGACGCTTCCAAACCTTTGCAAACAAGCAGTGAAAAAAAAAACCCCAACTGTTTTGCAGTCTACCCCTCAATGACTTGTTTTTAAAAATAGATTCAAAATGTTTTTTTTTTAAAAACAAAAAGAGTTTTGATATCTATGTACTTTTTCTATAATATACTTTCTATTTTGTGCCCATTGTTTATAAACTTTTCTTATTCTTGTTAAGCACCATTGAACTGAAAGGATTTTATTAAATAAATATTATTATTACTTTTATTATTATCATTCAATGAAGATGCAAACAATTTTTTTGAAAACAAACTTAATACAATTCCTGCAGTGGTGTATTAAAAGTCTGGTCTCAGGCAAGTTTTATGTAGAAAGTGAAAATTTGGCTTTTCAACTGAGTTGATAAGGTAAATTATTGGTCACTGTAAAGAGATTTACAAGCTGACATTTCAAGCACTTGCCCTTCGTTCTTGTGACAAAGGCTACAACCCCGGACAAAACTAGTTGAGACAAACTGAAATTACCCTGATATTTTTGTATACTTCTGAAACAAATTTCCCACACCACAATATAAATATGCGCCCTCCCCCTCCCTCCAATGTTGTTTTGGGTATTACATAACTGCATTTGAATCAGATAGTTTTTAGAACAAAACAACATTGCGTGGGGGGTGGGGAGGGGGATTTCTTTATGTTTGTTGACGCTGAAATTTGGCGTAAAATTTAGAAATAGATGAAAAGTGTCGCAACAGTTTTGTCCGAAGTTGTAGCACTTGAAATGTTAGTATTTGCACCTCTTTATGGTGGTCAATTGTGATTAATACCTTCTCAACTAATGCTGTGTTCACACTAGGGCAAAACATGTTCAGAGTAAACGAAACATGTTTCCCGTAAACACGTTTTCAAATTCATTGTTTGCATTTGATTGTTAATTTCAAAACACGTTTCACACCTGGTTCTATAATTTATGCTGTTTTATGAAGCAGGTATAAGCAGGCATAAGCTCGCATTAAATCTATTTTATAACACATGAACCGAAAAAATAGAGCTCGAACTTTCTGTTACATGTTTTGTGGTTTAATCTCATTTCTTTAGTTCTTCTGGAACAAAGAGCAATGTAAGGTTTGACAAGGAGACGACATTTGCGCTAATGTGTTTCATCTGGCTTAGATCGAAACTACCTCTTGAAGTAGTTTTAATCATGCTCAGAGTAAACATGTTTTGATAATGATTTGCACAATGCGCTGCCTGATGTGAACACTTTTCACAGTGAATCATGTTTCATTCGTGATCAAACTAAACATGTTTCGCCCTTTTTTGTGAACACAGCATTAGTTGATAGCTGCCTAGTGACAAAACATGTCTATAATTCCACCTTTATGTAGAAACCCGCAAAATAGGCCCACCTTAACAAAAGGATATTTCTTGAAAAAACGTGTTATCTTTTCAGCATTATGACCCTCAAGCTCAAAATCCAATTCAAGTGGTAGATGCTTCTTTGACTCATCAACAAGCCATTTAAACTTGAAATCAGGAAATAACCATGTGACTGTATCAGCTAAAACCTGAAAAAGGTCAGGAAGAATCAAATTTAGAGTTAGTTGATTCACATTTTTTTAATTATTTTTTTTGCTTTGTAACAATTTGACAATAGTGCTATAATTATTTTCATAGTAAATTTACACATTACAAGTTAGAAAAATTACAATTTAACTGTAAGAAGTATAAAGTAAACTACAAATTGCAATCACATTACAAATATACCATTTTATTTGGTCTGCACAAATAAAAACAAATTTTTATGAGATATGTTTCTCACAAAAGATATGAATTCAAAACAATAATAAATACATTACACTACTGTACCAATATTATTATTATGCACGGCATTTATCTATTAACTAAAGGGTACTCCCAACCTTCGCAGGTGCTTTTCGGAAATAAAATTTGTACCTGTGCTCGTTTTAAGAATAATATGACAAACTATATAACATTATAAAACTTTGACTAAAATAGCTGCAAAGAGTTATTCACAAGAGATCAATCAACAAAACAGTGTCAGGAAATTTTGATATTTAAAATATTTTTCCTGTAACACATCTCACATGTTTTTACACCTGTGGCTTGTGTGGGACACCTGTAGCTTGTGTGGGACACCTGTGGCATGTGTGGGACACCTGTGGCTTGTGTGGGACACCTGTAGCTTGTGTGGGACACCTGTGGCTTGTGTGGCACACCTGTGGCTTTTGTGCGACTTTACCTGACAAACTTTTAGGCATTCTAAGGTGCTCACCTCAAGAGTTTTTATGTCAACAGCAGCATGTTTTTGTACATCTCTGTGTTGCACCTTCACTGCAACGATCCTTCCATCATGCAGTGTGGCCTTGTGAACTTGTGCTAGAGATGCAGCTCCAATGGGGTTGTCCTCAAAACTTGCAAACACCTCTTCAACTTTACAATTAAGCTCTTCCTCAATGACATATTTTATATCACCCAATGGGCTCTGAGGTGCGTCACTATGAAGGACCTTCATGGTCTGTACATATTCAGGGGGCAAAAGATAATCTAATGACCCAACATATTGTCCTACTTTGATATACGCTCCTCCATTCACACAACACAAGTCACGAAGACGTAAAGCAGATCTTAAATGAACCTATTGTGTGGAAGAAAAAGAAAAAATAAGCCACATGTATATATATATATATATGTAACCAATTCTGCTGGACCAATTGAAAGTTTTTTTATACTAGTAACATTATTGAAATTGCGATGTTGAGATATTATGTTTTGCTTTTTAGCATACAGACTTGTTTTTAAATGTATAATTATAAACAATTTCACCAGTTGTGTTGCATGAAATGTTGCAGGAGTAAAAGCTGATTCTACTTTGCAGTTTGTTAATCACAATACGGCCATTTATAAGAGAGATTTTAAGACACGGCTTAACTAAGCCACAGCTTAGCTAAGTCACAAACGATTGTATATAAATGGGTAAAAAACTGCAGTTTGCCTAAGGATTCAACCTAGTCTTCGGTAAGCCATGTCTTAAGTTAGTCGGAAAGTTTGCATCTTAGCTACATCAAATTGCAGTCTGCACAACTCTTGTTTGCCAATAAGGATATACAGTCACTGGCAAAGTTTCTCAAACGCTTCACGTGAAACTCTCAATGCCATCAATCTGCTGTACATCGATCCGGTCCCACCACTCTCTCGATTTTTCTCATCCAACTTGCTGCGGCTTTCATTCATTTTTTTTTCTGGGATGCAGAAATGGCATTCAGAAGCTGTATTGCAGCAAACTTTGGAAACAAGGCCAGCTTATTCTTCATTAAAAACTGCATTAGTCTAAGTTTTTTTCCGCAAAAGGACCCGCCGTTTTGCTTCCCAGCTGACCCTCATTGTGTGGCCACCAACTTGAAATGTTACCAATATTATTATGCTATAATTGTTTACCAATTATTATGCCATTACACCATGGAAACCAAGTTTGGAACAAGGCAATGCTATTAAAGCCTAGGAGCACTTCACCATTTATATGAGCTCTTCGAGTCTTAAGTTTGTCGGTATCATGACAACGTGTATAAATGGCCCTAATTTGTTTCACGGCTTAGCTAAGATGCAGCTTTATCAATCCATTTCTTAAAATCTCTCATATAAATGGCCCTATTGTTGCACAAACAAATCCAGAGGTGGACAGTCATGAACACATGGTATAATTTTCAAGTTGTGCAAGGTGTTGCTATCCGCTTGAATCCCATTTCCCACCCTTTTGCTACACAGTCCAATCTGTTTATCCGCCTCCTTGTCTCTGGCTTATCCCCTGGTATCTGACAACTCACCTGAGACTTCACTTGTGAATATTTGGCTGAGTTTTGGTCCACTCCCCAGAGGGACTTTTTGTAGTCATAGCTTATGATAACAACCTTTGTTGGGATAAAACAAATTGGCAATTTTTTTAATTGACCATAATCAGTTTTTTTAATTGAACATTCATGCACACCGATCATAAACAATCTTTAATATCACTAGCGCAAGTAAAATAAGCTTAAGTTCTAATATGCTTAATAAAGATACTGTATTAAGACTCTATTAAGACTCACCACGCGAGCTGCCCTTCCAACTCGCACCAAACCATTGGAAGTTATTTGACGTTTCACCTCCTCTGGTCCATAGAAAAGGACACCAGATATACAAGCCAACCCTGCGCCGACAGTTGCATAGCTTAGAGATCTCTTTAAAAACCTCATCGATTTACAAAGTGTGAAATTTTCGCCAATTTTTAGCACCAAAGCTAAGTGCTCGTTGTCACGTTCGTTACCGCTCGTTACGTAATATGAATTAGTCAGCGGTCTCTCCAGAAGAAGTCTAGTATGCCATGTAAAAGAAGTTTTGCGTGACTCAATCCCTGTGTTAGGGACGGGTCACTAAATGTTTACAAGTCATTTGGAGTAACCCTTGACGATGGGAATCGTTTTAATCAGCAATGTGTCTGCCTTCACGGCTGGTACCACAGGCCGGGTGCACGAGTATGATGGCCTGTGGGAACATCGTCAAAGAGGATCAGGACTTCGGTATATTTACTGTGGAATCGCGAAAAAGCCTGCTACTCCCTTTGCTTATTTCTTGTCGTATGCCCTTTATTTGCGCCAGTAGCTGCGTAGGAATTAAAACGGTGAGTGATGTATAAAGGAACAACAAACTATAAATTACTAGGAGGGTATGTGGCAAAAATAATTGGCTATAGCAATATTGATTTTTTTTTGAAAAATAGCTTATAAGCTTAAGAAGATAGCACTGTTAAAAAAAAAAGAAAAAAAAATGTTTGCAGGAAGGTGCTCTTGGGAAAAAATTATTGCAGAGGCGCATAAATTAAAAAAAAAATGTTTGCAGAGGAAAATTTCTCATCCCCCTCTCCCCCCTCCAAAAAAATAATGGTCCGTCCCTTAGTATGGCCTGCAAGCAAGCTCAACTCGTGAGCAAAACTGTCAAAATTAACTGAGAAATATAATTTAACCAATACCTAAAGAACATGCATTGTAAACGGGTCCTAAGAAAAGGAGATGGGGGCAGACAAGCTATACAAGAGTGCTATTAAGAAAGGATCGTGCAGCTGGACTACTCTTTGGAAAATTACAGTGTAATGAATTACACAGTTTGAAACTGTTGAAGTCCTAATATGTCGAAACCTATAACGCGATCAGTGCAGGTATGTAAACCCCACAGATATCACAGATATCACTCAGTCTGATTTCATAAAAATAATTTTATTATTATGCAGTTAGCTTACGTTAGTTTTATTCAGTTACAATTTATCCACGCTTAAAAAAAACGTGTTCTCCTTTCACAATGTCGTATACGAAAGTGTCTTGCTTTACAGGGCTTCGTCACGGGAATTGTTATGGTGTTGGGTCAAAAATTAATTCAAATTCAAATGAAGTACCTTTTCTCAGACATAAAATTTTCTGAAAATACCAAGGGGAAAGATATCAGGTGAATTCTTGAAGAAAAATGGAAAACAGTCTATTTCGGTTGCTATTCGTGACGCTCAAGGAAATTGCTTGAAAAAGTTGGTCAATCTTTTACAAGTTTTCATTCATTTCGGCCATCCTGCAAATGATCCTGTCCAAAGGCCCTTATTTATAACTTCTGTACACTTTTACATTAATGTTTAGCAAATTTAGTCCATTGTCTGGGGTTCTGTTAATTAAAATATGTTCTTTGACTTCTTACAATATGAAAAACGGAAGAGCATGCGAAGTTGGGTACGACGTATGAATCGGCGCTGGACAACCATGCACTATAAATTTGTTTACCGTACTTGTTTTCTTTGCTGTAATAAAAAAAATCGAATTTGTTTTGAATAGCTATTTCCTCCTGGCATTCGTTTCTTGATATTAAGTTCTTTATATAAACCCATCCATCCACTGATCGAGATTCACTTTCAGTATCAACTTCTGTCATCAAATCCTTTCTGCTAGCACTTGTAAAGTAAATAAAACAGGCCACCAGTTAACTGAAACCGGGAAAGGTTTTTCAGTTACTCGCAAAACTAACATTTGCCTGCTTTGTCTTCGTTCGTGTTTTTGCTGAACGCTGTCATGATAATAATCCCTTTTATTTCCATTAAAAATGTCCATGTTCCCAACTAGCCGTCAGGGATAACTTTACACGCACTCTCTAACAACAGCACTGTTTTAATACGTATTAAACTGAAAAGGTATTTCCGAGTTTATTTTTACCGCTCTTGACGGTTTATACCCTGGGGTTACCTACGTATTTCCCGCTCTTCTCCGACGTCGATTGCACATTTCGCATTCTTTTCACCTATACATTTACAGGAGGAGGAGGAGGAGGAGGAGGAGGAGGAGGAGGAGCAGCAGCAGCAGCAGCAGCAGCAGCAGCAACATAACTCTATGCTGGTTATTCTCCAGCGTTTGTGGCACAGACGAGAATGGACGAGTTTCACTATCTCTAGAGGCGATGAGGTCTTTAACCTCTTCGAACAAAGAGATGCACCAAGCGGGAAAGTCTTGATTTCGAGCTTCTCTCCGAGCAGCCATGTTGAAAATGGAATAAATTTTCTTTGAGCGGGAAGAAACTTCATAAATTATAATGTCAACTGGTTCTTACCCAGGTTCGACTCGGTTCGTTGGAAAACAGAACAGAAATTGGCACATCGTCAATTTCTGTTCCGTTGTGTTACGATGTTTTGAATTCTGTTTTGTTGGTTCAATTTCAGTTCTGATTCTCTGAATTCTGTTCTGTTGGTACAATTTCAGTTGTACTGCCTCGAGAATAGAATTTGATGTCAAGTAATAAAATATACAGTTTCTACATGACAGAATTTGAAACAGACCCCTCACAGACTCACCAGGCGACCTTAATTAATTTGAGTCGACCTAAACTGTAATTAGGTTCGGTTCATGTGAAGTACGGCGTTTGACCCGGGCCTAGACAACTGGCACGCCACGCAAACTTGTTCAGAAGGATCAGAAAATAAAAAAAAATTTTGCTTGAGTTCATGGCCATGCCAATATGGTATCCAAAGTGGCGACTGCGCGGTAAGGACTATTTTTTATTTCAGCATGACTGACTGCCTCGGTGATTGTGGTCTATAAACCTTTAAGGTTACAGTGTACCTTCAGATCGAAAATTTATTGAAAAATTTTTTTTGCGTTAAAATAAAGTTTACAGAATGAACTTTCATCCAAAAAAAAAAGTATCGAAAAATAGCGAAAATTGACGGAGAAATGACGGTGTAACTTTTGTGGGCGGAGTTTGTTTATTAAGCGATATGTTTTTTTAAGCGCCGTTTTCTCAAAGTTAATTTTTCGCTTGTTGGGGACACTTTAAAGAGCTACAACTCAAAGGGAATTTGTTCGATTTTCCTGAAATTTGGACAGAAGCTAGGCTAACATATAATCAACAAAAGCGTGTCGGCGAATTTTTTAATTCCGAAAACTTTTTCGTCAAGAGGCATTTCCGTGCGATCATTCCAATCTTTTTTCTCCCGTTTTCGAAAATACTCTGTAACTTTTCACTGCAATTGAATATGAAAAATCGCCGACACGTTTTTTTAGCGCTTCGTGTCCGGAAATCCGAGAACAAATCAAATTAGCAAAATATAATAATCGCTTTGAGTTATAGCGCTTTAAAGCTGATTCGGACGTTCGAATTTAGAGGTCGTAAAAAAAAAATTCGACAACTCATTTTATTACCAAATGGTTTCCATATTTAGATAGCCAGCTCAATAAGCTTTAATTTGATATCTGGGTTTAGGTATATTAAATGTAATCTTAAGACACTAGAGCTGTTATACTGGAGACACCCCCGAAGGTACACTGTAACCTTAAGGCCCATCATCACTTACCGTGATGCACCGCGCACTGTTTATTTTGATTTGAACCCAGATAAATGCGATCTCTCGCGAAGTGAAATTTTTGCCTCTCATCTCCAGGAAGAAATGAACACTGAGTTTGAAATATCGTTCGACATTACATTTAAAATTTATTAGTCCCAAGAAGCGGTCCTGTTAGATATCAAAAGCCCGTATAACATGTCTCGCATTTTGTCTGGGGCCTTAGTGTAGTTCCAGGCAACTCCAGTCGCCGAGGCAGTTTCCTACATAAAACTGCTTCATTAAAATTTGCCAAATTATCCAAATAAGCCGACTATCTTCAACACGACAATGGAAGCACCAGAAAAGAAAAAAAAAAAAAAAAACAACGACAATGTTTTGCTTGCGTTCGCAAATCACGAGAATTTTGACCTTTTTCAGTCAAAGCGGCGTTAAAAGCCATGCTACAATACCTTTACTTATACAGTCTTTTGATTAAACGTTGTCATTGATCGGTCTCATCCCTACGCGACTAGACCGAAAAGGATTATGGAGAGTAATCAATAGCGAAGCGCACAATTACTATTTATAGAACTAAAACTCAGACAAACAAACCAAAAGTGACTCTCAGGGGATTCCTAATAAGGAATTTCTATTGTCAGAAATGCAAGAATAAACAAGAATAAATTATAAACTCAGACAAACATGAGTACTGACGTCATTTGTGCGCGACGCTATTCACATTCAATAGCGGCATATTATCAAAATACGGAACGTCCTTAACGGAATATGTATATCGAAGCGACTCTTGTTGTCTTTGCGTAACACGCGTAGACAAACGTGAGTTTTGTTCTCCATTGTAAACGCGATAGAGAATAATTAATCATGCATTTTAATTCACCCATACTCCCTTTCGGTCTGGTCGCGTAGGGGTAAGACCGATCAGTGACAACGTTTAATCAAAGGACTGTATACAAAAAAAAAAAAACACTAAAACATCTCAGTAGAGAACGATCAAAGGTACTTTATATATCTTTATACGTTTCTCGGTGAAAACGTTTTTGAAAACAGGTGTATATATATTATTATTTAAAGTTTGCCATTTCAGTGATTATACTGATTATACATAAATAAGTACAACGGGAAAAAAGTGGCAAGAAAGTTTAAAAAGAGACCAAGAGTAATGTAGCCGGTCTTACAAATGCGTTCACTATTTCAAAACAAATTTATAATTGGAAGCGTGCATCCGAATTTATTTTGCTACATTTTATTTTTCAATTAGTTCTTCGGCAAGCAACAAAGTCAACATGTCAAACAAATTATGATATATCTTAAAAATACGTTAAATGCAACCACCTGCAGGCTTTATTTGAACCAACAGGCCGAGCAAACAATTTAGTAATACCCAATTTAACGAATAAAATGTCTCCCATTGAAGACTCAAAAATACGACTTAAAATCAAAGGCCAAACGACCAACAAATGTGTATTTTATAGGTAAGGCGGATAATCGACTGTGATCTAATGGTAAGTACATAATAGGTGTAGATAAATTATGGCCAGATATTACAACCTTATTTGAAAGGTCCGTCAAATGGCGCCGGGCTTATTTAGTGCAACCAACGGCAGGTTATATCTGAGTCAACAGGAAACAATTTACCAAGTTAAAACCAGTTAAGACTTTTAATGAGGATAATGCTTAATAGTGTATAAAACTCTCGAGTGATGGAACGTATCCCATGTTAAAAGACTGAAAAATACAAAAACGAAACGACCAACGAATTTGTATTAATTGACGGATAGTGGAATGTGATATAACGGTAAGTACATAGAGCTCTAATAGGTGTAGTTAATGGCCAGAAGTTACTCAGACGTAGCTGTCACTTTCTTTAAAACCACTGACGTCGTATCGTAAATAAAATGACAAGTCTATTTGAAAGGTCGGTCTTCCTGTTTTTGCAATTTCATTTCATTGGCATTGATCAGACCAGTTGTTTTTACCAAGACGGGAAGTGAAGTTCTCACGTAATCATACCTTAACAAGTCTAAACTCAAGTAGTCGAACGTTTTACTCAGCCCAAAGTTCCTCTTACAAAGAGGTTAAGCGGTATTCGACAAGAATAATGGCAAACAGCACAAACGCGACGGATACAACATCATGGAGCACATTACCAGCAGGCATAATCATATTGTTTTCAGCGATGAACATTCTTCTATCCATCACCGCATCCCTTGGCAATACTCTGATCCTGATTGCTCTCTATAAAGTGTCGTCTATTTGTCCACCAACAAAATGGTTGTTTGGATGTCTGGCAGTCACCGATCTTTGTGTTGGCCTTATTTCTCACCCGATCAACGCTGTCCTGTTTTTAATTTCAGCAGATGATATCGATATTGATGACATGCTCACATATGTGCATATTTTTTTCTATAACACGTTAATTATAGTATCAGTCCTAACATCGACCGCCATCAGTGTAGACAGACTTCTCGCTCTGTTGCTGCGGCTAAGGTACAGACATGTTGTGACGTTACGGCGAGTGCGTGTGGTTATAGCTTGTTTCTGGTTATTTGCTGTTCTAAACGCTGCATTACGCATTGCGATAACTTTTTTTGATATCACGGGCATTGAGTTTCTTTTTTGGACATTCTTTGGTTTAATTATACTTTGTATTACAATTTCAACGTTTTGTTACATAAAGATTTTTTTCACTCTCCGCCATCAACAAGCTCAAGTGCAAGGCCATGTTCAGCCAGGACAACTGAACGGAGGAGGAAATCCACTGAACATAGCACGATACAAGAAGACAGTGTCGAGCATAGCTTGGGTGCAGTTAGCATTACTCACTTGCTATGCACCTTATACTATAATGGTATTGTTATTGTGGTACGGAAACATAGACTTTTCGACTGTTATATGGGGTGTCACATTTTATTTTTCAGTATGTCTACTTTATTTGAACTCGTCTCTCAACCCGATCCTTTACTGTTGGAGGATCAGAGATGTGAGACAGGAAGTGAAGAACATACTCCGCAAGTGTACTCCTTGTTGAGTTAGACAGTAGATATGGAATACTATGTAGTATAATTTACAATAGAAAGATAGACACTCGGCTTATACATCAGTGTGCCGACCAGGGCCGGGTTGTTTAAAAGGTAGATAGCGCTATCCACCGCGGATAAATTACTACCCAGTGACTGGATAAGTAGTATAAACAAAATCCATTGTGTTCTCCGCTGGATAGTAATTTATCCGGTGGATAGCGCTATCCACCTTTTGAACAACTGGGCCCAGTAGTAAAACATCGTAAGGTTAGAACAGTGTTATCATTGATTCATGACCAGTCATAGGATATGTTGATATTTTCATTCGCAATGTTAAACTCTGAGATGTGTAATGTGATTCTATGTTAAAGTCAGGAAAATGAAATTAAAGCTCTTCCCCGGTTAATTTGTGAGGTTTTTATTCAGTATTTTACGAAAAACTGCCACAGATACAGCTGACGAGAAATGCCTTTGTAATTGAATTCCGAGTTTAAATAAATGGTGGAAACGTAAGCCAGGGTAAAGAAATACTGGGTTTGGAAGGTTTACGGTGTGACACTATTTTTGCGGGAGTTGAATTTTGCGGATTGGCAATTTTTGTTGTTGTAGGAACTAATTTTTGTGATCGGAAAGGACTGGTTTTTCTTGCTGGGAATTAATTTTTGCGATCGGGAAGGACTGGTTTTTCTTGTTTCGAATTAATTTTTGCGATTTGCAGATGTCGCAAATCCATTACCAAAAATGGATTGAAGAAATGCGGAATTACAGATGCTCTTCTCACTGATGGAGAACCTTCAGACGCTAGTTTCATCGCTTTGTGACGTTTTAAATAAAACGATTTTACAATGCGTGAAAGAGGTGATGTTTGTATATACGTGGAGTCTAAAACTTTTGCGGGAACATATTTTTGAGGATCTCAAAAATTAGACGCTACACGGTAGTTAAATTGCAGCATGTGCCAGGTTTGCTCAGTCTCTAAGCGGCTTAGTGGCGGTGAGCAGTACTTCTCTAGCAGTAGATTAAAGCGAAGGAAATAGGAGGCTACTCAGAACCAAGTTTAGATACTTTTCACCTGATTTTCTCCAGCGATGCAAGCGCGAACACAGCGGCCCTTATGTCAACATTTTTCGCGTGTTTATATGGTTTGGGTTAAAAATCTTTAACACAGTTACAGATCAATACTACATAAGCGACGCAAACACAAAATCTACATAAAAAGATGATAATATATACAGAAACAAAATAATAATAGAAATAAAAGAGACATAAACCTAGAACTGCTTCAATCTGATCAGTGAAATTTGCGATACGATCGGCATGCCTTTTATGACTTCTTCTAAAAATCTTTAACACAGTTACTGAAGGGAAGCAAGTACACAATCTCCATCAAAAGATGATGAAACAGAAACAAAATAACAATAGAAATAAAACAGACAGATACATAAAACTGCTTCAGTGAAATTTACGATACAGTCGGCATTAAGACCTCTCCTCTATAAAAAAAAAAAACTCTGACTTGCTTCAATGTGACAACTAACGTGCCAAAGTGGCCACTGCACGGAAAAGACTATTTTTTTTATTTCAGTATGACTGAGGGGGACATTGGGGGGTTCTGAACACCGCAACACCGCAAAAAAAAATTACCGAACACCGCATCACCGCAAGAAAAGTGGACAAAACACCGTCACCACAATATATATTTTTGTCAAGTTACCTATAAATGAAAAAGGCTTAGGATTGGCCACCAGCAGCGTATTGAATATTTAACTAGACAGTATTGGACTGCTTTTTGTTACAAATTTAACATAATGGTACATGCTTTTCATAAATAAATACGGAATAAATAACATATAGAGGCTAAATTTAGGGCAAACAGGAAACGGCAACACCGCAGATAATTTCGTTCCACCGAACACCGCAGACTTTAAAGCGCAAACATCGCACACCGTAGGGTTTGAGATCACCGCAACACCGCAAGCTGGGGATTTATTCACCGCAACACCGCATAAAAAAATGAGCAACACCGCAACACCGCAAATCCCCAATGTCCCCCTCTATGACTGACTGCCTTGGTGATTATTAATGTGTTCAATATTTCAAACAAGTTCTAGTCTTAATTGGAAGCGTGCATCCCAATCTATTTTTCTACATGTACCTTTTATTCAGTATATCCCTTAAAGACACCAAAATACAAAAACAAAGGCCAAACAGAAAACTAATTTGTACTTATAAACCTGACCTTTATGCAGTTCGGGCTTAAGAGCTTTAAGACAGTTACAGATCAATACTATATTAAGCGACGCAACCACAAAATCGACATAAAAAATAAAGAAACAGAAACAAAATAATAATAGAAATAAAACAGACATATAAGTTACATAAAACTGCTTCAGTGAAATTTGCCAAATTCTTCAAATAAGCCGACTCTCTTCAACACGACAACGGGCATAACGCAAGCGTTATTAGCAAGCACCAGAAAACAAAAAAAAAACACAACAATGTTTTGCTTGCGTTCGCATACCACGAGAATTTTGATATTTTATTTTTCGGTCAAAGCGGCGTTCAAAACCATGCTACAATACCTTTACTTATTTACAAGATAACACTAAAACATCTCAGTAGAGAACGACAAAAGTACTTTAAATATCTATATACTTTTCTCGATTAAAACGTTTTTGAAAACGGGTGTATAATTATTAATAACGAGTATAATTATACATAAATTTAACGAGAAAAAAGTGGCAAGAAAGTTTAAAAGAGACCAAGTGTAACGCACCGGTCTTACAAATGCGTTCAAAATTTAAAAACAAACTTATAATTGGAAGCGTGCATCCGAATTTGTTTTCCTACCTTTTATTTTTCAATTAGTTCTTCGGCAAGCAACAAAGTCAACATGTCAAACAAATTATGATATATCTTAAAGATAAGTTTAATGCAACTACCAGCAGGCTTTATTTAAACCAACGGGCCGAGCAAACAATTAAGTAATACCCAATTTAATGAATAAAAAGTCTCCCATTGAAGACTCAAAAATACAACCAAAACTCGAAGGCCAAACGGCCAACAAATTTGTATTTCATAGATTAGGCGGATAATCGACTGTGATGTAATGGTAAGTACGTAATAGGTGTAGTTAAATTATGGCCAGATGTCACTTTCTTTAAAAACTGACGTCGTATTTTTACTGACTATTGTGAAAAAACAGGACGAGACATAACCTGACATCTTATTTGAAAGGTCCGTCAAATGACGGCTTATTTAGTGCAACCAACAGCAGGTTATGTCTGAGTCCACGGGAAACAATTTACCATGTTAGGCCTGACTAGTTAAGACTTTTAATGACGATAATGCTTCATAGTGTATAAAACTCTCGAGTGATCAAACGTATCCCATATTTAAAGACTCAAAAATACAAAAACGAATGACCAACGAATTTGTATTTATTGACGGATAGTGGAATGCGATCTAACCGTAAGTACATAGAGCACTAATAGGTGTAGTTAATGGCCAGAAGTTACTCAGACGTAGCTGTCGCATTCTTTAAAACCGCTGACGTCGTATCGTAAATAAAATGACAAGGTTATTTGAAAGGTCCGTCTTCCTGTTTTTGCAGTTTCATTTCATTGGCATTGATCAGACCAGTTGTTTTTACCAAGTCGGGAAGTGAAGTTCTCACGTAATTAAAAGAGGTTAAGCGGTATTCGTCAAGAATACAGTGGAACCCCGCCATACGACCACCCCGTTATTACGACCATTTTTTTGTGGCCCGAACAAAAGCCCACTCATTTTCTTATCTGAAAACCCCGTTAATCCGACCACCCCGTTATTACGACCAACGACCACCTTTTGGAGTCATCAGTCGTTATTTTCTTTATAAAATTACCCCGTTAATACGACCAGTCGGCAAAATGCCTGGTGAGGCTGCTGAATGAAAACAAATACAATCTGACAAACAATAACACATTAATATTTTATTGAATGTTTTTAGGTAAAGGTGTTAGTGGTTAGCATGTTCATTGCAGTGTTCA
Source organism: Cladopsammia gracilis (assembly GCA_022457155.1). Classification (NCBI taxonomy): domain Eukaryota; kingdom Metazoa; phylum Cnidaria; class Anthozoa; order Scleractinia; family Dendrophylliidae; genus Cladopsammia; species Cladopsammia gracilis. The sequence goes on along the minus strand of JAJGOT010000494.1, from coordinate 172,472 downwards.
GTAAAAAGGATGCATGAACAGATGCTACAAAAGATCTGAAAGACTTCACTTTGCAGCATTTCGAGGCTCTCAAAGTTATTTTGCCTTCTTGTTTCTGGAATGTCTAATAATTTGTTAAGCATATCAACGTTTCTTGGCTGTCCAGTAAACTTGTAAACGCATGGAATTTCCATCCCGTATCGTCCCCACGATTAACGGCTTTCCCAACAATTTGAACTTGTACTTTGCTTCCTTTCTTTGTAAGAAAAGGCGAATAATTTCAATAATTGTTTAATAATTAAAGTGTTGTAAGCTACAATATAGAAAACGGCTTTTCGAGACATTTCACTAGAAACCCTTTCCTTTCATAACAAGGAACTGAAAGAAGTCAGTGTTTTTTCTCATTCGTTTACTGTTACATTGTCCAGTTGCATTGAATTGCGGTTGTAAGATTGTTAATTAACTGCAAAAAGGTTGATTTTATAGCGGAATTAAAGGTATACATGTATAGTAGAATGTAGTTTAAAAACATGTTGCACCATAATTTGACCCTACCCCGTTAATACGACCAAATTTCCATGGCCCGAAGGTGGTCGTATTAACGGGGTTCCACTGTAATGGCAAACATTACAAACGCGACGGATACCACATCATGGTGCCCGTTACCAGCAAGCATATACATATTTTTTTTTCAGCCCTGAACATTCTCTTATCTATCACCGCAACTCTTGGCAATACTCTGATCCTGACTGCTCTCTATTTTTTTATTACTATTTTTTTATTTTTTCGGTGATTGTGGTCTATAAGCCTTAATTGTTTAGGAGTTACATTATTAAAGCGTTCAATATTTCAAACAAGTTCTAGTCTTAATTGGAAGCGTGCATCCGAATCTATTTTTCTACATGTACCTTTTATTTTTCAATTAGTTCTTCGGCAAGAAACACAGTCAACATGTTAAACAAATTATGATATATCTTAAAAATACGTTTAATGCAACCACCAGCTGGCTTTATTTGAACCAACGGGTCGAGCAAACAATTTAGTAATACCCAATTTAATGAACAAAAAGTCTCCCATTGAAGACTCAAAAATACAACTAAAAATCGAAGGCCAAACGACCAATAAATTGTATTTCATAGGTTAGGCGAATATAAACGACAAACTGCAAGGCTGATCTGACTACGTAAAATGGTAGAACGCAAAATCTACCTTTTTACGTAGTCAGATCAGCCTTGCAGTTTGTCGTTTATGTTTGTTCATTTTTTGGCTGATTAGGTCTTTCTTAGATCCTGCGTATCGTTTACAGCATTATCGTTTGCGGTCCTTTGCAGATTTTGGTTCTGTTAGGCGAATAATCGACTGTGATCTAATGGTAAGTACATAATAGGTGTAGTTAAGTTATGGCCAGATGTTACGGACGTAACTGTCACTTTCTTAAAAACCTGACGTCGTATTTTACTATCGTGAAAAAACAGGACGAGACAAAAACTGACAACCTTATTTGAAAGGTCCGTCAAATGACGGCTTATTTACAATAGTGCAACCAACAGCAGGTTATATCTGAGTCCACGGGAAACAATTTACCAAGTTAGGAACTAGTTAAGACTTTTAATGATGATAATGTTTAATAGTGTATAAAACTCTCGAGTGATCAAACGTATCCCATATTAAAAGACCAACGAAACGAACAACGAATTTGTATTTATTGACGGATAGTGGAATGTGATTGAACGGTAAGTACAAGTAATGCTCTAATAGGTGTAGTTAATGGCCAGAAGTTACTCAGACGTAGCTGTCGCTTTCTTTAAAACCGCCGACGTCGTATCGTAAATAAAATGACAAGGTTATTTGAAAGGTCCGTCTTCCTGTTTTTGCAGTTTCATTTCATTGGCATTGATCAGACCAGTTGTTTTTACCAAGTCGGGAAGTGAAGTTCTCACGTAATTATACCTTAACAAGTCTAAACTCAAGCAGTCGAACGTTTTACTCAGCTCAAAGTTCCTTTTACAAAGAGGTTAAGCGGTATTCGTCGAGAATAATGGCAAACAGCACAAACGCGACGGATACCACATCATGGAGCCCGCTACCAGCAAGCATATCCATATTTTTTTCAGCCCTGAACATTCTTCTATCCATCACCGCATCCCTTGGCAATACTCTGATCCTGATTGCTCTCTATAAAGTATCGTCCATTTATCCACCAACGAAATGGTTGTTTGGGTCTCTGGCAGTCACCGATCTTTGTGTTGGTCTTATTTCTCAACCGCTCTACGCTATCCTCCTTTTAAGATCGGCAGATTATATCGATATTGATGACATGCTCATATATGTGTATATGTTTTTCTATAACACGTTAATTATAGTATCAGTCCTAACCACGGCCGCCATCAGTGTAGACAGACTTCTCGCTCTGTTGCTGCGGCTAAGGTACAGACATGTTGTGACGTTACGGCGAGTGCGTGTGGTTATAGGTTGTTTTTGGTTATTTGCTGTTCTAAACGCTGCATTAGTCATCGCGAGAATTTTTGTTTATATCACGGGTATTGATTTTTTTTTTGGTTTTGTACATTCTTTGGTTTAATTATACTTTGTACTACAATTTCAACGTTCTGTTACATAAAGATTTTTTTTACTCTCCGCCATCAACAAGCTCAAGTGCAAGACCATGTTCAGCCAGGAGAACTGAACGGAGGAGGAAATCCACTGAACATAGCACGATACAAGAAGACAGTGTGGAGCATAGCTTGGGTGCAGTTAGCATTACTCACTTGCTATGCACCTTATACTATAATGGTATTGTTATTGTGGTACGGAAACATAGACTTTTCGACTGTTATATGGGATGTCACATTTTATTTTTCAGTATGTTTACTTTATTTGAACTCGTCTCTCAACCCGATCCTCTACTGTTGGAGGATCAGAGATGTGAGACAGGAAGTGAAGAACATACTCCGCAAGTGTGCTCCTTGTTGAGTTAAACAGTAGATATGGAGTACTATGTAGTATAAGTTACAAGGGAAAGATAGACACTCGGCTTATACATCAGTGTGCCGACCAGGACCGGGTTGTTCAAAAGGTAGATAGCGCTATCCACCGGATAAATCACTATCCATTGGATAAGTATAAACAAAATCCATTGTGTTATCCGCTGGATAGTAATTTATCCGGTGGATAGCGCTATCCACCTTTTGAACAACCCGACCCAGTAGCAAAACATCGTAAGGTTAGAACAGTGTTATCATTCAGTCATAGGATAGGTTAATACTTTCATTCGCAATGTTAAACTCTGAGATGTGTAATGTGATTCTATGTTTAAGTCAGTCGATGAAATCTATAAGTGTAGTTATTAAAATGAAACTATTCGCCGGTTAATTTGTGTGGTTTTTGCTAAATATTTTACGAAAAACTGCCACAGGTGACGAGAAATGCCTTTGTTTATTGAATTCCGAGTTTAAATTAACGGTGGAACCATAAGCCAGGGTAAAGAAATACCGGGTGTGGAAGGTTTACGGTGTGACACTTACGATTTTTTGTGTTTTGTGGGAACTAATTTTTGCGATCGGGAAGGACTGGTTTTTCTTGTTTCAGAAGGATCAGAAAATAAAAAAATCTAACATTTTTGCTTGAGTTCTGAATTCATGGCTGTGCCAATATGGTATCCAAAGTGGCAACTGCACGGAAACTACTATTTTTTATTTCAGCATGACTGACTTCCTCGGTGACTGTGGTCTATAAACCTTAATTGTTTAGGTCTTACGAAAGAGTTCAATACTTTAAACAAGTTCTAGTCTTAATTGATTTAATCGGAAGCGTGCATCCGAATCTATTTTTCTACATGTACCTTTTATTTTTCAATTAGTTCTTCGGCAAGCAACAAAGTCAATGTGTCAAACAAATTATCGAAAATTAGGACATATCTCATAAATTCGTTCATTGCAACCACCAGCAGGCTATATTTAAGAACCAGCGGGAAAAAAAAGCAACCCAATATAATTGTTGCTCGAGTGCAGAAAACGTCAGACACCAAAATACAAAAAATAAGTCCGCCAAACAGAAAACTAATTTGTATTTAGGGACTGTGCAATAATTATCAGGAGGGGGGGGGGGGGGGTTGGAAAATGGGCTTCAGGTAGGAAAATATTAGGTAATACCCCCCCCTTCTAAAGGACTGAATTTAGTTATTGCCCCCCCCCCCCTCTGATCAGTCAGAAATTTTGTATGACCCCCCTTCTCCCCCCCCCTTCACACTCATTTTATATACAAATACCCAACATTTTCTTAATATACACCCACCTGTTATTGCTACGAGGTAATGTTTGTTCCAGACGTGGATATACAGTAATACTACATGTTTACTTGTTGGACATGCGTATCTGGAACAAACATGACCTCGAAGCAGTGTTCAACAAAGCCATCCGATTCCACTTCTGAATCACTTCATTGCGAATCCGAGTTGCTTTCACTGGAACTCATTTCCTCGTTAACGTTCTCTTGGGTTTCTCGTGGGATGCAAGAATGATCACCACGAGCGTACTGGAGAACTCGTGCAACCAGTGCCACTTTACCTCCACTGATCTTAACACCATGCTGGTTGAGGTACATCTTCAATCTGTTGCAATACGGTCACCTACATTGTAGTGAAATTATGATTTTGGTGCAATTTATCAAATTTATTTTGAAACAGTGCAAAGTATTTGACCTGGAGCAAAGTATTTTCACCACGGCAAAATATTTGCACTGGTGTATAACTATATTCTTCAGTTCAAATGTTGTTGACAATAGCCCAATTTCGATATATTAAAATTCAACTTGAAGCAAAAGACAACACTACGAGACTTAAGGGAATAAACCATATAAATCCTTACTATCGTTTCCCTAAGCCTCGCAGTGATGTCTTTTGTTTCAAGTTGAATTTTAATATATCGAAATTGGGCTATTCAAATTTAAAAAAGCCAGAAACGCTTTATCACAATATTCGTCTCTCTATTATAGAGATAGAGAAGAATTAAAGAATAGTTAATCGTATTGCAACAGATTGAAATTGCAGTTCAGCCACAGAACAGCTCATCAAGCCTTTCAGTGAGAACTATAAACACTTGAAATAAAATGATAAGCCCATCCTCCTCTTGAGTGACTTATTTTACTTTGAGCCCCCCTATCCTTGCTTTGATTTTACTTTATGCCCCCCCCCCCCCTCTGGTTTTCCAACCCCCCCTCCCCGATAATTATTGCACAGTCCCTTATTCCTCGCGAAGCGAGGTTAATAAATTTGTCGGCCGAAGGCCGCTCGGGTGCTCGGGTCTCGGGAGCTGAGCCGCGCCAAATCGAGCGAAAAATATATTTATATATATGTATATATATACTGAAGATGTCGTGCAGTTGCCTGGCAACAAAAATCGCGACCGCTGACAATGGCGCGCGCTCAAGTTTATTCATGGCAGCCGGGCTGACGGTTTACCCTGAAAAAGTGTATCGCTAAAATTTTGCAGTGCATCCTCCCCCGAGCTTCGCGAGGTTCTGCGAGACACGTATTTCTAGTAAACCTGTACTTTATGCAGTTCGGGCTTAAAGGGAACCTCCATTGTCAGAAAAAATTGACGTTAAATTGTTGGAAATAAAGTCGAAATTTAAAATTTTAAAAAAGCAGGTGCAAATATAATTTTAGTGTACAAATAAAATGGATATAAATATCGCCTGTTTTCCCTTTCAAATTTCCCGCGCGCCGCCATTTTGAATATTTGTGACGTGTTACGGTTGCCGCTATTGTTAAGAATCGAAGTTCTTTTGTATACAACAATAAGACAACCGTAACACGTCATAAATATTCAAAATGGCAGCGCGCGGGAAATTTGAAAGCGAAAATAGGCGATATTTATAACCATTTTTTGTACACTAAAATTATATTTGCACCTACTTTTAAAAATTTTTAATTTAGACTTTATTTCCAACAATTTAACGTCAATTTGTTATAACAATGGAGGTTCCCTTTAAGAGCTTTAAGACAGTTACAGATCAATACTATATTAAGCGACACAAGCACAAAATCTACATAAAAAATGAAGAAACAGACACAAAATAATAATAATAGAAATAAAATAGACATATAAATAAAACTGCTTCAGTGAAATTTGCCAAATTATCCAAATAAGCCGCCTTTCTTCAACACGACAACGGGCATAACGCAAGCGTTATTCGAAAGCACCGGAAAAGAAAAACACAACAACAATGTTCTACTTGCGTTCGCATACCACGAGAATTTTGATCGTTTTTGGTCAAAGCGGAGTTCAAAGCCATGCTACAATACCTTTACTGATTTTCAAAATAACACTAAAACATCTTAGTAGAGAACGACAAAAGTACTTTAGATATCTATATACTTTTCTCGATGTAAACGTTTTTGAAAACGGGTGTATAGTATTATTATTTAAAGTTTTCCATTTCAATGATTATAATTATACATAAATATAACGGGAAAAAAGTGGCAAGAAAGGTTAAAAGAGACTAAGAGTAACGTAGCCGGTCTTACAAATGCGTTCAATATTTCAAAACAAATTTATAATTGGAAGCGTGCATCTGAATTTATTTTGCTACCTTTTAGTTTTCAATTAGTTCTTCGGCAGGCAACAAAGTCAACATGTCAAACAAATTATGATATATCTTAAAAATACGTTTAATGCAACCACCAGCAGGCTTTATTTGAAACAACGGGCCGAGAAATCAATTTAGTAATACCCAATTTAATGAATAAAAAGTCTCCCATTGAAGACTCCAAAAAAAAAAAAACGGCCAACAAATTTATATTTCATAGGTTAGGCAGATAATCGACTGTGATTAATGATAAGTACATAATAGGTGTAGATAAATTATGGCCAGATGTCACGGATGTAACTATCATTTTCTTTAAAAGCTGATGTTGTATTTTACTATCGTGATAAAACAGGACGAGACATAAACTGACAACCTTATTTGAAAGGTCCGTCAAATGACGGCTTATTTAGTGCAACCAACAGCAGGTTATATCTGAGTCCACGGGAAACAATTTACCAAGTTAAAACTAGTTAAGACTTTTAATGACGATAATGCTTAATATTGTATAAAACTCTCGAGTGATAAAACGTATCCCATATTAAAATACTCAAAAAATTTGTATTTATTTACGGACAGTGGAATGTGATCTAACGGCAAGTACATAGAGCTCTAATAGGTGTAGTTAAGGCTGGTTTTCACTAGCGCACAAGCACAAGCATAAGCATAAGCATAATCGGCCGAAAAGCAAGTGAGAACGCCATAACATAAGCATAAAGACATACGCAAGCGCAGTATGAACGAAATTCTCGATACCAGCTCTCCTCGGCTGTGAGATCTGAATCAAAGATGGCGGATGATTTGGTTAACCGCCTTGTGCTTATGCTTGTGCTTATTTCATCCCGGGTCTGACTTGACATAAATGTGACACAAGCATAGCATAAGCACAAGAAGAACGAAACGTGTTCGTTCTTCTTGTGCTTATGCTTATGCTTATGTCGTGGGAGTTCTCACTTGCTTCTGGATCTCTTATGCTTATGCTTATGCTTATGCTTATGCTTATGCGCTAGTGAAAACCAGCCTTTAATGGCCCGGCAGAAGTTATTAAGACATAGCTGTCGCTTTCCAATTCTTAAAACCGCCGACGTCATAACGTAAATAAAATGACCAGGTTATTTGAAAAGTCCATCTTCCTGTTTTTGCAGTTTCACTTCATTGGCATTGATCAGACCAGTTATTTTCACCAAGTCGGGAATTAAGTGCAGTTCTCGAGTAATGATACCTTAACAAGTCTAAACTCAAGCAGTCGAACGTTTAAAAAAACGTTCGACCAAAGTTCAGCCCAAAGTTCCTTTTACAAGAAAGTTAAGCGGTATTCGTTGAGAATAATGGCAAACAGTACAAACGCCACGGATACCACATCATGGAGCCCGTTACCAGCAAGCATATCCGTATTTTTTTCAGCCCCGAACATTCTTCTATCCGTCACCGCATCTCTTGGCAATACTCTGATCCTGATTGCTCTCTATAAAGTGTCGTCCATTTATCCACCAACAAAATGGTTGTTTGGATGTCTGGCAGTCACCGATCTTTGTGTTGGTCTTATTTCTCAACCACTCTACGCTGTCCTTTGTTTAACGTGGGCAGATTATATCGATATTGATGACAAGCTCACATATATGCGTGTGCACATTTTTTCTTTTAACATTTTATTTGTAGCATCAGTCCTAAATAAGGTCAATAAGTGTAGACAGACTTCTCTCTCTGTTGCAGGACAACAAAAACTTTCGTAGACGAAGTCGTTGGCTGGTTTAACTCAAGTAATGGTACCTCTCTTAATCCAAACACCAAAGAAATGCTCTTTGGAACCTTTAAAGACTCAATGGACCAAAGGCTCGTGAGAAAATTGAATTACACCCTCCTTTTCATGTACACCCTCCATTTCATCTAGAAAATTAAATAACAATAGACCTATTTTGTCGGAATTTATAAACAAAATTTGTTTTAAGTACAAAGTCGAACGTATAATGAACTAGTAACTTTCGTAACATACTACAAAGCGCTCCTTCTACCTCCTGTGTAGGTATAGTGATTTTCTTTATTGTTAACTTAGTTTTTTTCCCAAGCTAACTACTATGTGTTATATTCAATTTACATACAATTTACATACAATTCACAACTGTGGTGTAATTATTTTTTTAATAACTCTGCTGTGTTTTTTTTCTTTTCCTTTGCTTGTTATATATGTTTGTTATGAATAAAGATTTATTATAAAAAAAAAAATTCATCGCCTAATTCTTCTTTTTCTTGCTCGTAAACAGCTTCTGCTAAACATTTTTCGAGGCTTTCACTTGCTCAATCCAGAATAATCTCGCAAACATTTTCAAAACTGTGCGCCATCAAAACAAAGCAAACAATTTTTCTATGACGTCAGCCGTGCGTCTGTACTCTGATAGATCATAGGCAACAACCAATCACAGAGCGCGCAGCATTCAGTGCATTGTATAATTAACAAATAGATTCCATTTGACCGTGTGTCTGTTCAGTTATAGATCACAGATGACGTCAAAATGTGGTAAGAACAAAAAAGTGGCACACGAGCCGCAGGCGAGTGTGTCACTGATGTTCTTACCACATTTTGACGTCTTCTGTGATCTATAACTGAACAGACACACGGCCAAATGGAATCTATTTGTTTTATACAATGAACAGAAAAGTAAAAAGAGTAAAATTACGAACTTGCCTCGTAGCGCTCGACTGTTGGAAGATTTCTTCCAGTTTAGGAATTTTTCAAGTCGCCAAGAATACTTTTCGTCTTGGTTTCTTCTTTTTCTTGCTTGTAAACAGCTCCTGCTAAACATTTTTCGAGGCTTTCACTTGCTCAATCCAGAATAATCTCACAAACATTTTCAAAACTGTGCGCCATGTTGGACAAAACAAAGGAACGATTTTTCTATGACGTCAGCCGTGCGTCTGTACTCTGATAGATCATAGGCAACGACCAATCACAGAGCGCGTAGTATTCAGTTCATTGTATAAAAATATATTGACAACTATTGATGTCTGAATGTTGCGGCTTTTTCAAAAGAGTTAATATGTCAATTAAATGACACGATCAGTTTGGCTAATTAACAGAATTAACTATGCGAAGAATACTAAAGCTTGGTTATTTGTTTTACTGTTGATGATTATTTCACGCCTACGTCGGAGTGATACATTTTAAAATTATCCATTTTAATTATTTGATCTTTTGAACGTTTATTTCAGTTTTCAATGAAAACCAAAAGCAACTCCCCCAGTAACAAATATTTTAAAATCTGATTTTTCTGGGGTAAATACGAATGTCGAAGAGTTTTTAATTTCCAATAAAACACTGGTGTACAATTTTCCACCGAAGCCAGCTGGAACATTAGATATTTATCGTCTAATCACTGAAAACAGCGAGGACAGCGAGAATGTGATAAATACTGAAATGACAAAGAAAAGACCTCACAAATTAAACCAGACCCACTAATTTTCACACGTAGAACGCCTTCGAATTTTGGCCAATTTTTTTTCCCGTCATCTGTTCTTCTGCCTTGATCACTAGTCGTATATGAATAAATTACACTGCAATTGAAGCGAACGGCGATATGGACTTTTCAATTGGCTTAGTTTTCGAATATTGTCTATTGTTCGAGGGATCACTAGTCTTCGAGAACTACTAAAGCATACAAAAAAATAGCGAAGACAAAATTAAAGTTGGCAAAGTGAAATTCTAAGTGCTCAAAACGACTGAGTCGACTTGTTATTCATTGACAAATATTTAGTAAATGGCATTAATTCAACCATAGCATTTTTTTAGGCTTATTTGAATAGTTATTAAAACTAACCTATTAACATTTATAAGCATCGAGTTCAAAACTTACTCATAATGTTGCTTGCCACGCTATCAGTTTAGAGGAGGACTTGGTTATGGGAGGCCAAATAACTCGATATGACTTTGAATGGTCATATACAGCTGAGCCGCATGCCACCAGAAGGAAAGAAATACTCGGTAAGTTGATCATTTCGCTATTGAGAGCTCTTAGATAAATCGATTCAGAATGTTTAAAAAATGACTTTGTATACGTAACAGATTTAGGGGATGAACATGTAGCTGGAAGGCTGGGTCAACCCAATATTTCCAAAAAGCTTACTTCCTTGTGGGTCGATCAAGCATTGAAGATCCATAGAAAAAAAAAACTTTCTCCATTTTATTTAGGTATTAAGTCCGTTTTGCCTGAAGCACCCAGAACATTCGTGTTGTTAGTGTCTCAGCTGTTTTAATGTTTCAATGTTTTATATTGAACAAGTGAAATTCTCTTGCACTGAAGCAATATTTTGTCAGACGAATGTTTTCTTTAAAAAGACAACACAACAAAAGGAAAACCTCGTCCCATTTGGTTTCGCGAGAAGATATTAATAAGTTTGTAGATTCGTGCACCTTCACACGACTCTTTTAAATGATTATAATGAGCTAAGCACAACTTAAAGTGCATGCCATGCACGCTTTGTTGAGTTCCCCCCTCCCCGAAAATAAATAACAAGTGTAGATCACAAGAATCGTTTATTTTTTGCCGATTACACAATTTGACTTCAGCCAAACATTTCTGACGTGTGCGTTTTATACATACTGCCACGGACGAGATACTTATTTCCTAACTTGTCTTTGTATGAGAAGTATTTTTACAAACGTCTGCCGCTAGATTAGGTTGTAGCTTGTGCCTATGTTGTTGGCATGGCCCCATTAACTTTTTCAAGTGAATTAAGTGAGGTAAGCCGCAACACTGTCTATGATTAGCGGGTATGGGGAAATACAAATCACAGACTGATATGAAAACGCGCGCATGCAATTGCTCTATGAGAAAACGGGCCCGTTTCTCAAAGGTCCCGATAACTTTTCGGGCCCGGAGCTATATTTTAAAATTAGAATCTATCATGGAATGGAAGTGTAGTTTTTAGCCTACAAACCATCCCGACTTGTTTCATCAACTCAGAATTTTATTGCTTAGGCTTCAAAACCAGCAAAATTTTAAACGTTGCGCGCATAAAATACCTTACCGGAGCCGAAAAGTTATCGGGACAGACTTTCGAGAAACAGGCCCCAGGACACGTGATATTTACAAGCATTGCCGGCAGGCAGAATACGCCAATTTACAAGCAGAATTTATCCAAGCTTAACTTTTAGGTATGATGTCAACGAATAAAGCAACACATTTAGGAAACAATTATTTATGCGGCTACAAGATTTAAATGATTTATAACTCCTCAGGTAAATTAAGGCATGGACTGGCGCCAGTTATTTCGCCCGAAAAAGAGAGGGGGTGGTCTATCTTCTGAGGATTAAACTATACAAACGTAAAACTTGACAGATTAATATGTTTGACAATGTTGTCATATTGACATCCATGATGTATGCAATTTAAGTCACGATACCTGTAAGGTTTTTTTTTAGCCCAAAATTCTATTAAGCAAAATGGCAACAGCTTTTCTTATTCTCCGAAAGCTGCCTTAAGGATTATAATGTTTTCCCTATTAGGTTCATCATTTCTGTGCCGGGACTTCTCAAGATTTTTTTTGTATTTTATTGCTTTTTTCGTTTTTACCAAAAAAAAAATACATTTTGAAACACAAGATACAAGCTAGGTAGTTACAAATCACACATACATGCAATGAAAAGAAAATGAAAAAAAAAAAAGGTAGATTTTATTACTTGTATCGCAAAGGTAAGAATCTCTCCCACTTTTTGTAGTGGCTTAAAAGCTTATCACTTGATCTTGCAATCTGTTCTTCAATTTTAAAAATATATTTGAGTTTGGCTATCAGCAATGAAATTTTAGGAATAAAGGCGTTACACCTACATTGGTAAATAAGTTGTTTCCCTAATTAAATGCTATTAACTACCTCTAGGCGACACCTGAAATTTCACTCGTCAAATTTTGCGTTGTAGTTCCTGTAAAGTCCCGATTTAATGGATTTGTGGTGAACACATCCTTTCGATTCCATCAATCCAAACGGCAGATACCACGCAGCTCTTTACAACCTCTAATTTCATTGGACCTGTATATCACGCAGCTCTATTGTTTTAAGGGCTAGGGTCCATTGTTGTGTTGTTTGTTCTATTGTTTTCTTAGCAAATCAGAGAAGACCTTGTAAGAGCTGCGTACTGCCCAAACGGCCCCGCGTTCGATTGGTCGTCAGATCCCAGATCGCCGATATAAGCATTCACGCCGGGACGCTCTCCGTCCAGTTATTTGATCATTATCGCGTGCAAACTCCAAACGTTAACTGACACTTATAGACATACAACAGCATTATATGTTTATTCCTATTCCTGAGTACGATCATTTCAACGCGCCCTTAACTGAGGCCGGTTTTCACAAGCGACGGAGTTGGAGTCGGAGTCGTAACAGAAGCGTACAGCACGATCTTTTATAGTGAAACTGTCGTGATCAAATAACGATCTCGTAAGCATAGTTTTCAATCCACCGTAGGAAAAAAAGATGGCGGCTGTTCATTTTACCAGAATACCTTGCGGACCTAACACAGCACATAAGGCACAAAGAAAGCCAAATTTTTACAATATTTGTTCCAGTACTAAGGACAATGTGTAGACTAGGTTTGAAGATTTTACAACTTTTCGTTACATTTTTATGAACGTTGTTAAGATTTTTGTGCGCTAAGAATTATGGGTAAATGTACCAGTCGCCATCTTTTTTCCTACCGTGGATTGCGTTTATGATTCCTTCTTTTACGATCTAATGAAAATTAGATTGACGGAGTCGTAAGCAGAAATCTGTACCAAGAGGCTTGGGGAAAAGAGGACAGATAATAAATATTGCGTTGCGTTTTTTTAATATGTATATACTGTATATATATTTTTTCTTTTTAATTATTGTATAAATTTGTATATATTTAATATTTAATTTTATATATTCATAGTCTTCTTTTTGATTTAGTTTTTTTTTTACACTGTTTTAGGAGTAATTTGTTAAAGATTAAAGATTAAAGCCTGCTTATAGATGGCGAATTTTTTTGAGCGAGAAGAAAGCTGACAAAGTTTGGGCGCTGAGCCGCAAATACGAGCCGAGCAAAGACGTTAAATTTTTTTTTTTTTTGTCTCTCGATAAAGAAAACTGACTAGAGTTTCGTTTGTGGATTGGCTCAGCACTCGTAGTTTCATAAAATTCCCTGTTTGGTTGATCCGACAAATGAATAATTAATACAAGACATGTGTTAGGAAACTGAATTGGTTTTGGAAAATAATTAACGGCATTTATGTTGTAGACACTATGGATACCGATCAGTTCATTTACAATGTCATGTATTGATGGAATATAAAGGTATTAGGTGCCGTTTTGGACTTGATTATCCTTGTTTTCTGTAAGCAAATTTGACGAAGACTTGCCACATATCACTAAACAAATACAGCTGTTATAATAGGTTACGACTGAATGGTAAATCGTGCGCGAAAATACTGAAAAGTGTCTCAACCTTAACAAAGATATATGTTCATACTTTGAAGATTGGAAGTGTATTGTCGCCATAAATATTATTATCAGTTAGTGACCGAAAAGAACTAATCAGGAATGCAAGAACTTTAACTTAAGGAAAGCAAATTCAATCGTGAATATTCATTGCTTGTTCATAGAGACAGCTGGATTGGAAACAAATCTACAAGTTTTTATTTTGCACTTCTTGATAAATATATTTTGTTCTTAATTATCTGATCTATTCTTCGGTTAAGGTTTAAGGTTTTAACTTAAAGGTCCACATTCACACAAAATGCTGTGCGCGTCGTGATCTCTTTCTGTGCTGAATTTCGTGAAACACGAAATTCGTGCTTGAATGCGTGCAACCAATCAGATCATGAATATGAACAATGGAGCATTTCAAAACAAAATCAAACGACTGCAACGTCTTTTGGGTGAAGGTGGGCCTTTAATTCATCGCCCCGTGCAGACTTGTCTGGTCGAAAAAGAGATGACATCGAAAAATAACACACACACCAAAAGATTGGGTTCTGCTCACCAGGTCTCTCTCTTCCTTTGCAAGAACTCCTCTTTTTCTCCGTCGCTGAGTCATCTCCCAAAGTTTCCAAGCTTTCTATTGATCTAGAATAAAGCTGATATTTAATTTTTTTTTTTCATCTTGTAATTCTTATTTTTGTTAGCCAAATACCCTGAGATCAAGAAATTGATGGGCAGTGATCCAAATTTCAAGTACCAAATCCTGTTTTTGATCGTGGTTCAGCTGTCATTAGCCTACTTAATGCGCGATGTGTCTTGGACGACACTCATCATATCAGCATACTGCTTAGGGGCTATTGCGACCCACGGTCTCATCGTAGGAGTGCACGATATCTCCCATAACATTGCATTCGGAAACGGCCGTCCCTTACTTAACAGGCTATTTGGGATCCTTGCTAATCTACCGACTGCGTTTCCATCTTCTATTGCTTTCAAAAAATATCACATCCTTCATCATCGTTACATGGGCGTGGACGAAATCGACCCCGACCTGCCAACCAGATTCGAGGCTTGGATCTTCTGTAATTCCATCACCAAGGTGATATGGGTGATTCTACAACCATTGTTTTACGCTATCAGGCCGATGGTTATTAACCCGTTGACGCCGAGCCGCTTAGAAATCCTCAACATGGTCGTTCAGTTTGCTTTCAACTTCTTAGTGGTTCAGTTCTGGGGTGTGAAGTCACTAGTGTTCATGGCCGCGAGTTCCATTCTCGGGACGGGTCTGCATCCCATGGCGGGCCACTTTATTGCCGAGCATTATATGTTCGCGGAAGGCTGTGAAACGTATTCTTACTACGGCCCAGGAAATCTTTTGACCTTCAATGTCGGGTATCATAACGAGCACCACGACTTTCCGAGCATTCCAGGCTCCAGGCTACCGCTGGTCAAGAAGATAGCAGCAGAATATTACGACAACTTGCCGCACCATACGTCCTGGATAAAAGTCATCTGGGATTTTATCACCGATCCAAGAATTGGTCCTTACGCTCGGACCAAGAGACTTCAGTCTAAAAAGATTAAATGAATTTAATCATGAAACTTTTGAGCATTAGAAATTATGTTTTAAAAATGTTAAAAGGACTACTTTCATGAGCTAGATCGCTTTATTTCTCAGATCGATGTTGTGCCAGGTTATCACATGTCGCCCGGCCAAATTAAACGGTTTTTAATTTAAATTAAGTAGTAGATACTAGCAATTAACTTTATTTTACAAAGCAATTCATGACAACGGCGGCCTGGCCCTTCCACATTATCTCATAAAATGTAAAAGACATTTAAGGAACTCTAGTCTGAACAAGCTTATTTAACTATCACCAAATAGTGAGACCTATAGGAGCAGTTATTTTTGTAGAACTGTCAAGGACTGGAACGCATTACCAAATGAAATTGTAAACATTGAGTCCGCTGATCAGTTCAAAAAAGCATTATTCGACTATTTTAATCAGTGATTTAATCTTTCATACCTGATTTTATTTTTAAACAATCTATCGCAGGATACTCATTTTATTATGTCTTGCGTGATGGTCGACCCTTGCACGACTATGGAATTTTAAATAAAGGTTGAATAAATCTTTGTCATTTTTTGTGCTTGTAGTAGTACGTAGTAGTGCTGTACAGTTTCAGTCAAAATAGCATGTGTTGAGGAGGCTTGACTCATTTTTTTCTTTTTGCCTTGGGGTGCATGTTTCAAAATCAAACTTTTGCAGGGAAGACATGCTTCGATTGGTTTCATACTTCACCAAGTTCATAAACTGTGATCAAACTTGTGTCACTGGTTTCCAAGCGACTGCAGTTACTATAGCAACGCTAGCTTATTGCCCTTTGTTTTAAAAAATCCTGTCAGCCACTTCATAATGAAACTTGGTCTAAGCCAATTTTAATCTGGCCAACCCCAATATTTAACATTGTTTATCATAAACAGTGTAAGGAAGGCATATATCACAGATTAGAAAAACGTTTATCTACTTAAAATGACCCACTTATAAACAGACATTGAAGTCCGTTGCCCTATTGTTTTCTTTAGTGAGATGTCGCCTCAAGCTTTCGTGTTTTTATTGGTGTGTATTGACACCTAGCTAATCTTGTACTCAGATATTCTCACTCTCTGGAGAGAAAAAATTCTGGGTATGAGATTATTATTTAGCATGACCTGTTATCAAACATTTATTGGACGACGTTTTTGTGATATACGGAATAATCAAGGTCTCGGTAAGTGTTATCAGCCAAATCCAAAGGCTGAGGCTGATAACACTTACCGAGACCTTGATTATTCCGTATATCACAAAAACCAAATCTAATAATAACAAGAGGCTACCCGTAGCCTATACTCGTACCGGTAATGTACGTTACTCGCGGGGAACACTTACGTAACACAACAACTGGCAAATAAAACCAAAATGAGTTTCGCTTCTGCTTGCATGCGTGCGTATTCATGTACCCAGATCCGCGCCCAGATCTAATGCGATGCACAAATAAGAGACGAAAACAAAAAGAATAAAAAGAAAAACGGAGGGAAAACTTTACCTCGTTGCCGTATCCGTCACGAGTAAACAGCAACAAACAATGAAAACCCAAATTTGTTTCGGTTTTGCTTGCAAAACGACGCCGATCACACCGAATCCCAAGTACCGTGGGCTCAAAATTTCTCGCAGTACATGCGTGCGTATTCTCGTACCCAGGTCTAACGCAATGCACAACAGTAGATACGAATCTACAAATAATCAGTAGGGTGAGCTGGTTTTCAGAATTAACTGTAGGCTCTCAGCCAATGAGAAGACAGATAGTGACTACAGTGTATAATAACGGCAATATTTAAGATGGGTAAGATATGCATAAATTTTGCATTGAATGACTACAAGCGTCATGTTTCAGATTACTTTATTATATACAACTACAACTGCTACTTTTCATCCGTGATAAAACTGAGTGATGTTTGTCACTTTATTAGAGCAGTTTTCAATTGAGTATCGAAAGTAATTACACAATTGCTTTGGTTTTACATTGCTACGCTTTGTGATTGGCTAAAAAATCTCGCGCCACTTTCTCGACCAATCAGAAGTAAAACCAAAACCAATCGTGACTTGCTCGCACGCATTTTCCCGCGCTTGGTGCCGCCGACATGTAATTGCTTCGAGCTCTGATTGGTTCATTGGATTGTTTACGACTGCTGTGATTGGTCAGAGTAATTACTTTGGTTTTGGTTTTACCACACTCAATTGAAAACTGCTCTATGATTTATTATAAAACTAATAAACAATTTCTCTTTAAAATTCCATCTATATTGTACAATAAGGTTAATATGTTGTCATAAAAATAGGAATCTAAATACACATTTAAAAAAACAACAACAAAAAAACATTGGCCTATAACCATAACAGGCACCCGTTTAAAATAGGGCACAATTTTGAGGATGCATGCGCAAGAGGTTGACTGCATGCGTGCAAGAGGTTGACAGTGTCGGCATCCTATTTTAATGGGCAGATGCAGGCTACTATGTGAATGTGATTCTTTAAAAAACGTTCTTAATTACACAACATTTTACAATAAACTGCCAATTATTCCAAACATGAATCAAGATGTTGATTGATCCTGGAATCCAAAACTAATGCTTGACACACAGGACACTGAATAGAGGCTGGGCTGCCTGTGGAACTAGCAAATTCACGAGAGGCTGTACTTGGAGAATCATCTAACTTAATCGGCTTTCTCTGAGATCCCAATACTGGGCTATTTAAAGCGTCACTTCTATTCTCACAATCCTTACTTTTATCCTTGGCTCTTTGGAAAGCATCCACAATGGTGAGAGTTGATGAGGGAATTTTCTTGGGTTTAGTTGGTGAAGGTGTTTTTATAATAATGACCGATTTCTTAGTTCCATTTGTTTTATCATTAAGACGTCTACTGAAGTCCTGTGGGCCTGACTGAGATTTTGCACCACCAATATGCCCTGCAGAGCTTGAACCTAAAGTCCTACCAGCACCGGAAAATGGTATAACATCTGCCGTCCACCTTGATGAACCTGGTTGGCTGATAGTTGATTTTACTACTCCACCATTAATGGACGTAGCTTTATCACTGTCCTCAAACGACTCCTTTATTCTCTTTATTCCTGTTTCACGATTGTTGTCCAAGTCACTACTACCATTGTCGCTGTCTATTTTCTTTCGTTTGAAAAACTTTGGTAATGAACCAGACTCATTTCCTTGTCCTTTACCCGCAGCTGTTCCAGTTTCCAAGTCACTTTTTCCTTTCCCTTGTTTTGATTTACTCTTTTTCGCACCATAATTTTCAGGCTCTTTAATCTTTGTGTAGGTCCCACCACACGTCCTTTGATGGTCCGCCCACCAGGGGTCTCTTGGAGAAGGAGCTCGGTTCATGGCTCTTTTGACCATCCCATAATAAGGTGGTCTCTTGCGACAAGGGCCATCACACTTCCACCAATGCTGACGGTAAACATCAACCTTAAAGATAAGATAAGATTCAACAGTTTTTCTTGTGTTGTCCTTCATATTTATTTGTATAAAAAATATATTAAAATTAACATTTCAATTTGCAAATCTAGGTGTTGTGCATTTGCATGCTGTTAGCCTGCAGGCAGGCCCTCTGTTTTGTGACCCACAGGAGTGTCATCATGGCTAAAAAAAGCGCTTTGCCGCTCGAATACCACACTCTGGCAAAGCCCAGAAAGTGGAGCTTGTTTATATAAGCAACATTTGTAGCTTACATCTTGGGAGCTAAAAGGTCACCCAATTTTTTGTCTGCGTGGTAGGCGTTTGAAGAGGAAGGGGAAGAGGAAGGGGGAGAATTCAGGCGCACAAGAACGCGAAGGCACGCGAGGAAGGGGTAGGAAGGAGGGGGTGTTCTCGCGCACCTGAATTCTCTCCCTTCCCCTTCCCCTTTGAACACCTGCCATGCAGGCTACCCAATTTTTTAAAAGATTGTCCAAAAATATGTTGTGGTTCAATTTTATCCTTGGTTCAAATTTTATTTTCCTTTGTTTAAAACTCATTATCATACATTACCATAGCCAAAAAAAAAGGAAAATAAAATTTGAACCAAGGATAAAATTGAACCACAACAAATACAAGCACTGTGCTTCTCAAAAACACCAAAACTCTGATTGACAAAACTCAACCAGCACTTTTGTTTTTCACTGCCACAAATATAACAACAGATGTCTTCTAAAGGAAACAGTGTTGTTTAACTCAACACAGTCAAAAGGTCTGTGAATTGTGATTGGTGGATTTCGATCCATTTTGTCATTTTCTGTTTTCAGGGGCCCAATGTTTGTCGCCATAATTATGATTGATGGTAGTGTAAAATGTAAACATAAGCTGGGGCTTGATCTTCAGAATTTGCGTGTTATTGAAAGGCACAGTCAAAACCCCCTTAACTTAACTCCAAGTTCCATATTTCCAATTGTTATTTAAGAACATGTACATGTAATAACAGTGATTACATTATTACTTACCTCATCATGAAAGTTATGATATACCTGCAGAAAATAATAAAGACAAAAAAAATATTATCAGGGACTGCAGTAAATCTAACTGCCCGTAAAAAGTTGTGTCCCGCAGCGACATTCAGTATAATATGAAAGATGGCACCGGAACAAGGTCTTCTTCAAACACTTGAAGGTAAAAAGAAGCAAGTTTCGGAAATCACGTCAACTACACCCGTCCAATATATAATTTTGTTAAAGTTCTATCAAATAGAGTATCCTGGAGACAATCTTTTATCTTTTATTTTATTTTTAGCTCTGGATACATATTTTTTTTAATACAGTCATTTGAATGAAAATTTTAAGGAAAACATACTCGAGTACTTACAGTAATGCTAAAGAAAGAAAAAACAGGAGATCTTAAGCTCAGTAATGAAATAAGAAAGATGTCATTTTTGCATGTCATGAGCATGGATCAAAGGAAAAACATCAGTGTCCCGACTGAAATCGAAACCACTCACTACCGAAAACCAGTCAGACACTCTAATCAACTGAGCTACTGGGTGACTAGTGACAAGCTACCATGTATCACTAAATTTTTGCAGGTTCTATTTTTTTCCTTTTTTTACTTTCCACAAAAAAATGTTCCTGCAAAAACTTTCCCTGTAAAAATTTACTCTACTGTTGAAATTATACACAAACATCACCTTTTACACATAAATGGGAAATTGTGTTGGTGCCCATTTACTAAAAACTTATCTTTCATTCAGATGTAATAATTTTTATTGTATTTAGAGTGCCACTGATTAATGGTTTTACATCTGCACGTTGTTTCACCTGTATGTCGATTGCATGCATCCAAATAAAAAAACGAAAATGTTGTAACTCCAGTTGAAAGAGACTTCCTGCAAATCGCAAAAATTTATTCCCAGCAAGAAAAACCAGTCCTTCCCAATCGCAAAAATTAGTTCCTGCAAACACAAAAAATCGCCAATCTGCAATTTAACTCACGCTAAAATAAAGAGCTACACAGTAGGTCATTTGCTAGGTTAATATGTGACATGACATGCATTGCACATACTGCTAGGATCAGCAATGTCGAAAGTGCCCTGTGTGGCGTTACAGAAAGAATAAAGGTACCGGTAAATTTAGAGCTACGTAAAATTTAAGATGTATATAATAAATTCAGCATGTCACATGCATGGGACAAAGGAAAAAAATCTGAATCCCCAACAGGAATTGATTCCATGACTTGAATCCCAGAAACTGGTCGAAGGTTCCGACAAACTGAGCCGCTGGCAGCCTCATTGTTATTAAATGAACTAGCTCACCGCAAAGCTTTCATTAGTTCATCATGCAACCCCCAGTAGTGCAGTTAATTAGAGCATCCGACCGGATTCTGGGAAGTCATTGGTTCAATTCCCATCTGGAAGTCTGATTTTTTCCTTGGTCGCATGCTCATGACATGATAAACATGACATCTTTACTACTTACAGTAATGTTGGAACCACTTTCTGCATTGATCCTTTGCATATGTTTAAGGAATTCTGGCCCATGGGCATCATGATCCTAAAAGATTGAAACATGACTCTCGTTGATCATGGTAGATTTTACAGCCATAGAAGTCTGTATATTTCGGTTCATTATGTTGTACAGGGTGGTTCTAATATACAGTATGAGTCTGTGGACAATATCCCAAAGTTAGCAGGTGCCAAAAAACCTCTTTAGAAACATCAAATTTAATTGGCCCTGGATATCACAAAACTCTTTTGTTTCAGGGTTAGGGTCCATTCTTCTGTTGTTTGTTCTAGATATTGTTTTCTCAGCCAATCCAGTGAGGCTGAGAGCTTCGTGCTCACCCATAGTTAGAGCTGTCCTCAAGCTTTGAAGAAGCTGGCTCCACATGAAATGTAGTCAGTCATAAAAGAAAGAAAGAGGCATCCATGCTTGTCATAATTTTAGTTATTAATTTTTCATCTTTTCTGAAGTTGCCGGCCATAAAAGCCAGGTCCTGGCTACTAATGACAGCCATGAAGTGTGGCCGTTTAAATGAAAGCTACTGAGCAGTACTTTCCTGTGGTACTGTTTATTATGCTGTACAAGGTGATTCTAACTTTTGAGTCTGTGGATAAAATCCTAAAGTGTGACCATTCAAATGAAAGCTACTGAGCAGTACTTTCTTGTGGTACTGTTTATTATGCTGTACAAGGTGATTCTAACTTTTGAGTCTGTGGATGAAATCCTAAAGTGTGACCATTCAAATGAAAGCTACTGAGCAGTACTTTCCTGTGGTACTGTTTATTATGCTGTATACAATGTGGTTCTAACTTTTGAGTCTGTGGATGAAATCCTAAAGTGTGACCATTCAAATGGGAGCTACTGAGCAGTACTTTTCTGTGGTGCTGTTTATTATGCTGCACAAGGTGGTTCTAACTTTTGAGTCTGTTGATAAAATCCTAAAGTGCAAACAATTAAATTAAAACTATATTCAACAGTACCTAACTGTGAATGGTGGAAAATTGAAAATTCTCTACTCTAGAACTTGTCTGCGATAAAATAGCTGAGTTTATAAGTTACCACTGACCTTGTTATTTTGTGTCACAAATAATAAAGCATGGATCATCTCATGCTGAAAAAGTAAATTAGTTTCTAGATAAGAATAAAACTTTTTACATTACAGAATTGGAGTTACTGTAAGTTCAGGAGTGCTGTGTGACAAGCCACAAGTTAGGAGGTAATTTTGACTGCAAGACGTTGAGTGATTTTAAAACTAGCTGATTAAAACCACTGTAAAGTTAGAGTGCATACTGAGTGAGGTCATTGCATAACTGTTACATTAGAAAAATTGAATCAATATGATTATTTCCTTTCTCAGTCAGAAAGTGTTAAATTTGAGAATGACAGATGAAAAATTATGACATGTCTGTTGATATACAACTACAGTCGAACCTCCTTAATACGGACACCAAAGGGACAGACCAAAGTGTCCGTATTATAGAGGTGTCCGTATTATAGAGGTAGGGATTGTATGAATTTTTGTATCTTCGGGACCAAGAGAGCTGTCCGTAATAGAGAGGTATCCGTATTATAGAGGTGTCCGTAAGGAGAGGTTCGACTGACTATTAATGGAAGAAACATTGTCGGGCAAAAAGCAAACCATACATAATTTATGACATAATGCATTCTGGAAACATGGCAAATAAAGCTTGTTAACATTCAATTTGTTGATGTTTAACATCTGTTCCTTCCTAAAAGTTCTCAGAGGATGATTTTAGGCATTTAATTTAATGTGCATTTTATCTGAGAACATTAATATGATTGATGGTAATGTAAAACCAAATTGTTTAATAGAAAACTTAAGTGCATTCATATTTAAAAATTGAATAAAGCAATTCACCAGTAATGTTTGCACAAGATCTTTCCTTGGACGAAGCTTAAGTAAAGGTTCACTTAGTCTGATAGAACATAGTCCTCCACGGCCCTCATAGGAACATAATCCTGCACATCTAACAAAAAAGTGAAGAAATGTTATATGAGTAATATGCACCAGCTGTAGGGGAGGGGTGTGGGCTACATGTATTTGATACAATTAATCCATCCCTGCCAGGGGTTGAGCTAGGACTTTTTCAGAGTTACGCACAATCAATTTTCAAGCACCCCCTACCTCCCCCTCCCCACCCTCAAGTGCCAAATCTTTCCTTTTTTCACTTTTTCAGGTACACATGTGCATACGTGCATACAGGTATCTACGCCCCTGCCCGCCCCTCAGAAAGTTACTGTCAATGCAGGTTTTATTCAAGGAATAGGCTTCTGACCAGTGGGCCCAAGTCTGTGGAACCTGCGTCTATATATATTCTAGTGTAACTGTTTATTTTAAAAAAGATCTATTAATCAAGGTTTTTGACTTGCAACAGGCAAACAATTTATTAATCAAAAGTACAGTTCTGTTGAACTGAGGCACCTTGGTGAAATTTTGGTGGTTATTAAGTGCCAAATTAATTTAAATTTCATGTGCCAGTTTATCTTGAGGTGCAGAAACTCTGAAATGCTGCACCCTATAATCAAGCATAGGATATAAACAATTTATTGCCCAAGATGGCAGACTTTACCTGATTTGTCCCCATATTTTCATTATTTTGGACCCTCAAAAAAGTAAAAAGTCAAAAATGCCCACATCTCCCGGCTTTCCATATCAATAAATTAGTTAATGTAAATGTAAAATCACTGGCATAAAAACAGAATTGGTGGAAGAATTTGAGCTGTTTGATAAAAAATGCAAATTCTATTAATTTGCCGCCAAAATTCTACAAGCCCTTAAGGCTTTATTAAAAAAAAATCAAACACTTACAATGTCATTCGTGGACTCCATCTAACTTCTACGGAGGCTAAACGTCCATTAAAATAAGCATCGTTAAACTGTAGGAATAACTGCCGCACATCGGGAATCGGATCAATGAGTTCCCAAGAATCATCTACAACAGAAACTGGTGTCGCGAGTTTGCTTGATGACGAAGAAGATTTCACGAAATTATAGCTTGATTTCTCTCTGTTCTGCTCTCGATCGAGTTCTTCTTGTAAGCTGAGTGCATAAGCTAAATCAATATCGTCAGATATTTCAATCATTGGTAAAAACCTAGTTAAAATTTCTTATAAAATTGCTTGTAGTTTTAATATATGGGTTATCAACAAAATCAAAGATGGCGCTTAGCTCGTTTCCAGGGTCTTCTCTGTTTTCAATATGGCAGCTAGATTCGATCCAATCTCTTTTCAACAGAATACGACCGGGATGAACTGGTACGATTGATAAAACAAAATGGCTTCCTTTGCTGGTCGATCTTTACGAGGTGCTTCCCGGATGATTTTACAGGTAAATCGAGCTTCATATTTGATTTTATTGTTTATCTATATTGATATTTTCCTTTGTTTTCAAGGCGGCAAGTTCGCAAGGTGGACGCATCGCATCGCAAGGTATGATTTTTGTGTGTAAACTTTTTGCACGTGTATCATTACAACCTGGATCATTTAGAACCTGAGAGCTTTTAATAAGCTTCTAGTTTTTACATTCAGTTTTGAGCTAAGCTTAAATTTGAACCTGTTAAGTAAAGGAGAAGAAATACAATAAAAATTGCTGCTCTGTGGTAGTAGCCAACTCGAAAGCTTGGCTCCTTTGGCTACTACACACTCTTCTTTTGTTATGTTTAATTCAATGTCTAGTTAGCTCTGTTCTTACTTTTTTTTATTTCCTTAATGTTGGTTTATTGTAATAATTGAATAAGTGTGAATAAATGAACTTGAACTTGAACTATATACATAAAAACATGCTATTTACACATGATCAGTATTTATAAGGCTTTATTGGTAGCTTTTAAAAAGCTGATAATTGCAAGGGAAATTCAACGAACGTATTGGTTATATAAAGAGTTAATATGGTTTATATTATATCAGTTTATATCATAAGGTAGCCAGATGTTAGGTAGGTTAATTATTTGCCTTTTTGCTAGGATTATCTAACACGCACTGATTTGTGTTTATATTTGCCTTCATTTCCGCAGTTCATATATGATTTATTTCATATATATCATTCACATTCACTCCTATCACGGGAACATATGAACCTACAATTGACCTGCTCCCAACGTCAGTGGCTTCATAGCTCAGTTGTTAGAGCATCGCACCGGTATCGCGAGGTCACGGGTTCGAACCCCGTTGAAGTCCTGAATTTTTTTCAGGCTTCTTTTCGCAATTGCTTAAATTGCGTTCACAACTGCGAGGATCATTCTTCATTTGTTTATGTTTTGTTATGTAACAGCTGCCAGAGGTCCCAAACTGCAAACCACTCAAGCCCTTCATCAGACTGCTGGTGTTAGTTTGTGAGTTCAGCAAAATCTCTTAAAATGGACACCCCTGTAAATCGGTCACCTCTCTATAAAAGATCCCGCCACAGGCATCAGTCAATAATAAATATTATTATTGGCTGTTTCTGGCCAAATTTTCACTTGCACGTCAGTCGATTCCTCTGCATAGATTTACTCTAGGAACACTAAGCTTATAAAAAACAAGGAAACTTTTTTCTTGTACTACACATCAGTTTGAACCAATATGCTTTTTTGTCCAAATTTATAGGCAATTGTGGAAAAGTTATGCTAATGCATGCAATTAAATACAACATTATGGTATATTTTTTCAAACAAAACTTTTTTTTGGAAAAGTTATTTACTACCCTTTCATATGAGATATAGCTTACCACACAATTATAAATACTTTTTGAGAAAATAAATGAAGAATAATGTTGTCCATTTTGACACTTTTTTGCTGAGTCCTGCTAGAGTTCATACTACTTGATTACAGTCCTCACTGAATAACTTTTCATTGATGTGAGCTCCCCGTTTAAACATTCTTTATTCTTGATTCTTTTCAGAGCAAAGCAAGCCCAAAGACAGTTTGTAGTTAGTGTATCAAGAACATCCTCTTGTGCTCTCATAACTTCAGGTGAGGACAAAAACTTACCTCGCTGGGGGGTGGTGGTAGGACTAACATAATTTATACCCTGGGGGATACTCAATAAGTTTTATTCGGGGAGGCTCCAAAATGATACTCCCTTTCACATATGTACCCCATACCCTCATATACCTTTTTTTGTATCTCACAGATAGGCCAAAGAACTGTACCAACTCAAGAATTTTCCGACAGCAAGCATAACCTTTGCTTGTAATTTCTGCCCAGTTTTTGTTTGATACCCTTGTAATACTTTGTTTGATTGCCATCCTTTGGTTCCCAGTGCATTTTGGCAACCCATTCAAATACTAAAAGTTCGAATTTTGCTACATTTTCACAAAGTAAGAGGGTGAGAAAGGCAATTCCTTTATATAGCCTAGCATAGAGTATATAAAGTGCTCCCCCTCCCGAGGAGTAAAGTGTAATTGAAGTTCAGAGCTCATCGACATTCAAGAAGTATTTTCAGTTTCACGGTTTTATCCGATTTTATTGTAAACCAGCTACTGAGTACAATTCATTAAGATTTCCTCTCCTTTGGGAAGTGACATACATGTATTTCTTGACATTTGTCTTCAGTTGCCCCACTCAGTGCATCTCTGATCAGTGCAGGAAGCAGTTCTGATTTGATGGAGGGCTCAGGAGGTGAAGATGATGGACTAGTGATCGAGGCGCTTAATACACTGGATGACTTATAACACAGGCCTTCCTTACACACAATATTTTAAACCTTTTTTATTGTGTGTAATGTGTGTATTACTTCCAATTTAATATTGTTGTCTTTTTTCTTTTTAGAACCTTTTTAAAATTAACTGGTAAAGAGAAATCTTTGCTGTCATTGTTCCCTCATTAGCATAATTCATACAATGCGCTACTAACAAATGGAGTGCATGTATGCAATGTATACTAAGAGCATGTCAAACTTTGTGATCACAGTAAATATAAGTCTGATGTGTTGAATATGCTTTGGGAAGTCACCTTTCAAATACTGTAAAATTTATAAAGAATCCTCAACATTTCTCAACATTATTATTTTACGACATCGTACACTCAAATTTTCAAAGCCTGCTAAGTTTGCCAAGCTCTTTCGATTTTGTGAAGTTCATTATTTGTAGCTTGTTGTATTATTTTTCTTAAGTCTGTAAAATGTTGATACTTTACAAGTTCATTTCTCAACATTATTATTTTACCATATCATGCTTAAATTTTGCAAGCCTGGTAAGTTTGCCAAGCTCTTATTTTGTAGAGTTCATTTATTTGTAGTTTATCATTTTTCCTCTGTTTGCTAATAATTATAGTGCGATCAATAGAGACAGCTTGAGTTATGATCTCAAAAAATGACAATGAGTTTTATTTATTTCCGAGACTTTTCTCTAAAGCTACAGCTAATATTGTTTTTAGTGGTTTTATTGTCTGTTCTGTCTGTCTTGCAAAAGTGATAATTGGTTTAAATTTCTCTGTTTAATAATTCACATACAAAATGTTGGTCACCTTCATTGCCAATGTATGTTATTATGGGTTAATAAAATTAAATGTAATTATTTTTGAGTGGCCTTTTGAAAATTATTTATATTAATGATGTTATGTGTTAATGTGCGAATAATCTAATTGTTTTGGTATAAATCTACTGGACGTTCAAAAATTAACAAGACAGGCTCACGTTTTTATTGAATGATATATAAATAACAACCGCAAACTGTCAACTGCAGACACTCACTTTCTACAACAGGATAGACAGTGAGTAGCGTAGCCAATAAGAGAGGCGAGTCAAAAGATGCGACCAAGGATGTGGGAGTGCAAAACCAAAATGGCAACCAAACACTAAATTCAACACTCATCCACCAAAAATAAAACACCTACACTGCAGGCTATCACGCATAGAAATCAAGAGCGTATAATAAAATTGTTTTAGTATAAATCTACTAGACATTCAAAACTTAACAACAAGACAGGCTCACGTTTTTATTGAATAATGATATAAATAACAACTGCAAACTGACAATAGTATGTAGCCAATAAGAGAACAGCATTCATGATAGAATGCTAGTAAATTTATACTGAAACTCGATAGCCCATTTCCCAGTTGCTCTTAGCCTCCTTTTCAAACCGAGGCCAAGTGCAAAACCATTCACATGGATGTGTTTTATTTGCATGTGAAATCAAACTCGTATTCGTATGAATGGCTTTGCACTTGGCCTTGCTTTGAAAAGGAAAATAATGGAATATACAGTCGTTTCCCTCAAAGCATACACCCCATAAGTCCAAATTTCACTTCATCTGTAACTTGACCTTGAACTTATGAATCACGATGCATTGAATGAGTAATTATAGTGGGGCAAAATTTCACTTGATCGCTTGCTTTATCAGCCATTACCACTGAGCCTGTGATAAGTAATGGTCACAGTGTTGGAGGGAGGGAAGGGAGTTAGATGCAGCGGGAGGGGGGGAGGGGGGACGGAGAAGCAAAAACTAAGTCTCTGAATGTTTCTTATTCACATGTTGGCTTAGATCTGTAACTAAACTCTAAAAGGCACATACAATGTAGCTAGAACTGGACCCAATAGTCAATACTTTCATACAAAAGTTTTTAATGATGTAAGGTACTGTACAACATAACAACAACAGCAGATGATAATAAAAAGTGGACAAAAGAAACAAGTCCTGAATTTTTTAAGTTAAACATTAAACTTAAAAATTGTCTTTTATATTTTTTTACTTTCTACAAATATTTTACAGATTTCTAATGACTTGGCTGTACAGCATTGAATTTCCGAGTTGAAAAACAACTCATTTAAAATTCAAACTGAAAGTAACCTGACACTTACACATGATTAATGTTAATGTCAAATTCAATTTTTCAATTAACCAGTTTCAACTCACAGTTGAGTTTGGTCAAGTGCAAATATGACAATGTTGTCATGTGTGTCCTCAAGCCATTCTTGGATTAAAATTTGCCATGTGCAGGCTATAAACATACTTGCCAAGACAAAAAAGTATCCTGGAACCTTGAAGGGAGTATTTTGTTCTTGACTGCACTCTGACAATCGAGTTGAAATTGTTTCACACAGAGTTCAACTTTTTTACCGTGTCCTCAAAAAAGTGCTGATCATGTGATACAAATCAAATCCATTCAAACAACCATTTGGCCATTCCAATAGTTTTGATAGTAAATGACAATAAAATTATATTCTTCATCAGAGTGGAGGTGAATAGTGGTGGATATTTGCCGAGAGGCAAAGCAGCGAGGTAAATATCTACCACTCTTCACCAACACTGAGGTGAATAGATGTAGTATATACCAAACCAGTGGATACCCAGCCAAAAATAGTTTATTTCTGACAAAAATATAGGTGGTTTTCACGTTACATCACAGCGGCCATGTTGGTGCACACCTACAAAAGAATTTTAATGAACTGCTTTTGTTATGTGCACCAACATGGCTGCCAAGGCATCTGTCATTTGAGTCCCACTGGACTGAAGGTCATGTGAGTGAAAAACATCTACAGGGGAAAAAAATGGGTGTACAAAATCCACAACAATGCCTGGAGTTGAATACCAAATACTATTCTGAGTTGAGTAGCACCATCCTCTGCAGGTTTTGGTATATACTAATAAAATATATCAGGTGTAATGTCAACGCAATCGTTAGTAAGGTAAGTATTTGTTATTTCTTTGAAAATGAGATCACTGTACTAAGAGTTAAACTACATCAGCTGGGCGACCCCATAGACGTCCAAACAATGTCTGTGATTGGCGAACAATACAATTGATATATCACTTGAACAATGCCCCTATCTCTAATCCCTATCCCAGCGGGACAAATCTATTGTTTTCTTAGCAAATCACAGACATTGTTTGGACAAGTGCTGTACTACCCCATCAGCTGCCTATTGAACAAGTTCTGTACTCAGGGGGGGGGGGGATCTCATATTTTAGCAGTTTGATACCCTAAACTTGGATGTGTTATCAGACTTACTTTGAATAACAGTGGTCATTTTTAACTAATCAAACACCCTCATGGGCACCAAACCACAAATTTCAACCTCTTAAAGGTGTGATGATCATCCCTGTCATTTTTATATGTAAGTCTCCCCCCCCCCCCCCCCCCGCAGGGTTTTGTACTAAAAACGTATTGACACGCACCAAAGTACTGAACATGTCAAGTTCCAATTGGTAGCATTACCAACAGTTTGACGGGCAAGGGTGCTTACCATTTAACCAAAATTACTAGTAAACTGGCTTTGAAAGCAAATGGGACAGTTCATTTTCTTTAAAATTTGGTTGGAAATTGTGGAGTACATTCTGGAGTTCCAGTCTCATATGAAGGAGAGAGAAAAAAAAAAGAACTGTACATGCTAAGGAACATGCTAAGTGAAATCTCTTTGATTTTCGAAGTAACCCTTACCATGATTATTCAACAGTTATCCCACATGATTTTTTTGTAAATGGTGAGCACCCTCGATAGAGGTTAACCCTTTCAAAAGTTAAAATACATTAAAAGCAAACAGCACTAATGAAAAATGCTGTTCAATGATCACATTGTAGACCTCTATTCACACACTAAAATAATAATGTTATTAATAATAACCACATTACTTGATCGAGGTTGATCAAGGTCATCTCCGGGCATGAGAGAGTTAACTAACACAATCCAGTTATTATAACCATGGACTGCAAATTATTAGTTCAGTACTATTTACACCCAGTCTCTTAAGCAGACATTAATATTTTGATCTATAATACACTTATAGGAGCATTGTACTATTGCAAAGTTCCAAAAACAAGTACCCTCCCCCCACCCCCTCCTTAAAAACGTTGTGACAAAATTTGATGATGAATAAAATAGCAAAAGTAGTAACCTTCTGAAAGCAATATTATTCTCAGAAATAAATACCTGGCATATCAAACATGATGTTTTTTCAGAACAACAATGGGGAAACCAGAACAGCCCTTGATATAACTTTATTACAGACTGCAAACTAACTTAAAGGAATAATAACTGCCCAGGGGTGTAGCTAAGAAAAAACTGAGCAGGCTCATTAACAAGCCCAGCTGGCTTTTCTGGCTTGTGCACTTTCAAAATCACCCCGAGTCTTTGTTTTGTAGTGAAGTTTCAGCCAGTCATAAGTTCTCTTTCAGCTGGTGAAATTAGCCAGTAGCTGGCTCTTAGCTACATCCCTGACTGCCTGGACATTGAAGACTGATCTATTCAACTGAATTATTGACAAAAAACTGAGGTAGACACCTCTCTAAGTTGGACATCAATAAACAGCAGTATTATTATTTATTACTGGCCGTTTCTGGCCAAATTTCACTTGGTCATCTCGAACTAATCTCTGAATAAGGCTGACACCTCTCTAAGATGAACATCAATTACCAGCTCATTCTGGCGATAATAATTATTGTCACTTGGTTGTCTGTTATTAATCTCTCTATCATAAGGTGGACACCTCTCTAAGACAGACAGCAGCTGTTCCCAAAGGTGTCCAGCTTTGACAGAGCTCATTAATAATATCCTTTTTAGTGACAATTGTGCATAAAACCGGCATCACATCTTACTCAGAAGTAGCAAATGCTGAATATGAAATGATAGTTAAAGGTAACATTGAATAAAATGATTTATAAGTCATGAGGGATATTATTTTTGAGACTTTACAGTATCCCATCTATCTCAGACATTTTTTATTGTAATATTTGTTATAGTGGTTTCAGATAATCCATGAAATAGATATTAGACAAATAGACACTACCAGACACTAATAACATTATTCCATTGTTTCCTTTTGTTTACCTTTGACAATCAGACAATGGCTGCTTAAGTTTGTTTCACGGATTTCGTGAAATCACTATAATTTATAATTCTAATAATTATATTGCTACTTTGAAATAGATTCACTTCTTTTTAATTGTTAGTTCTGTGATCTGGTATATAATGCATTTTTGTCTACTTTTCCTAGCTATTGAATAATATGTTCATACTTTATCATACATTGTATTATGACCCTTGCCCGAAAACAAAAGTTAGTCACCTATGGCACCCGGGCACTGCTGGCCAGAGCACAGCCCTGAGTGATGTTGATGATTATAGATGTATTTGTCACAAAACCTTGGATTCACTAAGTTCCAAGTATTAAAATTAAATTTTTAAGTTTTAAAAAATTGCTAGCAGTGATTAACAGACAAGTTGATCATCACTGTATCACTTAACTATGGTTAAGTTTGTTTAGCTGCCAATGCCAAGGCATGATATATATAACAGCTTGGATCAGACTACAAAATAAACTGCTCTGCTATCTTCACTTTCACCCCCCTCCCCCCCCCCCCCCCCCCCCTCTGCCTGAGCACTTTTTGTACTCTCCCAGTTTTTCTTGCACCATGACATTCAAGATGGCAGCTAAACAGTCTTACTCAACCAACACAGAAAAATAAGGGACTGTCAACAGTCTATTTATAGTGGTGCCTTAATAATCCAGCAACCATTGGATATTGGTTGCATTAAAGGAGACAAAATTTATAATATTAAATGTGGTTGGTCTCAAGTATGTTAATATGTGACTGATGAACTGTTGTTTGGGTCCAGAAAAAAAATAGCCATATTAATTATAAGGAAGTGGCAGTATTAATGATGTGGTCATGAAGTAGGCTCTACTGTAAATTAGAAAATGGAACATACTATGTACAAAATTAAATTATTTTCTACTAGATAACG
The DNA here is from genome assembly GCA_022457155.1 of Cladopsammia gracilis. NCBI lineage: Eukaryota > Metazoa > Cnidaria > Anthozoa > Scleractinia > Dendrophylliidae > Cladopsammia > Cladopsammia gracilis. The sequence continues at coordinate 139,273 of JAJGOT010000494.1, read as the reverse complement.
ATCAACTTTGGGCCCAGATATCCACCATGTTGTCAAGTCCCCATAAATACCCATCCTCATGGTTACCTTCTTGCCAGGGCTGTCTGTGGTCCAGCCACATGCCGTCCTGAAGGGGAACTGTTTTGCCGAAATCTATCATCCACACGCTGGCTTTGCCAAATGCATCATGGACAAATAACAAAGAGCTCCCAACCACCTGGAATAATCAAATGTGAATTTAAAAACAATATTAAACACTTACATGAGTGAGATGAAGTCATGGGAAACATCGATATTCCAGATTTCACCCTCTGATGTCAAAATTGTTGCCCGGTTTTGCAAATGTTGCCCACTTAGGACAATTGGCGGGAAATAACCATGAATCAACCGATCAACACACTTGTTGTATTGAGAAAAACTCCAGCTATATAACAAATTAATAATATTAATTTATAAGTTGAATATACATTACTTGGTAATACTGTAATACAAATCTGTAGAGCGAGTTTTACTTGAGTGTCGTAAAACCAAAACCAAAGTAATTACTCTGGCCAATCACAACAGACACAGACAACCCAATGAACCAATCAGAACTCGAAGCAAATACATGTAGCCGCCACCAAGGGTGGAAAAACGCATGCCAGCAAGTTAAAATTGCAGTAGGCCTGCACCTCTTTGGAACCTCAAATTTCATTAGACCTGGATAAGGTGCACCGCTATTGTTTTTAGGGCTATAGGGTCCATTGTTGTGTTATTTGTTCTAGATGTTTTCTTAGCAAATCCTGTGAGGTGTTACGAAAGGTGCAGGTCTGCCCTAAAATTGGTTTTGTTTTTCCTTCTGATTGGTTGATAAAGTGGCAGGAGATTTTTTAGAAGCCTAGTAATGCAAAACCAAAGCAATTGCAAACTTACTTGAGTTTAAAATTTATTGATCATAGAGCAGTTTTCAATCGAGTGTGGTAAAACCAAAACCAAAGTAATTACTCTGACCAATCACAGCAGTCGTAAACAATCCGATGAACCGATCATAGCTCGAAGCAATTACATGTCGGCGACGCCAGGTGCGGAAAAACATGTGCGAGCAAGTCACGATCGGTTTTGGTTTTACTTCTGATTGGTCGAGAAAGTGGTATGAGATGTTTCAGCCAATCGCAAAGCGTAGCAATGAAAAACCACAGCAATTGTGTTATTACTTTTCACACTCAATAAATTTATTGAAAGCTGGTCTATCATAAATTATTTTAATTTATACCCAGTGGCATCCTACTAAAAATAAACTACGCTTTATAACAAATGACCATATCTATAGCAATGTGGAACTAGGAATTTATGAAAAACAATAGGAATTAGGCATTTAAGACATAATAGGGCTTTGTTCCCCAGGTTTATAAAATAAATCAATACATTATAAAACATGTAGAACTAACCTCATGTGAACGAAAGAATGAGGAAGATTCTAAAGTTGCCCTTATAGCTTTGAGTCGTCTCAGATATTTTCTCTGCAAACAAAACAAAAAGTGCCAAAGTTGAATAATATATCATGTTACAGTTCATAACATACATGTAACTTCGTGCTGTAAAGAGGGTCACCAGTTGCACTTGAACACAGCCCATTATACAGCATTTCAGACATTTTTCAATTCTTTTCGTTGATGTTGGATATCCCAAGCAAACATGCATATTGCCTCTAAAATTCCCTTCCTGACCCGAACAAAACTATCTGATGCAACAACCCTAATATATTTTAATGAAATTATATTATGCTTACAACTCAAGAATTATAACATTAAGGAGGCTCAACTCAAGTTTTTTTTTGTCCTGGGGTGTATGTTTTGAAATCAAGATTTCACAGGGAAGACATGCTTGTATTGCTTTCATACTTTACCAAGTTTATGAAATGTGATCAAAGTTTTAGGTGTCACTGGTTTCCAAGCGACAGCAGTTACTATAGCAATGCCAGCTTATTGCCCTTTGTTTTAAACGATGTCGTTTTTCTCACAATCTAGTCAGACACTTCATAATGAAACTTTCAAATTTTGTAGTACTCACATAATTATTACTAGCTAGCTGCAGATGAAGTTTCAAGAAAATTTATAAGATGGTTTTCAAATAAAACAAAAATCATTTTTATTAGGAATTTTTTAGGCAAAACAGTAATAAACCAAATAATTTTCATAAACAAAATAAAAATATTATTATTTTCAAAATGCCCTAACTTCATTATTATTTAAAAAGCAGAAGTTAAAACATTCTAACTTACTCTTAATTTTTCATCATTGCCAATAAATTCTGTAAAAACTTTGTCAACATCTTCTTTTGTTCTTGTTTTCTTGAAATCTTTGTTAGGTTTTTGATCACCATTCTGTGTGGTAAATAGAAAAGAAAAAGAAAAAGAGAAAGAAGAAGTTAGAATTGTGTACAACAATTAAATAGTAGGTATATACATGTAAATTAAATGAGCACCAGATACTTCTCAGAAACATTGAAAAAAATTCATTCATAACCACAAGCTACTATAATTATATTAATCGTATCCATAATAAAATTCTACATTGTGATCCAAAGTTGTCCTCACGCCTACTTCTTATAAAATTGGTGTGCAGTCATGTGGGTGTCCAATTACAGCTGCTATCCATTTTTAAATACAACTTTTTGTAATTGGATATACTTGTAATTGGACACCTCCCTTGCATGTGTGTCATATGCACTTAAATGGGTTCTTTTTTTGCTGTTTCCCACCAGTTGACAAACTGATAGAAAATATCCTAGGCTTGCGTTTTGAGTAGAAAAAAAGTCCACATAGACTTTTTAATCTTGAATTTTGTTATTGACGCTATCACTTATGAAACTTTGTGTTGTACAATTCAGGAATAATAGTGCTTGTAATTCCAAATCACAATTTGAAATTACTTGCCTGATTATTCCCTGAATTGTACTCCACTCAATCCAATAATAATGATATTATTATGTAACTATGTGACTGTGTAAGAACTAGGCAATACTCTATTGTTTTGCAGCATTTTGCTTTCCCCACATACATTGTAAGATTGTTTAGATTTAATTTTATTTAATTACTGAGAATACATCAACCTATGGACAACATGTTTTTGAAATAAAATGTACTGAAACTTTATTTTAAAGTGATGTTTCTTTTGTGTTAAAAGATTTCATCCAATTGTGAGACTCCAAAACAATCACAAGAAAGGCTTCTAATTTTCCATGTTTCCCACATAGAATTTTTGTTGCATTAAAACTCAAGAATAGTTTTCACTAAAAGGGAAACAATTTAGTAAACTAGAGGAAAATAAATTCGCTACCCGATGATTCGCAGAAGTGATTGTAGATTTTCATGTTTTAGCCAATGAGGTGGACAGTTTCAACAACATCACAATTAACACCTTTCTGCATTCCTTGCCGTTAGGTTGCATGCCTAGTTCTTACCAGGACCATTACTCGATGATAAATAATATTATAATTATTCTGACTTCTAATTACATGACTTGCCATGACTATATGCTTAGCTATTGGAATAGAATCTTAGAAAGCATCTTAGTAAGTGGAGCAGGCAACCCACAGGCATTTACAATATGTAGGTGCCTAATTTTGGAGCTTCAATATAAACTAGCCCTACCACCCAGCTAATAATTAATCCTCAATCGAGGGGCTGCTGCTAAGTAAAGAACTTAAGCAAGTCCACAATCTATATCCAGATTGAACTTGAACTTGGAAGTTGTGTTAGGTTATGTGCTGGGATGAGAAATCAAGAAGATGGAGTAAACATGCATTGAACAAAGGCAAAAACCAAGAAAAAAACTCAATATAATATGTTGCCATGTCCGGGATATGAAAATGGGACACACTCTCCAATGTAACTGTGGTGACCCTGCTTGAATTCCTTTCTGTTTCACTGACAGGGCATATATACCAAAGCACTTGAGTTCAAGAGTGTGCCTTAATGACTTTTTAATAAGTGCCACTCCCTCATAAGATGTCTAACCTTAATTCCTTCAATTCTGAAGCCAAGGCTTGCTGTAGAGCTAAGCTGTTCCCTCCATCTCATATAGCGAGGTTTTGTTATTCCTCCTTCTCTTTTTTCCTCATCTGTAGGTTCATTTGGGTCAACTTCTATCATCTTCTGAAACAGATCCTGAAGAGGAAATCATTACTTAACCCTTTAAGCCCTAATATCAAACTTTAAATTCTCATTTCTTGTCCCTATACATTACCTTTTGAAGTAGTGGGCAGAAATTGTTTGGATATCAAGAGAACTCATCTTGTGTGATCATGTCCTTAATTCTCATGACCTTTTTGATTGATAAGGCATTGATATTACAAGGAGAAAATTGATGCTGATCACTCTTAGGGCATAAAGGGTGAAGGTAAAGTCATGCATGAACCACAGAAGACCCACTCAGCATTTGCAAATCCCAATGAAACACTCTTCGTTGTGTTCGATGTTTTAAATAAAAAGTGTAAGAGATGAACTCACTTTTCTGGGTTTTGACTTTGCTTTTGCAAGTTCATCCTCTAAGTATGTTCTGTTTGATACAAGAAAAAGAAAACTAAGATTATAACAAACATTACATACAGGGGTTTCAATAAAATTGAGCTTGTAAGTGGCTTTATTTGTAAAATGGTGACCCCCCCCCCCAGAAAATTACCTCGGAAATGGCATTTCCAGCATTCTGGGCATCAACTTCAGTGAAGTTAATCGAAAAGTAGGCGGCGATAATTTATGAAGTAGCTGGTGGAATTCGCCGGTTGCCAGCTTCTAATGAAACCTCTGCATATATTATAACTACAATAAAAAATCAGAGGCCTCCCTCAAAATTAGGAAAGGTCAAAGTTAAAGCACCATTCCTTTCAATATTTTGGGAAAATAGTTATGCTGGATATTGAGAAATGCTTCTGATCAATAAATGTACTCTTGGGCTATGCAGAGGGTAGACAATACCCTCTTATTATATTATATTTGTATAAAATACAATTTGTATAAAATACAATTCATATAAAGCATTTTATAGCCTTAGTTCTTCTTACATGTATAACACCACAAAAGTTAAATAAAGTAAAAAAAAAAAAAACAACTATATAATTTGCAATGTACCTTGTCCCCATTTTACAATCCATAACAGAGGGGCTATCGAAATCTTGGAGTAGATCTTGCATTTCCAGATAACCTGAAGTCATGTAAAGGAAAAACAAGCAAACTATCCTGCCCCCATCATCCAGACAATAATGTCAGCTGTGGACATACATATCAGGATTGTCACCTGACAGAAACTTTAAATGAAGTATACTTAAAGTATACTTACCATAAAGTATACTTCAAGCACTTTAAGTATACTTCCAGTAAGTCTTAAAGAATACTTTAAGTACAAATTAAGTGTACTTTTCTAAGTGTTTAAAAGCTTGTTAAAGAATACTACAAATACAAATGTATACTGAACTTCTACAAGGGTTTGTACATTTTAATCATAATATATTTCTGTAAACCTGATGAATTTTACCATGGATATAAATAAAGATTACTTAAGTTTACTTTACTATCCTGCAGATGTAACATGAAGACTAACTTAGCACAACAATACCAGTGAATCTATCCCAGCTAATTAACACTACATCTGTACAACTGTTTTTATTAACAATTGCAGCATACATATAGGTCCAACTTTTGAGTCTGTGGACAAAATTCTGTCGTGTGAAATGAAACCTTTCGAGAGAATAAAAACATGAATATTATCAAGGATACGTTCATTGCCTTTAGGAACTTCTCCTCTGTATTCAGGAATGTATGGCCGAAGAATGTCTTTCATGAGCTTATCTAGGCATTCTCTCTCTTTTTCTGTTGATTTCTTTAGAATCATCCCATTTTCACCTGGTTTAAAGCAACCTACAACATCAACAGAATTACATATTATATAAGTTACATGTATACTGTCAAATAATTTTTAAGAGACAATTTACAGAGTCACGGTGTTAAAAGTTAAAGAAAATAATTAGCTCTACATGTGCATAAGCCCCATACTGATTTTATAAAATGCAGTTTCTGCTTCTGTACAGTAAAGTAGAAGCTAGGAAGGAAATACAGTCTCACTTATGCCAACTCTTCCGGATACGGAACGAATCTCCCGGTCTCCCATACGGGGTTACTAAATCTCCTGGAAAAAAGTGACTTTAGATCTTTTTTCTACAATAGGCTAAGATTTTAACCCAAATATTCCCAAAATCCAAAAACAAATGTGGTCTCTTAACTTCACAAACGCAGGGATGCAGTTTTCTGGACCCCCCTACATACTCACAACCAAAAAAAAAAAGTCATGCGAAAACATGTCACCCTCAGAATTCACCCTCAGAAAAAATCTCCCTATATTCAATCTCCAGAGGTTGGCATCTCTGCAGTCTTCATATTTTATCTGCACACAGGAAGTATTTCAGACATTTTAACCACATGAACAATCGCATCATCACGCATACACCTAACATGGCTTCCACAGTTAATTAGTTTGACCTTATTTTAACTTAAGAGCTTATACCACAGTTTCTTTGTACATATATTTAACCCATTGACTTCCAGAAATTTAGCAGAAAATGGCAATTTGAAGCCACTAATGCCATTTTCTGACTGCTGTGGAGGCAAACTGCAAGCAAACTGTCCAAAAAGTTGTTTGCAGCATGAAAACTATTGACCAGAAGCTTCCTTTCCTTTCTGGGTCATATAATGTGCAGTTCCAGAAAATATCCATACTCCCCCCACGGAAGTTTTCTTGTTTAGCACCCCCGGCCCCCAGGAAATTCCAGTTTAGCTTCATACTTTGCTTCTAAAATGTTGGCTTTTAAGAACCCCCACCCCCTAGGAATTTCCAATGACCTTCCATGGGGTGGGTATGTATTTTTTCTGGAACTGCACAATTACATAGACTTTTGGTTTCAGGGAAGCACACAAAGCCAAAGCTTAACAACTTAAGAGCTTTCTCTTCATTTTACTATTTTGCTATAAAAATTAGCGATAAAAAATCACGACGTTTCGACCTCTCCTAGGTCATTTTCAAGTGGATGTAAAAATACAGAATTAGCATAAATATATTACAGTATAAAAACATAAGAATGTAGAGAATGCTAAAATGTGGTAAAATATGTAAATATAGGTGATAAAAATTACATAAAAACAATTAAACTAATAAATAAATAAAACCAAGCGTTAAAGGACTTTCTAAACAAATAACTTAGCGCGGATTGAGTCGCACTGTTTGTTCAGTGTTGGCTTGAGTTCTTTGATAAAAAGCATTTCAAAAATAAGACAATCAAATTTGTTCTGGCACTTCTTTAAAACCTTAAAACTTTGCGCAATGTCTGAGGAAACCACCTCAGACAGCAACATGATATGGACTTGAATCACATTGCGCAAAGTTTTAAGATTTTAAAGAAGTGCCAGAACAAATTTGATTGTCTTATTTTTGAAATGCTTTAAAAGCTATAATAGAAAATCAATATCAAACTATTAAGAAATAAGTAATAAATAAAATATGAGTGGCAGAGCTGTATGTATTTACTATGGCAAAGCCACAGGCGAGCCATTGTAGATGTTGTACATATTGAAAATACTGAGTTTTTGTTGAATTGTTATTTGTATTAATGATATTTGATTGCATTGGATGTAAAGAGAACAAAGGAAAAATCTATATAGAATCAATATCATACTATTAAGAAATAAGTAAGTAATAAAATATGAGTGGCAGAGCTGTATGTATTTACTATGGTAAGCCACAAGCGAGCCATTGTAGATGTTGTAAATATTGAAAATACTGAGTTTTTATTGAATTGTTATTTGTATTTATGATATTTGATTGCATTGGATGTAGTTTGAAGCAGTGACAAAAGTACAGGGTGTATCAACTTCATTGAAAAAATGTCAAACATTACTAATATTAAAAATAGAAGTTATTCAGTTAAAATGCTCAGCCGTATTACACAACTTTTCGCTGAACAAATTGTTCATATTTATACAACAGTAATCTCCTAAAACTAAGATTTTGAAACTGTTTTTCCTAGCGCGCGGTCAGAATAGTGTAATAATGTGTCATACATTTGCACTCATTTTGATGCGTATTTGCACTCCAGAATGCTATGTCAAATAATAATATTATTTTGAAGAATTTTACCATGTATAAATGATCTTTATTGGAGTAAAAAGAAAATAAATCACATGAAATGCACAGCGCTAACCTTGGTGACCTGCCAGCTGTACCCAGGGATATTTCTTTTTAAAATTCTGTACAAACGGCGACCAATGGATCATACTACGAATTTTCTTCCAGCGTGAGTTGACCTGCAAGGCAGTGCATGTATTCAATAAAAACATTAAAATGTGCATCAAGCAATGGTGAGTTGATTTTATTGTAAATATTGTCAGTCTGGGGATGCTTGGAAATTATTATTAATATTAATTGAAATTATTGTTAATTATTATTAATTTTAAAAATGATTGTCGTCATGTTTGTAGGCTGAAAAAAATTAACCCTTTATGCCGTAAGAGTGATCAGCATCAAATTTCTCCTTGTAATATCAATGCCTTATCAATCAAAAAGGTCATGAGAATTAAGGACATGATCACACAAGATGAATTCTCTTGATATCCAAACAATTTCTCCCCACTACTTCTATAGAAAATGTATAGGGTATTAGAGCTTAAAGGGTTAAAGAAACTTACTAACTGGTGTACTAATAGCCCATTAGAAACTCTAAGCAATGGATTGCGATAAACAATAATACATTGTATTTTTATCAAAGATTGCTATGAGCCAACTTGTCAATACAAAACAACCTTCTCACCCTCCCCTCTCCTAGGCTTTTTCCTCTATCAACCCCTACCCCTGCATCTAACTCCCCACCCCTAACCCCTCCAATGCCACTCCCATGGGTGAGGCTAAAGTGACCATTACATATTGCATGCTCAATGTTTACAGCAGATCGACCAAGTGAAAATTTGCACCTTTCCTCCGTACACATATGCTGGAAATTGTTCAATGCTTCAATGTGTATTCACAAGTTAAAAATGTACATTAATTTAAAAAATGTAGGTTTAACAATCCAGAAGTCTCCTTTGTCTTTAAGGCTCAGAGAGACCAATTTTTATGATATGTACTAATTGAACATTTGGATGAATAATAAAAATGTTCATAAACTTTCTAAATGTATCAACTGCTTCAAACATTTTTCTGCTCAAGATAATTACTGCTGCTGCCAATTCATAAGGATCTATTGATCATTAAATGCATCACATTTTTCTGTTATATTAGTATTCATCTTTATTATATTAACTTCTCAGTGAAGCAATTGAAATCTTCACTGCGAAGAGTGAATATATCAATACATGTATCTTCACATCAGCTGTCATGTTTGCTTTTATTAAATGTCAATTTTTAAGTAAACACCTTCAGACAAACTCAATGTCTCATGAGTTCACTGTAAGCCACTCACTTGTAACATATCAAGTTGAAGACTCTAAGAGAAATTTCATACAATGCACACATGTATTAACTTCTGTTTAATTTACATTATGTATGTGTTGTGGTTTCAATTTTTCTTTGGTTTTAAAATTTTCAAATCAGGTTAATTTTTATTTTCCTGTCTCAGATTTATTATCATAATCAGAGACAAAGCAAAACAAAAAAACAAACTGATTTGAAAATTTTCAAACCAGTGAAAAATAATTTTGAACCACAATGTACATTCCTTTTCGCAATGATTTAATCAATGATTGTTGAGTTATAGAAGTCAATCTGATTATTTCCAATCTATTCAAGTAATATTGAATCCTAACTGATTCAATTCACATCATTATCGACAACATTACTTTAATCAGTACATTGGAAGAGCTACGAATAAAACTTGAAAATAAAATGTAAGGGGGAGTTATGAAACACATCTCTGCGGTTTGGTGAAAACCTCCATTTGGTAATCCGCTGTGCACATGCGTTAGGTTTTGGCCAAACAACGGAGATGTGTTTTGTGACTTCCCCTTACAATTTTATTTTTATTAAACTAATGCTACTGAACTACAATGTAACAGAAATTACTCATCCACATTCATGTAATGGAAATAACTATATATTATAAAATAAAAAATTATAAAGAAAAGCTTGTGGAAAACTATTTAAGTTATTCTTCATCTGAATGTTAGCCAGGTAGCAATGAGTACTAACTATAGCTAATGCTGTTACAAAATAAAACAGCTATTGAATGCAGCATAAAAAAACAATCAGGTTTTCAACTTACCGCATACAATTAACAGTATTTCTCGTGGGAACATAAACTTAAGATACACCTAAACATACAGTATTACCGTAATTTTATCAAGTCAGATAAAAATGTTACTGCTTGCAATAAGATTTGTTTTACACTGACCAAAACTAACACGGTTGAATCAGGGTTTTAAATTATTTTTCCCTGCCTCAAAAACATTAATATTTTACAAGTTTCATGCAATATCACACCATATTTGTACAATTTATCACCAAAGATCTATTCATTTGGGCCTTTATGTTACAAAGAACAAAGGAAGATGAGATCTCTGTTGGACATAAAGTTATTTGTTTCATACAAGAATCACATTATTATTATTTTGAACATGTCATTTTCTCCAGCAGAGTGCTTCGTTTTTTTTTTCAAGATAAAAATAGTCGAGTAAACTTTGTGAATTTTCTAAAATATAATTTTAAATCATAAAAACATAATTATTTTATATACATGTAATGTTTACAAACAGGTTCAATGTTTACTCCTGAGCAGGTGCCGAATTGAATTTAAAAATGACAGCACAATCTGTTAAATCTTTCACCGTTTAGCTGTGAAAAAAACTCATTTTAAAAGACAAAGACAGGATGAGGAATAGAATAGCCTTTTTTGTAGTCATAAGCAGCCTGTGTACATACTGTATATATTAGTCATCTAAAAACCTTGACAGAAAAATACAAAAGCAATAGCTTAGCAGTTTTCCCTTTCGAGTGGGGTATTACCTCCATGTCACCTTATGTAAATCATTTTGATGTTACCAAAAGTTCATTTACAACATATCAAAATCTAAACTGCAAAAATCACGCCAGCTGCACTATGTACATTTTGACCACATGCACTATGTAGTGAAAATATGACTGGAAAGATAGTAAAAATTGAACAAGAATATAGAATGATAAATATATAAAATATAAAATTAATGCCATTCTACTTGCAAAGCCTAGCTCTGAGCACAAGTGAAATCACATTTTGGCAAAAATGTGAGATATCTTATATTTGCTTAGAAATCTCCTGTTTATTTGTAGCAGAAGAAGGTAGTTTCCTGATCACTACATATGCTGCCTTACATTTTCAAGTTCATGAGTTTAAATAGAATTTTGTGATGAAATACAGCATGCAAAAACTTAAATTTCTGAGCAATTTTTAGTTTTGACCAATAAAGTCACTTATGCCCCTTTTCCATTATGCCCTTCTACATTGTATTTAATATTATAAAACTGTTAAGTTCTACACTTACTGCAATTATTCAACAATCTTTGTTCTTTTCGAATGGCATTTTGCTTTACATGTGATTTCGTAGCAACTCATCTCACGACCGACAGTAAACAATGTATACTGTATATCGACAGATTAAAGCTTTGGCAATTTTTTAAAATGCACATCAGCTCTTCTTTCAATTCAGTCACAGGCAAAGAAAAATTTGAATAACAAATAATTTTCTTTTTTAAAATTTAAGATGTCCTGCCGGTCTAACTTGCATTCTTAGTTAGCAAATTGGTCTCCAAGATCTTAAATGTTTCTCACAGAAAATAACCAACAAAATGCATGGGAAGTATATGATGCAGGTTTTTTTTTTTAATTTAAAACCTTCTGGTCTTTAAGGCTTACATTCTTAAATAGAACATTGGTCTTCCAAGATCTAAATGTATCTCAAGGAAAATACATGTACTAACTAACATCAATAATATAATCATTATCATAATCTAAAATGCCTGGGAAAATTGTCTATGCATGGCATAAATACTGATGCTCAGACTATTGTATATACAACAATGCGTAATGCATGACTTAAACTTAGATGAACAAAAAAACATAATTGAAAATCAATTTCATCAAGTGATTTATTCTTGTAAAATTCACATCTTGCATTTAATAAAAATATTATTTACCACAAGGCAAGAATGTTTGTACAAGGAAGTTGTAAATTGAATATCATAAAAAGAAAATTTTATTTTGTTATGATGAGCAACACTCCGGTGAAAATTCACACCTACTTATACATGTAAAATGCAAAGTAAATAAAGATGGACCTAAAATGGCAGAATTCATTAAACATAAAAATGTCACATTTTTTCATAAAAAAATAACAATTTGGCCAATTATTAGCATAAAAATGAAAATTAAGAAATTTCATTTCAGGTGAGATAAATACTGCATACAGTAATTGTAATGATATTAAGATTGAAGCAATCATTTTTAATGTTATTCTACCCCTTCAAACAAACCAATAAATATTTCATGAAGCATTTTCAATAACTTCAATAGCATAACTTTCATTAAATACTCAAAACCAATTCTTTACTATCTTTTTCATGTACCACTTACAGTATAATAATGTTTCAATTTTCACTACCTCCCGTCTAAAGAACTATAACAATTTCACTAACATATGCTTGGAAAACGTAGTGTGTTTAAATCTGACTTCATTCAGTGACTTCCTCATTGACAACTGTCATGCTAAACAGGAAATAAGTGATCAACTCACATCATGTAAATATTGAAGTAGGAAGCCTCCCACTCAGTACTTAAAATTATAGACCTTTCAGGCAGTCACATAGTATATACAGTGTAGTATTATTATCCGACTTCCTGAGTAGCACTGCACCCTCCCACATGTCATGCATGATCAGTCATAAAACACATTGCCAAGTTATTATTTAATAAGCACAAAGAAGCTGCCACTGGAGTAGTAAAGTAAATAAATAAAGTTATAGCATACCTTCAGTTTCTGGGGTCAAAATAAAGGTTTCAGAATGATCTTTTATACCAAAAAAATTATTGACAATGAGCGAAAATTCACTGAGAATTGATGATATAATGTTTTGACTAGACATTTGTTTATGAAGCAAAATATTTTTCTAAGCGCAGTTTTCTCAAAGTGAATTATTGGCTCGTAGGGGACACTTTAAAGAGCTACAACTCAGAGGGAATTTGTTTGATTTTCCTCCACTTTGGATGGTTAACATATAATCAACAAAAACGTTTCAGAATTTATTTCTGAAAACGTTTTTGTTGAGAGCAATTCCTGCACGATAGAATAATAGAATAATCGCTTTGGGTTATAGCTTTCAGAATCTGACTTGGAGAAATTTTGAAACATTTCTTTTAATCATGTGTAACTAGTTATCAAATTTCTTTACGAATAAGGTCAATGCAAAAATTTGATGTGCAAAAAATTTCCTGCAATATAAAGGGACTTAAATATTAGGCTGAGCTACATGACGTGTTTTTTATTTATTTTTATTGAGGTTGCAATGAACAACTTCACCAACTCTAGCTGACTTTGTTAATTAGCACCAATGGATATGCAAGAAATCACAGTTATAAATTTTGGTGATTTATTTATTCTTTTCTTCTAACTACAACTCTGTCAACTCTGTAAATGTTATAGAAAGTGCTTTAAAAAATTAATCCATTTTGCCTGAAATTTTTTTATTAAAGATTCTCATGTTGAACAGCTCCCCAAAGTGACCACCGACACAAAACCCCATTCTTTTGAGTGACCAGCTATCTAGTTATAACTTCTAGCTTCTAATTATAACTTATAGCTTCAACTGTAACTAGTTGGATATATAAATATTATGATACAGATAAAACTTAATAACTAACACTCCCTAACGTCAGCGATGCACTATGCAATTCTATACATTGATTGTGGTGATTGGTAAAAAATTCCCAGTTTTTGTCTGGTACTATGATGGCGACTTTCGCCGTTCACCATGATTGCGCGATTTCAAATTAAAACCTCCTGCATGCAAAATGTACAAATGTAACGATAGAAGCTGCCATTTTGCTTCAAACCCCTGAAATTAACATGGTGAGGGAACTGCCAGAAAAATCCCGATGTGTGTCTGCAGCAGGCAGCGACAAAATTTCCTTGTAATTAAAATTATTGCCATGATCAGCATATAAAATTGGCTAATGTGTCGATGACTTAAAAGTCAAATTTCTTGCTAATTCTAAATGCATACAGTTTCCTCTACGCCACTTCATTATACAATTTAATCCCTGATAACTTAAACAGTTGAGTTCTGACAGTTTGAGTTTAATTGGGATTCTACAATATACCGTAAAATCTCTATTAAGCCATCCGGGTGGCTTATTTAAGGTACTTTTGAGGGGTGGGTTATTCAGGTGTTTCAATAAGAATTAAGTAGGCAGCTGGCCAAGGTATAATAGGCGGCTGTGACAGGCCCCGTCTCACTAGGGGGTTCTGGTACTTGGCGGTGAGAGGCGAAGTAGGTGGCGGTAAACCACTGGTAGCCGGCTTCTATTGAAACCCCCTGCTTATTAGAGAAGGGGGGGGGGGGGGGTAATCGATTTAGCAAAATGGAGCACGATGTACACTACGAGGATATAATATGATATGAACTTTATTCAAGCATCGTAATCTCAGGATTAAACTTTAATGTTATACCTGGTTTATACCAATAACAAAAGCCACTTTAATTTATCATGGTTGAAGAGTAATTAACTAAGTAAGGGGTAGGGGTGGGGTGGCTTAATAGAGTTTTTACAGCTGTACATTATAATGCTTTCACATTAGAAGTGAAATAATATTATTATAAGATGACATGTGAACAGTGAAAAAAATAACCATTTCAATTTTTTTTTCATGAGAAGATAATAATAAAAATAATAATAATAGAGCATCTTACAATTGAGTGTCGAAAGTAATTTTGTAATTGCTTTTGGTTTTGCATTGCTACGCTTTGCTTTTAGCTATTTTCTCAACCAATCAGAAGTAAAACCAAAACCAATCATGATTTGCTCGCACACGTTTTCAGGCGCTTGGTGCCAGCGACATGTATTTACTTCGAGTTCTGATTGGTTCATCAGATTGTCTGCAAGTTCTGTGATTGGTCAGAGTAATTACTTTGGTTTTGGTTTTCCGACACTCAATTGAAAACCGCTCTAATAATAATAATAATATAATAATAATATTAAAGTTCAAATTGTAAGTTTAGAAGTTTCAACATGCTTACAGTATACTTTAACAGATGTCAACAAAAACTATTTTACATAAAATAACTAATAGTGGGATAGAATTTGCTGGGAATATATTTTGGTGGTGCAGCCACCAATCAAAAGTTGATGCCTGTCTTTATAATTCTAATAACCTATGGTCTGACATTGCATTGATTTTGTAAGGAGAAATTAAATTGAGATCAGAATTAGACTTCAAGTCAAAAGCTGAATGTTTACATTTCAAATCTTGACTTTTGCATTTAGAATATTTTCTGAAGCCACAGTTTTACGTTGTCAAGTAAAAATATGTAACCTTAACTTAAGCTTATATTTTTGCATGATCCCTGGTTGCGTCTGGAGAGTCTAGAGTTATTGTGCAAAACGATCCAGCACTTAGAGATATTTTAAGAAATAACACATCCTATCATGAAATTTCAAACATTCTACTTGAGCTAATTGAAGGCTGCAGACATGAAAGTTTTGCTCCGGGGAATAAATGGACTTGAATGAGCAGGCAGCCATGCTCGATTAAACATTCCAAAATAAACTTCATAAAACCAACACCAAAAGAAACTGCAAACACTTTGAACCAATAATAAACATAATTCGAGAAACGCTTGTCGAAATAAACACCATTTATACAGACATCAACACGGGAAAGGCTTCGCGAACAAGACACTGCCAAAGCAAATAAACACTAACAGGAACTGAGTAAACGCGGTGACACCAAATAGCTGCCTTCTCAACTCAGAAAATCATCTATTAATAAACAGCAAATAAAAGTGCGTTTAGAGATTCGGCGGAGCGATATCTTTCCACAAAAGCCGCATTGCAATTTGGGTTTGTTAATCGCAAAATATAAAACCGCGCGAACGACGTGATGTCGTGAAAAAACTCGAATAACAATTAAACCAAAGTGCTGTCGCACATTCAACAATACACAATACATAAACTCTCACCTTTTCTGATTTGTCTTCCACTGGCTGCTTTATTTCATCATCTGATGGTTCGTCATCCGTCAAAATTTCGCTCTCCGAACAAGAACCAACGCTGGATAGTGAACATGTGTCAGCCGTATCTTTCAAGGTGATCATGGCCGCGCACAGTTCACCGTTAGTATTCGTGATATCAACGGGCTCATCCAATGCTTCCTCTTCCATCATGGCTGGTGTAATTATAACTACCGGGTAAGAACTTAACTGCTTAGAATGATCTAAGCATAATACATCCTTCTTATCGTCTCCCTTATCGCAGCAATTTACGATCACCGAGTGGCCGGCCGACTCACTTTCATCATTATAATTCCCGGGGTGACTTCTTTCGTCGAGTGCCAAATGTGAGCTCGAAAACGTATCCCCTCCCGGTTCGAATGTTTCTCCGTTGTTTTTCGTATTGGGCGCCCGGTTATCTCGCTCAGCGTGTTCACCGGTGTCTCTCGTCTTAGTGGAGTTGCTTGAGTCAATTTTATGCCCACTTTGATTGTGTTTAGAGTCAGCATTCGTTAGCATAGACAGCCTCAAGGGAGGGGTATTGTTTGACAAGTCAATTTTGCTTCCTTCGTCGCAATTGGTTTGATCGCAGTTTCCAGTTTGACTGTTTGTATTAGAAAAAACGTGTCCTTTAAGTGCAGCTATTCGCTCCTCCAAAGTTTCACTTGACATCCTTGAGAAGAAATTATCCGTCGCTGAATCACAGTTGTACTTGTGAAGAATTTCGTCGATGAAGGCACTCGAAGACATCGACCTCCATGTTGTAGATCCGTCGCTCATGGCATCGCATGACCGATGTGTTTGAGAAA
Source organism: Cladopsammia gracilis (assembly GCA_022457155.1). NCBI lineage: Eukaryota > Metazoa > Cnidaria > Anthozoa > Scleractinia > Dendrophylliidae > Cladopsammia > Cladopsammia gracilis. Next base: position 122,232 of record JAJGOT010000494.1, on the reverse strand, counting down.
TATTACGCTGACTGAATATAAGGGAATCCCAATATTATGCTTGTATTAAAATAACAGTGCTTCCCAAAAAACAGCAATTTAAATATCGCTTTGTTTTATCGAGTCCGTGGACGTGAATTAGATTGACGGAAGATTAAGCTTATCTGTTCTCATCTTTATATCTTCTGCAAACTCCAAAGTGTGAACTGGTCGGCTTGGGTTTAGTCATTTGAAAACTGTTTCAGCGCGTTGTATAACTCCACAACGACGTTACCTTCAAGCAAATACAACAGTCAAATCAAAACCGTGACGAAATTTTGAACACTTGGAACCGCGCATTATCAATTATTACGTTGCTTTATTCAAGTGCTCGCGGGCATCAACTAGAAAATCACGCAATTTCCGTTTTTCCCATTTTTTTACGGAACGGACTTGAAGAAACGCTGGGAAATGGAGCTCAATATTGCCGGAATTTCAACGCTGAATTCGATATATTTTTATCGATCACCTCTTCATGACATCTGTTATAAATATAATAACATGATGAATGTTTTTTCCTTTTATAGAATAAACTTACCTGGCATTGTGGACTTGAGCCAATTAATGTTCAAAACTACAAAAATGTTTTATGGGATTTCGAAGTCCTCAAAGAATTCCAGCGACATTTTATTGAACGCTCCCAGGAGCCTGACGCTCCTAAAAAAATTAAATTAGGCTTCAACATGTGCATAATCTTTAGGTTAGAGACCTTATGTTTACACTTCGTAAACTTTAAATATCCGAAAAATATGACAGGCAACCGATGTTATTTGCTCAGTTTCAATTCTATTTTTAAAGTCTGTCTCTACCATTTATTTATCCGCAATCGCAGTTCTTGCTTCTCATTCTTCTGTATTGAAAAAAAAAAAAATACACAAAATTAATTCGGGAGTCAAACTTTTGAGAGAATCTTTCTGGTCTTTTTGAAGAGCTGCCGACTGAAATCCTGAAGTTCAGGTAACCGTTTAATGGAACTTATGACAAGGTTTTAGGCTTCAGCTAGCATGCATGCTGACGGTACTTCAATCTGGATCTTTTCCAAATTGCAGTGTCAAATGGCTTGCAAATGTGAACTATGTGATTAGAAGCAAATTACTCAGTCAAACTTGTAAATGCAACTTGCATTCGAATTAAAGGACTGGCTCATTGAGTCTTTTTAATCAAACCACCGAAACCTTTCCTCCTTCGCGGCGGCCATCTTGTTAAAATATTACTAGTAGATCACGTTGTTTGCATGTTAAAACGGGCTGGAAGCATCACACCGGACAAAAACTTTCTACATGGAATCGCAAATGTCTTTTTAAGAAGACTTGTTCAGGAAACCGGGCTGAAATCTCAGCCCCCCCCCCCCCCCCCAATTATTTTCAGCCAACCCGGGCGCGTTGAAATTCGCCATTATATTGTCAACGAGTACAGACAATGGAAATGACGTCATTGGTAACGCAACGCACTGATATATTCATTGAGGAAATGCTTTTCCGTTAAGCAAATTTAATTTTCAATCGACTAAACTTGCCTGAAATTAACTACCAGGCAAAGGGATAAATGTATTAAACATAATTAACTATTATAGCGCGAAAGCGCGCGTGATATCGCCTAATACTTAGCCGACGAGGCCGTAGGCCGAGTCGGCTAAAATTAGGCGATATCACGCAAGCTTGAGCGCTATAATAGTTTTATAATTCAACACATTGATAACAAAGCACAGTTTGGAGAAATAAATATCGCCGACAAGCTTTTTATTTATAAAAAAAGCTTATAGATGTTTTACCGCGCGAAACTTGCAACATCACACAGTTCATGAATGAAAGTGGCGCCTTTGTCAATATTGTGCAAGCTTGAACACTATATAAACTGTTTTATAATTCAACACATTGATAACAAATCACAGTTTCGAGAAAAAAAATCATTGAGATATACAACCTTTCATTAAGTAAAAAGGCTGACTACAATATTTTACCTCACACCATTTCTTAAACAACAAGCAATGAATGCCGAAACTTTTGCCAAGCTAAAATTAATTTAGCGTACACAATCAGTGACATCAGTTGAGAGTTTCTACGAAGAGCTTTCGTCTACTCAAAGAACGGGACAGAGTAGTGACTACAAGAATTAAAACACAGTAAAATGGCATAGAATGTCTTAGTTACAAGTGTTTCGTATCTTAAAAAGTTCAATTCAGAATCAAAACAAATTGAACAAACACACGGCTACGAACCTAAACATAGCGGCGAAAAGTCGGAAAGAACTGCAGCGTGGACTGAGTAAGCTTACAAAAATTCACAGCTAGAGGATACAAGAAACGGTTAAAACATCGTACCTGTAGTTGATTTGGCTTTTTAGTCCCTTCCATAAGCACCAAATTTTCAAACATCGAAGTACGAGCTGAGTCGATCAATGTTGTTTACAAACTTGGAATGCTCGTTTTTTAGCTCCCACAGCCGTAATGACGAGATCAGAAACTTTTCTGAGGAAACATCAAGTCTATATCATATTCCAGAGGTGATTACCAAAGGAATTTCACGAAAATTGTGCTCCTTCATTCACTTCTTGTCGAGCGGTTAAACTTTGAACCAGTTTTCATTCAGCTACGCCAAGAAACAACACTGCGACCGCGACAACGCGAAAATTTCGCGCCTTTTCTGTCCAATCATGTGAACAGTATTTTTCTCTTTTCTTTTCTTCTCTTTTTTTCTTTCTTTTCCCTTTTTTAACTAATAGTTCACGCACTTTTTCGCCAAAATGCGAAATTTACCGCCATCGCTGGTTATATGTCATGTAGACATAACGCATATCGATAACTTTTTTACCATATGTGGGCAGTGTACCAATGTGTTAAAGAAATAAAAAACGCGCCGAGTGCATATAAAGCACGCGGGAATTTTTAAGAACACGAGAGAAGTGCAGAGAAGTACGAGCCAAAGGCGAGTGCTTCTAGCACTTCTCGAGTGTTCTTAAAAATTCCCAAGTGCTTATATAACTCAATAATGCACGAGGAAGAAGTTTTTTATTTCTTTTATAAAATAAAAACGGTTAAAATGAACCTTACGTCACGCGCGTGCTTTATCGAGTTATAATGAACTCGGTTTAACTAATCACAGCGCGCGCATTTCCTTGAGCATTTTATAATGAATTATAAATGTCGTCGCGTATTCTTGGCTTGCACATATGCATGACGTCATAAAAAATAAATCTAAACCGGCTTTACATCTTACAAAACTGTTTCTAACATGGTATGTAGATACCAGTGTTACAATCCTTCACAAAAAGCCGGTTAAGCAGGCTGAAGCCTAAAGCCTGAAGTTTCAGGTTTTAAAGATGTTTTGCTTCCGATTTATAAAGGTTTTAAATGTGTCACGCAATTCGTCACGCTATTTAAATAAACGAATTTGGACCAGTTGAAACTTTCTTTTTGCATTTTGGCGTCGACGAAGGATACCCTTCCTAATCTGGTGTTGGGTGTTTTGTCACATTTGTACCAAGCGGAAAGAATCGAGAAAATTTGTATGTACTATTTCTGCGGGCTGCGCCATGTTGAAACGTCACAATAGTATCCAGCATTTCCAGCGCGTGGAAATCAGGCATCATCCTGGGGAGCTGAGTGTTCCGAAATGTCACATGTGAATAATCTATTTGTCTTGATTTAGTTTCGGATATTTTCCCGATTTTGGAATCGTACGGCTCAATATCTCAATGCCAAAAGGACGCAGTGGAAAAATTGGACAAAAGTTCTTCTCCGGACCAAGTAAGTATTAAGGGCCTGTTTTTAATATATGGTCTCGGGTACCCGAGACAACCCTACCCCCGAGACAACTTTGCCGAGTGTTTATATGAGAAATGTTGTCCCTGCTACGGTGGCCGAAAGTGGCCAGCAAAATTCGAAAGTCGATTTACAAAATTTAAAATTCATACTCAAAAGCCGATTTGCAAATTAAAAATTAGAAAGCGAAAGTCGATTTCCAAAGTGAAAAGTTCAAAATCGAAAATTCGATATTGCAAAGTAGAAAGTCAATTCCGAATTTGCGGTTTCGTAAACTCAGTTTGCAATTCTCAATTTCGACTTTGACCACCCTCCACTCCCCCTCCCCTAACTTTTTCTCGGAGGAGAAGACTGTCAAGACTGGATTGGATGATGACGAGTCTCCTGGAGTCTCACCTTTCAACAGATCTGCTTCCATCTGCTACATTAGGCACATTCCTTCTGAGGAAAGTTGAAGACTTTCTTCATCCAAACGGACATTCCAGAATTATTTGAAGTGGTTATAAATGGAGTTGACAGACTCGACTCCTGTTGTGTACAGCACGCAAAAGTCGTTATTTCCTTACCTAATATTTAATTTATTCTGTCTGATTTCGACGTAATTTTTAATCCTTTAGCAAATACTGCAGTTTCCACCTCAATCAATTAACGATTTCTTTTTTTCATTGAATATATATTTTAGTTGGAAGCGAAAAACATATTCAATTGAAGTAACAGAGAAAGCCATAACTTTATTAATGAACATCAATTCCATCTAAATAAATTCGACAACTGTCAGCCGTTGCGAAAAAAATTACTAAATTATAGAAGAGTACTGAACCAAATGTCTAACAGAAATGACGCAATCCCTTGAACATGTCCCTAGTTAATGTCCTTTTCATCTTAGAATTATCACGATGAGGAAAAAAAAAAACAGCCTTTCTCCCCGGCGGGGAATCGAACCCCGGTCTCCCGCGTGACAGGCGGGGATACTCACCACTATACTACCGAGGATTTCAGCCAAGAAGTTGTAGCTTTTTTCAGGAGTCCAGCTTTACTCTTGGCTTTCACATGACGTCATGAAAATTAAAAAGTCTAAAGAAAACGTCCTACAAAGCTGCTTCTAACATGGTATGTGGATACAAGCGTTATAATCTTTCACAAAACGTTTCAGGTTTTAACGATGTTTTGCTTCCGATTTACAAAGGTTTTAAATGTGTCACGCAATGCGTCACGCTATTTCAGATAAGCAGCGAAAATAAACAAAATTGAATCAGCTGCAAGTTATTGTTTGCATTATAAGTGGTTATAAGCCGAGTTAATTGAGCTTATAGCAAATACAATACTTTTGGATGTGATTCTTGGTGTAATTAAGACTTTGAATTTTTGGCCGCCATCTTTGTGCCCCTCTTAGGGGCACAAAGATGGCCGCTCCATACATTTCTTACTAAAAGTATCTAATACTCGTTCGCCTATAACTCTTGAACGAAATGCTTTTGCGCTTCAAAATTTGGTCAAGATGTGTAGTTTTAAACTCGTTACAATTCCATAAACATTTTGGATTCGAAATCTATTTTTTAATGCTTCTGAATTTTGATATGACGTAAGTGAAAGCCAAGAATTGAATTACGAGTAAAAACAGCAGTTAGACTGATTGCAGTCATGCAGCCGGTAGAGCTCGCACATGCATGAATCTTCCAATCGATGAGTAGAATTGCGTTTCTACTTCATGTATCCCTTATAAAAGTGTATTTCAGTTAAATATACTATAATATGGGATACATAAAGTACATACCAAGAATTGCCACGATTTGCGACCAAAAAACGAGTTGAGACTGCAGCAGCGGCAAAGACAGTTAATTGTGTAATGACAGCAAAATTGTAACAACTGATAAATGGCCACGAAAAAAAAAATTAAGGCACCGATGGGATTGGAACCCATGACCTCCTGTTTACTAGACAGGCGCTCTAACCAACTGAGCTACGGTGCCTCTGGCTGCGGAAATGCGTCCCATATTTAACTGCCGTAGTGTTTTAAAAGTGTTAAAATTAAAACACTAGCAAAATTAGGTTTTTGCTCGGTCAGCTATACCCTGGGTACTTGAGGTTCTCTTGCTGCACGCTTTCATGAGAAGTCGGGACCGACAGAATTCGAAGGCTGACCATTAAATTGTGACAGTATCTTTTAACCTCACCACATATACTGCTGCATGAATCACTAGACAAGTCACCAATAGAACCAGAGTTCGATTACTGCGGCTAAACTATAGACTAAATAGTAAGCTTATTTTGTTTTAGTCGAGGTAAAGAACAAGATTGATAAAGATAGCTAATTAACAATCCAAACCACAACAGATTATATACCACCAGCTAATCAGCTACATTAAATAGGGTATGTTGGGATATCCCAAGCAATGGCCTGTTGGTCTAGTGGCATGATTCTCGCTTAGGGTGCGAGAGGTCCCGGGTTCGACTCCCGGACAGGCCCTTACAAGCTTTTTCATAAATCATTTTATTTAGAGCAATTTTCAATTGAGAGTGAAAAGTTATTACACAAATTACACTTTGTGATTGGTTAAAAAATCTCGCGCCACTTTCTCGACCAATCAGAAGTAAAACCAAAACCAATCGTGATTTCCTCGCACGCGTTTTCCCGTGCTTGGCGCCGCCGACATGTATTTGCTTGGAGCTCTGATTGGTCCATTGGATTGTTTACACTGCTGTGATTGGTCAGAGTAATTACTTTGGTTTTGGTTTTACCACACTCAATTGAAAACTGCTCTATTTCATAGTGATTAACTGCAGGGTATCATCGCACTGAACTCTTTCAACGTCCACCTTTTTTTGTGTGTATTCACATGCGAATAGACTTTAAAATTTGTTTCGAAGCGCTCCATGCACTGACTGTCAAACTCTAAAACTGAAAACATCAAAGTTCGCCGGAACAGTGCTTTCTTGTCAGTAATAAAGACGACAAAATTACATATATTAAAAACAATCACAGATTTTATGAACTTTGAACTACGGCGCCTCTGCTTGCGAAAACCGTCCCATATTTAACGAGCCCAATGTCTGAACAAACTGCTGTAGTGTTTTAAAAGTGTTATATTGAAAAACCAGCAAAATTAGGTTTTTGCTCGGTCAGCTATACCCTGGGTACTAGAGGTTCTCTTGCGGCACGCTTTCATGAGAAGTCGGGACCGACGGAATTCGAAGGCTGACCATTAAATTGTGACAGTATCTTTTAACCTCACCACATACGCTGCTGAATCACTGGACAAGTCACCAATAGAACCAGTGTTCGATTACTGCGGCAGTGTATGGGCCTGCTGTAATAAAGGGGATATTGACCGCCTGGAACGTTTACGACTGACAGCTGTGCGGGGCTAAGAAAGAACAAACCTTGTTTCTTTTTATCCAGTTCTTAGTTCAAAAAGACACTACTCGCAGACCTTCACAACACTCATTTGACTCGCACAGAACGCTTTGAATAGTCAGTCGGAGAGAAATTAAATCAATAGCGAAGAATATTGAGCACTGACCTCCCGTGAGCGCACATCATGCTTCGTAGTATTTAGCCTGTTCCAGGCGTTAAGATTGTGGAACTAGGGAACAGCTAAAAACTTGCGCGTGAACGAGCGGGTAAAACGAGGGAAGACTATACCCCTCCGCCAGCACTCGCAATACTTTTCCTTCGCGCGGCGCCTATCCTTCACTCCTCACTATCTGAACGCCTGCTATAGACTAAATAGTATTTTGTTTTGGTTAAGATAAAAAACAAGATTGATAAAGATAGCCAATAGCCATTGATCAAAACCACAACAGTTTATATATCACCAGCTAATCAGCTACATTAAATAGGTAACTCTCAAATAAAGCACGGACCACTTGGACAAACAGCACGGCGACGTGAAGCCGGATCTTGGTGTAGATCAGGATCAGCAGTATGGAATAAAACTTAAAACTATAAAGGGTATTTTATAAACAGGGTACGTTACTAGGATAGGGAATGTCGCTAGTTTAAACAGAATATGTTATTCAAGCAGTGGCCTGTTGGTCTAGTGGCATGATTCTCGCTTAGGGTGCGAGAGGTCCCGGGTTCGACTCCCGGACAGGCCCCTCAATAGCTTTATAAATCCTTTTATTTATTTCATAGTGATTAACTGCAGGGTATCATCTCACTGAACTCCTTGAACATCCACCACTTTGTTTTTTGTATTCACATGCGAATAGACTTTAAAATTTGTTTCGAAGCGAATGAATAATCGTGCAAGGTCAATCAATGCACCGCTCTATATGCTAACTGTCAAACTCTAAAAAACCATCACAGTTTTGCGGAACAGTGTTTTCTTGTATTAAAGGCGACAAAATTACATATAGTTATTATTATGTATCCCTTATAAAGGTGTATTCTATAATAAGGGATACATAAAGTACATACCTAGAATTGCCACGAAACACCGCTGATAAATATTTTGATTGTTTGCGACCAAAAACGAGTTGAGACTGCAGCAGCGGCAAAGACAGTTAATTGTGTAATGACAAGAAAATTGTAACAACTGACAAATGGCCACGACAAAATAAAAAAAAAGGCACCGATGGGATTTGAACCCATGACCTCCTGTTTACTAGACAGGCGCTCTAACCAACTGAGCTACGGCGCCTCTGGCTGCGGAAAACCGTCCCATATTTAACAAGTTAAATGTCTGAACAAACTGCTGTAGTGTTTTAAAAGCGTTAAATTAAAAAAACCAGCAGCAAAATTAGGTTTTTGCTCTCTCAGCTATACCCTGGGTACTAGTCAGAGGTTCTCTTGCGGCACGCTTTCGTGAGAAGTCGGGACCGACGGAATTCAAAGGCAGACCATTTAATTGTGACAGTATCTTTTAACTTCACCACTTACGCTGCTGAATCACAAGAGAAGTCACTAATAGAACCAGTGTTCGATTACAGCGGCAGTGTATGGGCCTGCTGTAATAAAGAGGATATTGACCGCCAGGAACGTTTACGATTGACAGCTGTGCGGGGGCTAAGAAAGAACAAATCTTGTTTCTCTTTTTCCAGTTCTTAGCTCAAAAAGACACCATTCGCAGACCTTCACAACAGTTATTTGACTCGCACAGAACCCTTTGAATAGTCAGTAGGAGAGAAATTAAAGGTCAAATGAACCAAAAATTTGAATTGTTTTCTTTATCCATTTAAAGCTATTTAAATGTTAAAGGAAATCATAATAAAGCAAACTTACGCAACAATTTGCCTTCCTGAGCCTTTAAGTAAGTCACATAGCTAAAAGTGCGAAGATTTCCAAAGACTTCACGAAAACGTTTCTGAAATGGCCGCGTACTTCAAGTGGTAGGATTGGTAAGGATTATGACGTCACTATTGGCGAGCCAACCTTGTTCCCAGTGTCCTCTCTTCTGGCAAATACTGAGTATTCTAACTTGTGTGTAAAATTTTTCACAGTTTTCTTATTGAAAATGGACAATTGTTGCTGCAGTTTATCGAAGAACAAAACGCCATAGTTTTCCGCTCAGTCGCCGACTTTCAACTTCAATCCTTGACTGTCTTGAGGTGGACAATAGTGACGTCACTATTGGTTTCCGACAATTTTCCCGATCGCTCTACGATTATGAAGGCCAAAAAGTTTCATTTTTCAACTTCCAATATCTCTGCGATGCCAAGTCCAATTAGTTTTAAACCTGAGAATATGTTTATTTGGTCCTCTTTCAACACATTGCACTAATATTGGACTAAAAGAAAATATGTCAAATTTTTGGTTCATTTGACATTTAAATCAATAGAGAAGAATATTTAGCACCGACCTCCCGTTAGCGCACATCAGACCACGTAGTATTTAGCCTGTTTCAGGCGGTAACATTGTGGGACCGAGGAGCAACTAAAAACCTGCGCGTGAATGAGCGGGTAAAACGAGGGAAGACTATCTCTCTCCGTCAGCACTCGCAATACTTTTCTTTCGCGCGGCGCCTATCCTTCACTCCTCACTATCTGAACGCCTGGTATAGACTAAATAGTATTTTGTTTTGGTTAAGGCCGGTAAAGAACAAGATTGATAAAGATACACCTATAATTGAAGAAACGTTGTCGGGTGAAAAGCATAACCCATGAACGATGCGACCCTAAGATTTACTGGAAAGATGGGAAATTTAATCTTCGTCTGTGACAAAATACAGTCCTTTGATTAAATGTTGTCATTGATCGGTCTTACCCCTACGCGACCAGACCGAAAGGGCGTATGGGTGAATTAAAATACATGACTAATTATTCTCTATTCGACAACTGTCAGCCGTTGTGAAACAGATTACTAAATTATAGAAGAGTACTGAACAAAATGTCTAACAGAAATGACGCAATCCCTTGAAACTGTCCCAAGTTAATGTCCTTTTCATCTAAGAATTATCACGATGAGGAAAAAAAAACAGCTTTTCTCCCCGGCGGGGAATCGAACCCCGGTCTCCCGCGTGACAGGCGGGGATACTCACCACTATACTACCGAGGATTTCAGCCAAGAAGTTGAAGCTTTTTTCAGGAGTCCAGCTTTATTGAATTACGAGTAAAAACAGCAGTTGGACTGATTGCAGTCATGCAGCGTAGAGCTCGCACATGCATGAATCTTCCAATCAATGAGTAGAATTGCGTTTCTACTTCATGTATCCCTTATAAAAGTGTATTTCAGTTAAATATACTATAATATGGGATACATAAAGTACATACCAAGAATTGCCACAATTTGCGACCAAAAAACGAGTTGAGACTGCAGCAGCGGCAAAGACAGTTAATTGTTTAATGACAGCAAAATTGTAACAACTGATAAATGGCCACGACAAAAAAAATTAAGGCACCGATGGGATTGGAACCCATGACCTCCTGTTTACTGAACGGGCGCTCTAACCAACTGAGCTACGGCGCCTCTGGCTGCGGAAAAGCGTCCTGTATTTAACTGCCGTAGTGTTTTAAAAGTGTTAAATTAAAACACCAGCAAAATTAGGTTTTTGCTCGGTCAGCTATACCCTGGGTACTAGAGGTTCTCTTGCGGCACGCTTTCATGAGAAGTTGTGACCGACGGAATTCGAAGGCTGACCATTAAATTGTGACAGTATCTTTTAACCTCACCACATACGCTGCTGAATCACTAGACAAGTCACTAATAGAACCAGAGTTCGATTACTGCGGCAGTGTATGGGCCTGCTGTAATAAAGGGGATATTAACCGCCTGGAACGTTTACGATTGACAGCTGTGCGGGGACTAATAAAGAACAAACCTTGTTTCTCTTTTTCCAGTTCTTAGTTAAAAAAGACACCACTCGCAGACCTTCACAACACTCATTTGACTCGCACAGAACGCTTTGAGTAGTCAGTCAGAGAGAAATTAAATCAAAAGAGAAGAATATTTAGCACTGACCTCCCATGAGCGCACATCAGACTACGTAGTATTTAGCCTGTTTCACATTGTGGGTCCGAGGAGCGACTAAAAACCTGCGCGTGAATGAGCGGGTAAAACGAGGGAAGACTATCCCCCTCCGTCAGCATTTGCAATATTTTTCTTTCGCGCGGCGCCTATCCTTCCCTCCGCACTATTTGAACGCCTGGTATAGACTAAATAGTATTTTGTTTTGGTTGAGGTAAAGAACAAGATTGATAAAGATAGCTAATAACCATCCAAACCACAACAGGTTATATACCACCAGCTAATCAGCTACATTAAACAGGGTATGTTAAGAGGATCTCTCAAGCAATGGCCTGTTGGTCTAGTGGCATGATTCTCGCTTAGGGTGCGAGAGGTCCCGGGTTCGACTCCCGGACAGGCCCTTACAAGCTTTTTAATTCATTTTATTTAGAGCAATTTTCAATTGAGTGTCAAAAGTTATTACAAAATTTCACTTTGTGATTGGTTAAAAAATCGACCAATCAGAAGTAAAACCAATCGTGACTTGTTCGCACGCGTTTTCCCGTGCTTGGCGCCGCCGACATGTAATTGCTTCGAGCTCTGATTGGTTCATTGGATTGTTTACACTGCTGTGATTGGTCAGAGTAATTACTTTGGTTGGTTTTACCACACTCAATTGAAAACTGCTCTATTTCATAGTGATTAACTGCAGGGTATCATCGCACTGAACTCTTTCAACATCCACCTATTTTTTGTGTATTCACATGCGAATAGACTTTAAAATTTGTTTCGAAGCGACTGAAGGTCAATCAATGCACCGCTCTATACACTGACTGTCAAACTCTAAAACTGAAAACATCAAAGTTCGGCGGAACAGTGCTTTCTTGTCAGTAAAAAAGGCGACAAAATTACATATATTAAAAATAATCACAGATTGTATGAACTTTGGGCGTCTCTTTGGAAACAGAGATATGGAGGATTTAATTGTTGGATTTTTAAACAGGCACTGAGTAACACCCTACCGAAAGGGCGATATTTCTGGGACGTGTAAATGCACGAGGGTTACGCGCGACTTCTATCGTATTCTTGCACCTCCTTGCAGGAAATTATTCTAACAAAGAAAGAAATCTTAGAAAATTGTTTGTCTGTTTCACTTCCCATTTGCTTGTAATGGCTTATTAGTATAGCGGTGCTTGTCTGATGTTTGTAAGGGAAGGTTGGAAGAGGGAAACGGCGATCAGTGGCAAAGTGAAATTTATAAAGACAACAGAAATAAACTTGAGGTGCAATGGCAAGAAGTTACTAGGTTTTACAAAACTTGATCAAATTCAAAATTGCAGAATACGCAATTCCGAAAGTGTTGTCTTATAAGTAACTGTTAAACAAACGGTGCCACGAGTAAGTAGCACTCAAGAGCTTTAATTCGTTAACATGACATTGAATTTCATGCAGCAAGAACAGTGCAAGATGGCACCTGATTTGTAAAATTAGCGTCAAAAAATGATACTTAAAAAATAAAACAAAGCCTTTATTTAACTAACGGCTCCATGAAATTTTTCACACACGTTCGGTGAACGTTTTTAAAAAATACACTGGCTTATTAACTCAAAATGATAATTAATATAAAAATACAAGAGATTATGTAACTTTAATAGTCTAATTTGTTTTCTTGAAAAATATCAAAAAAGTAGTTTTGACGAGTCTGATTAGGATCAGTGAAAATTTAGTAGAAACGACAGCAAGATAAATCGCGACACATAGAGAATGTAGAGTTTATGGTCTCAACGGTCATCTTTGCCCATGTCTCCTGATTGTATTTTTAATTATTAATTGATTATATATTTTTTTCAGTTACACCATTCCAGATCTGCCTCAAACTATTTCGTCTTATTTGTACTTCTCTTATTGCTGTTATTTATGTTATCGCTGCCTGCAGACCTCCCTGGACACTTTCAAGATCCAGTGTTAATTTTGAGAACATGGAAAGCTATGACCCCGGTACATGTGCTTTACATCCTTTTCGGGGCCTTTACATCATGAGTAAAGCAGTATATTTCTACATAGAAAGCTATGACCCCGGTACAGGTGCTTTACATCATCTTCGGGGCCTTTACATCATGAGTAATAGTATATTTCTTGGTGTAGCCCGCCAACCTCGTACCCAGGGACTCTTTTCTTCCCGCTCCAGGGGGGCGGGAAGAAGAGAGACCCTGGGTACGAGGTTGGGTGTAGCCTCACCCAACCTCACCCCGCCCGCCAACCTCGTACCCAGGGACTCTCTTCTTCCCGCTCCAGGGGGCGGGAAGAAGAGAGACCCTGGGTACGAGGTTGGGTGTAGCCTCGTCTTTACGAGGCTTGAGGTAAATTTGTCTTCGGTTTTGATTCTTGGGTAGCAAAATGACGCTAAAACTCTTTCAGGTATAGTTATTGCAAGCCTTCAAATAATTTTCTTCTCTAGCAAATCATTTGTCAGTTCATGGACAATATTGACCTGACAAGAAATCAGTCTGCTCGCAAAATTTTGTTCCGGATGGTTCATCTTAACTGGAAAGTGCCTGGACGTGTTCAAAGATCACTATGGGAAGTTTTCCATGTTTCACAAAGAGAAAAGGTTTTCTGTCTGAATTGTAGCAGAACTACCCAGTCCATTTGCCAGGCCAAGTTAAGCTTTCACCTGTCAAAATGCCAAATTTACCGGACATTTGTCAGGTGACAGACTGTCTTATATTCGGTCAGCCTTCGGGCTGCCTTCGGCGGTCCCGACTTCTCATGAAAGCGTGCCGCATCAATAATAATAATTATGCATTTATATTGCGCAGGATTCATGAGTATATGATCGCCGCATTAGAACCTCTAGAACCCAGGGTATAGCTGGCCGTGCAAAAACCTACTTTCGCTGGTTTTTGAAATATAACACTTTTAAAACATTGCAGCAGTTTGTTTAGACATTAAACTCGTTAAATATGTGATTTTTTTTCGCAGTCAGAGGCGCCGTAGCTCAGTTGGTTAGAGCGCCTGTCTAGTAAACAGGAGGTCATGGGTTCAAATCCCATCGGTGCCTAAAACGTTTTTTTTTTGTCATGGCCATTTTACACAATTAATTGAGCTGCTGCAGTTTCAACTCGACTCATTTTTGGGTCACAAATAATCAAAACATTTATCAGCGGCGTTTCGAGGCAATTCTAGGTATGTACCTCATGTATCCCTTATTATAGTGTACTGAACTGAAATACACTTATAAGTGATACATGAAGTAGAAACGTAATTTTACTTATTGAAGATCCAAGCATGTGTGAGCTTCAAGCTGCATGAGGGTGATCAGTTCAACCACTGTAAAAGCTGGAGTCCTGAATAAAGCTACACTTTCTCACCTGAATTCCTCGGTAGTATAATGGTGAGTATTTTAGCTTATAAGCGGGCTTATTTGTTCAACTATACTGAGTCGGAAGCGAAAAACATATTCAATTATTGACGTCGCAATGAAGTAACAGCGAAAGCCATAACTTTATTAACGAACATCAATTGCATCTAAATTAATTCGACAAAGTCAGCCGTTGCGAAACAAATTACTAAATTATAGAAGAGTACTCTGAAGAGTACTGAAAAAAATGTCTAACAGAAATGACGCAATCCCATGAACATGTTCCAAGTTGATGTCCTTTTCATCAAAATATTCTGATTACGATTAGGACAAAACACAGCCTTTCTCCCCGGCGGGGAATCGAACCCCGGTCTCCCGCGTGACAGGCAGGGATACTCACCACTATACTACCGAGGATTTCAGGTAAAAGGTTGAAGCTTTTTTCAGGAGTCCAGCTTTATTGAATTAACAGAAGTTGGACTGATTGCAGTCATGCAGCGTAAAGCTCGCACATGCATGGATCTTCCAATCAATGAGTAGAATTGTGTTTCTACATTATGTATCCCTTATAAAAGTGTAGTTCAGTTAAATACACTATAATAAGGATGCACAAAGTACATACCTAGAATTGCCACGAAACTCTACTGATTAATATTTTGATGATTTGAGACCAAAAAACGAGTTGAAACTGCAGCAGCGGCAAAGACAGTTAATTGTGTAACGACAAAATAAAAATAAGGCACCGATGGGATTTGAACCCATGACCTCCTGTTTACTAGACAGGCGCTCTAACCATCTGAGCTACAGCGCCTCTGGCTGCGGAAAACCGTCCCATATTTAACAGGTTCAATGTCTGAACAAACTGCTGTAGTGTTTTAAAAGTGTTAAATTGAAAAACCAGCAAAATTAGGTTTTTGCTCGGTCAGCTGTACCCTGGGTACTAGAGGTTCTCTTGCGGCACGTCACTAATAGAACCAGTATTCGATTACTGCGGCAGTGTGTGGGCCTGCTGTAATAAAGGGGATATTGACCGCCTGGAACGTTTACGTTTGACAGCTGTGCGGGGACTAACAAAGAACAAACCTTGTTTCTTTTTATCCAGTTCTTAGTTCAAAAAGACACCACTCGCAGACCTTCACAACACTCATTTGACTCGCACAGAACGCTTTGAATAGTCAGTCGGAGATAAATTAAATAAATAGCGAAGAATACTTAGCACTGACCTCCCGTGAGCGCACATCATGCTTCGTAGTATTTAGCCTGTTCCAGGCGTTAAGATTGTGGGACTAGGGAACAGCTAAAAACCTGCGCGTGAACGAGCGGGTAAAACGAGGGAAGACTATCCCCCTCCGTCAGCACTCGCAATACTTTTCCTTCGCGCGGCGCCTATCCTTCACTCCCCACTATCTGAACGCCTGGTATAGATTAAATAGTATTTTGTTTTGGTTAAGATAAAAAAACAAGATTGATAAAGATAGCCAATAGCTATTGATCCAAACCACAACAGTTTATATACCACCAGCTAATCAGCTACATTAAACAGGTAACTCTCAAATAAAGCAAGGACCACTTGGACAAACAGCACGGCGAAGTGAAGCCGGATCTTGGTGTTGATCTGGATCAGCAGTATGGAATAAAACTTAAAACTTAATGCAAGGCTGATCGGACAGCTATAAAGAGTATTTTATAAACAGGGTATGTTACTAGGATAGGGAATGTTACTAGTTTAAACGGGGTATGTTACTCAAACAGTGGCCTGTTGGTCTAGTGGCATGATTCTCGCTTAGGGTGCGAGAGGTCCCGGGTTCGACTCCCGGACAGGCCCTCAATAGCTTTTTAAATCCTTTTATTTATTTAATAGTGATTAACTGCAGGGTATCATCTCACTGAACTCCTTGAACATCCACCACTTTGTTTTTTGTATTTACATGCGAATAGACTTAAAAATTTGTTTCGAAGCGAATGAATAATCGTGCAAGGTCAATCAATGCACCGCTCTATACGCTAACTGTCAAACTCTAAAAAACCAGCATAGTTTAGCGGAACAGTGTTTTCTTGTATTAAAGGCGACAAAATTACATATAGTTATTATTATGTATCCCTTATAAAAGTGTATTCTATAATAAGGGATACATAAAGTACATATCTAGAATTGCCACGAAACACCGCTGATAAATATTTTGATTGTTTGCGACCAAAAACGAGTTGAGACTGCAGCAGCGGCAAAGACAGTTAATTGTGTAATGACAAGAAAATTGTAACAACTGACAAATGGCCACGACAAAATAAAAAAAAAGGCACCGATGGGATTTGAACCCATGACCTCCTGTTTACTAGACAGGCGCTCTAACCAGCTGAGCTACGGCGCCTCTGGCTGCGGAAAACCGTCCCATATTTAACAAGTTAAATGTCTGAACAAACTGCTGTAGTGTTTTAAAAGCGTTAAATTAAAAAACCAGCAGCAAAATTAGGTTTTTGCTCTCTCAGCTATACCCTGGGTACTAGTCAGAGGTTCTCTTGCGGCACGCTTTCATGAGAAGTCGGGACCGACGGAATTCAAAGGCAGACCATTAAATTGTGACAGTATCTTTTAACTTCACCACTTACGCTGCTGAATCACAAGAGAAGTCACTAATAGAACCAGTGTTCGATTACAGCGGCAGTGTATGGGCCTGCTGTAATAAAGAGGATATTGACCGCCAGGAACGTTTACGATTGACAGCTGTGCGGGGGCTAAGAAAGAACAAATCTTGTTTCTCTTTTTCCAGTTCTTAGCTCAAAAAGACACCATTCGCAGACCTTCACAACAGTTATTTGACTCGCACAGAACCCTTTGAATAGTCAGTAGGAGAGAAATTAAAGGTCAAATGAACCAAAATTTGAATTGCTTTCTTTATCCATTTAAAGCTATTTAAATGTTAAAGGAAATCATAATAAAGCAAACTTACGCAACAATTTGCCTTCCTGAGCCTTTAAGTAAGTCACATAGCTAAAAGTGCGAAGATTTCCAAAGACTTCACGAAAACGTTTCTGAAATGGCCGCGTACTTCAAGTGGTAGGATTGGTAAGGATTATGACGTCACTATTGGCGAGCCAACCTTGTTCCCAGTGTCCTCTCTTCTGGCAAATACTGAGTATTCTAACTTGTGTGTAAAATTTTTCACAGTTTTCTTATTGAAAATGGACAATTGTTGCTGCAGTTTATCGAAGAACAAAACGCCATAGTTTTCCGCTCAGTCGCCGACTTTCAACTTCAATCCTTGACTGTCTTGAGGTGGACAATAGTGACGTCACTATTGGTTTCCGACAATTTTCCCGATCGCTCTACGATTATGAAGGCCAAAAAGTTTCATTTTTCAACTTCCAATATCTCTGCGATGCCAAGTCCAATTAGTTTTAAACCTGAGAATATGTTTATTTGGTCCTCTTTCAACACATTGCACTAATATTGGACTAAAAGAAAATATGTCAAATTTTTGGTTCATTTGACATTTAAATCAATAGAGAAGAATATTTAGCACTGACCTCCCGTTAGCGCACATCAGACCACGTAGTATATAGCCTGTTTCAGGCGGTAACATTGTGGGACCGAGGAGCAACTAAAAACCTGCGCGTGAATGAGCGGGTAAAACGAGGGAAGACTATCTCCCTCCGTCATCACTCGCAATACTTTTCCTTCGCGCGGCGCCTATCCTTCACTCCTCACTATTTGAACGCCTGGTACAGACTAAATAGTATTTTGTTTTGGTTAAGGTAAAGAACAAGATTGATAAAGATACACCTATAATTGAAGAAACGTTGTCGGGTGAAAAGCATAACCCATGAACGATGCGACCCTAAGATTTACTGGAAAGATGGGAAATTTAATCTTCGTCTGTGACAAAATACAGTCCTTTGATTAAATGTTGTCATTGATCGGTCTTACCCCTACGCGACCAGACCGAAAGGGCGTATGGGTGAATTAAAATACATGACTAATTATTCTCTATTCGACAACTGTCAGCCGTTGTGAAACAGATTACTAAATTATAGAAGAGTACTGAACAAAATATCTAACAGAAATGACGCAATCCCTTGAACATGTCCCAAGTTAATGTCCTTTTCATCTAAGAATTATCACGATGAGGAAAAAAAAAACCAGCCTTTCTCCCCGGCGGGGAATCGAACCCCGGTCTCCCGCGTGACAGGCGGGGATACTCACCACTATACTACCGAGGATTTCAGCCAAGAAGTTGTAGCTTTTTTCAGGAGTCCAGCTTTATTGAATTACGAGTAAAAACAGCAGTTGGACTGATTGCAGTCATGCAGGGTAGAGCTCGCACATGCACGAATCTTCCAATCAATGAGTAGAATTGCGTTTCTACTTCATGTATCCCTTATAAAAGTGTATTTCAGTTAAATATACTATAATAAGGGATACATAAAGTACATACCAAGAATTGCCACAATTTGCGACCAAAAAACGAGTTGAGACTGCAGCAGCGGCAAAGACAGTTAATTGTTTAATGACAGCAAAATTGTAACAACTGATAAATGGCCACGACAAAAAAAAAATTAAGGCACCGATGGGATTGGAACCCATGACCTCCTGTTTACTAAACGGGCGCTCTAAGCAACTGAGCTACGGCGCCTCTGGCTGCGAAAAAGCGTCCCATATTTAACTGCCGTAGTGTTTTAAAAGTGTTAAATTAAAACACCAGCAAAATTAGGTTTTTGCTCGGTCAGCTATACCCTGGGTACTAGAGGTTCTCTTGCGGCACGCTTTCATGAGAAGTTGTGACCGACGGAATTCGAAGGCTGACCATTAAATTGTGACAGTATCTTTTAACCTCACCACATACGCTGCTGAATCACTAGACAAGTCACTAATAGAACCAGAGTTCGATTACTGCGGCAGTGTATGGGCGTGCTGTAATAAAGGGGATACTGACCGCCTGGAACGTTTACGATTGACAGCTGTTCGGGGACTAATAAAGAACAAACCTTGTTTCTCTTTTTCCAGTTCTTAGTTAAAAAAGACACCACTCGCAGACCTTCACAACACTCATTTGACTCGCACAGAACGCTTTGAGTAGTCAGTCAGAGAGAAATTAAATCAAAAGAGAAGAATATTTAGCACTGACCTCCCATGAGCGCACATCAGACTACGTAGTATTTAGCCTGTTTCACATTGTGGGTCCGAGGAGCGACTAAAAACCTGCGCGTGAATGAGTGGGTAAAACGAGGGAAGACTATCCCCCTCCGTCAGCATTTGCAATATTTTTCTTCCGCGCGGCGCCTATCCTTCACTCCTCACTATCTGAACGCCTGGTATAGACTAAATAGTATTTTGTTTTGGTTAAGGTAAAGAACAAGATTGATAAAGATAGCTAATAACCATCCAAACCACAACAGGTTATATACCACCAGCTAATCAGCTACATTAAACAGGGTATGTTAATAGGATCTCTCAAGCAATGGCCTGTTGGTCTAGTGGCATGATTCTCGCTTAGGGTGCGAGAGGTCCCGGGTTCGACTCCCGGACAGGCCCTTACAAGTTTTTTAAATCATTTTATTTAGAGCAATTTTCAATGGCCTTTATCGTAGATGAGTACGCCACGCCAACATATCAGCGGTTTCTCGCTTTCTTGACCCCATAGTCTCGTTTTGATGTTTACGAAAACCTCTGACGACGATGAGCGTAAACATCAAAACGAGACTATAGGGTCAAGAAAGCGAGAAACCGCTTATATGTTGGCGTGGCGTACTCATCTACGATAAGGGCTATTGAGTGTTAAAAGTTATTACAAAATTTCACTTTGTGATTGGTTAAAAAATCGACCAATCAGAAGTAAAACCAATCGTGACTTGTTCGCACGCGTTTTCCCGTGCTTGGCGCCGCCGACATGTAATTGCTTCGAGCTCTGATTGATTCATTGGATTGTTTACACTGCTGTGATTGGTCAGAGTAATTACTTTGGTTGGTTTTACCACACTCAATTGAAAACTGCTCTATTTCATAGTGATTAACTGCAGGGTATCATCGCACTGAACTCTTTCAACATCCACCTTTTTTTGTGTATTCACATGCGAATAGACTTTAAAATTTGTTTCGAAGCGACTGAAGGTCAATCAATGCACCGCTCTATACACTGACTGTCAAACTCTAAAACTGAAAACATCAAAGTTCGACGGAACAGTGCTTTCTTGTCAGTAAAAAAGGCGACAAAATTACATATATTAAAAATAATCACAGATTGTATGAACTTTGGGCGTCTCTTTGGAAACAGAGATATGGAGGATTTAATTGTTGGATTTTTAAACAGGCACTGAGTAACACCCTACCGAAAGGGCGATATTTCTGGGACGTGTAAATGCACGAGGGTTACGCGCGACTTCTATCGTATTCTTGTAATGGCTTATTAGTATAGCGGTGCTTGTCTGATGTTTGTAAGGGAAGGTTGGAAGAGGGAAACGGCGATCAGTGGCAAAGTGAAATTTATAAAGACAACAGAAATAAACTTGAGGTGCAATGGCAAGAAGTTACTAGGTTTTACAAAACTTGATCAAATTCAAAATTGCAGAATACGCAATTCCGAAAGTGTTGTCTTATAAGTAACTGTTAAACAAACAGTGCCACGAGAAAGTAGCACTCAAGAGATTTAATTCATAAACATGACATTGAATTTCATGCAGCAAGAACAGTGCAAGATGGCACCTGATTTGTAAAATTAGCGTCAAAAAATAATACTTAAAAAATAAAACAAAGCCTTTATTTAACTAACGGCTCCATGAAATTTTTCACACACGTTCGGTGAACGTTTTCAAAAAATACACTGGCTTATTAACTCAAAATGATAATTTAAATAAAAACACAAGAGATTAATTATGTAACTGTAATAGTCTAATTTGTTTTCTTGAAAAATATCAATAAAGTAGTTTTGACGAGTCTGACTAGGTTCAGTGAAAATTTAGTAGAAACGACAGCAAGATAAATCGCGACACATCAGAATGTAGAGTTTATCTTTGTCCATGTCTCCTGATTGTATTTTGATTTTATATTTTTTTCAGTTACACCATTCCAGATCCGCCTCAAACTATTTCGTCCTATTTGTACTTCTCTTATTGCTGTTATTTATGCTATCGCTGCCTGCAGGCCTCCCTGGACTCTTTCAAGATCCAGTGTTAATTTTGAGAACATGGAAAGCTATGACCCCGGTACATGTGCTTTACATCATTTTCGGGGCCTTTACATCATGAGTAAAGCAGTATATTTCTACATAGAAAGCTATGACCCCGATACAGGTGCTTTACATCATCTTCGAGTAAAGCAGTATATTTCTAGGTGTAGCCCAACCTCGTACCCAGGGACTCTCTTCTTCCTGCTCAAGGGGGCGGGAAGAAGAGAGACCCTGGGTACGAGGTTGGGTGTAGCCTCGTCTTTAAGAGGCTTGAGGTAAATTTGTCCTCGGTTTCGATTCTTGGGTAGGAAAATGACGCTAAAACTCTTTCAGGTAAAGTTATTGCAAGTCTTCAAATAATTTTCTTCTCTAGCAAATAATTTGTCAGTTCATGGACAATATTGACCTGACAAGAAATCAGTCTGGTCGCACAATTTTGTTCCGGATGGTTCATCTTAACTGGAAAGTGCTTGGTGTTCAAAGATCACTATGGGAAGTTTTCCATGTTTCACAAAGAGAAAAGGTTTTCTGTCTGAATTGTAGCAGAACTACCCAGTCCATTTGCCAGGCCAAGTTAAGCTTTCACCTGTCAAAATGCCAAATTTACCGGACATTTGTCAGGTGACAGACTGTCTTATATTCGGTCAGCCTTCGGGCTGCCTTCGGCGGTCCCGACTTCTCATGAAAGCGTGCCGCATCAATAATAACAATTATGCATTTATATTGCGCAGGATTCATGAGTATATGATCGCCGCATTAGAACCTCTAGTACCCAGGGTATAGCTGACCGTGCAAAAACCTACTTTCGCTGGTTTTTGAAATATAACACTTTTAAAACATTGCAGCAGTTTGTTTAAACATTAAACTCGTTAAATATGTGATTATTTTTAACAGTCAGAGGCGCCGTAGCTCAGTTGGTTAGAGCGCCTGTCTAGTAAACAGGAGGTCATGGGTTCAAATCCCATCGGTGCCTAAAACGTTTTTTTTTTGTCATGGCCATTTTACACAATTAATTGAGCTACTGCAGTTTCAACTCATTTTTGGGTCGCAAATAATCAAAACATTTATCAGCGGCGTTTCGAGGCAATTCTAGGTATGTACTTCATGTATCCCTTATTATATATAGTGTATTAAACTGAAATACACGTAAACATTTATAAGGGATACATGAAGTAGAAACGTAATTCTACTCATTGAAGATCCATGCATGTGTGAGCTTCAAGCTGCATGAGGGTGATCAGTTCAACCACTGCAAAAGCTGGAGTCCTGAATAAAGCTACACTTTCTCACCTGAATTCCTCGGTAGTATAGTGGTGAGTATTTTAGTTTATAAGCGGGCTTATTTGTTCAACTATACTGAGTCGGAAGCGAAAAACATATTCAATTATTGACGTCGCAATGAAGTAACAAAGAAAGCCATAATTTTATTAACGAACATCAATTGCATCTAAATTAATTCGACAAAGTCAGCCGTTGCAATACAAATTACTAAATTATAGAAGAGTACTCTGAAGAGTACTGAAAAAAGATGTCTAACAGAAATGACGCAATCCCATGAACATGTCCCAAGTTGATGTCCTTTTCATCAAAATATTCTGATTACGATTAGGACAAAACACAGCCTTTCTCCCCGGCGGGGAATCGAACCCCGGTCTCCCGCGTGACAGGCGGGGATACTCACCACTATACTACCGAGGATTACAGGTAAAAGGTTGAAGCTTTTTTCAGGAGTCCAGATTAATTGAATTAACAGAAGTTGCACTGATTGCAGTCATGCAGCGTAGAGCTCGCACATGCATGGATCTTCCAATCAATGAGTAGAATTGTGTTTCTACATTACGTATCCCTTATAAAAGTGTATTTCAGTTAAGGTTACAGTGTACCTTCAGATCGAAAATTTATCGAAAATTTTTTTTTGGCGTCAAAATAAAGTTTACAGAATGAACTTTCATCCAAAAAAAAATTATCGACAAATAGTGAAAATTGACGGAGAAATGACGGTATAACTTTTGTGGGCGGAGTTTGTTTATGAAGCGATATGTTTTTTTAAGCGCTGTTTTCTCAAAGTTCATTTTTCGCTTGTTGGGGACACTTTAAAAAGCTACAACTCAAAGGAAATTTGTTCGATTTTCCTCAAATTTGGACAGAAGCTAGGCTAACATATAATCAACAAAAACGTGTCGGCGAATTTCTTATTTCCGAAAACTTTTTCGTCAAGAGCCATTTCCGTGCGATCATTCCAATTTTTTTTCTCCCTGTTTCGAAAATATTCTGTAACTTTTCACTGCAATTGAATATGGGAAATCGCCGACACGTTTTTTTAGCGCTTCGTGTCCGGAAACCCGAGAACGAATCAAATTAGCAAAATACAATAATCGCTTTGAGTTATAGCGTTTTAAAGCTGATTCGGACGTTCGAATTAAGACGTCGTAAAAAATTCGATAATTCACTTTATTACCAAATGGTTTCCATATTTAGATAGCCAGCTCTATAAGCTTTAATTTGATATCTGGGTTTAGGTATATTAAGTGTAATCTTAAGACGCTAGAGCTGTTATACTGAAGACACCCCCGAAGGTACACTGTAACCTTAAATGCACTATAATAAGGGATACATAAAGTACATGCCTAGAATTGCCACGAAACGCCGCTGATAAATATTTTGATGATTTGAGACCAAAAAAGGAGTTGAGACTGCAGCAGCGGCAAAGACAGTTAATTGTGTAACGACAAAATAAAAATAAGGCACCGCCGGCGGATGGGATTTGAACCCATGACCTCCTGTTTACTAGACAGGCGCTCTAACCAACTGAGCTACGGCGCCTCTGGCTGCGGAAAACCGTCCCATATTTAACGAGTTCAATGTCTGAACAAACTGCTGTAGTATTTTAAAAGTATTAAATTGAAAAACCAGCAAAATTAGGTTTTTGCTCGGTCAGCTATACCCTGGGTACTAGAGGTTCTCTTGCGGCACGCTTTCATGAGAAGTTGGGACCGACGGAATTCGAAGGCTGACCATTAAATTGTGACAGTATCTTTTAACCTCACCACATACGCTGCTGAAACAGGCGATATTCATATCCATGTTTTTGTACAGTAAAATTATATTTGCACCTGCTTTTTAAAAATGTGAAATTTCGACTTTATTTGAGGTATGTCCAGAAATGCACGCTAATGAGATTCATGCTCTTTACGATAGACATCATGAAGTGTCCCCTAGACCTAATTCTCACCTAAACACAAGCAAGTCTGTCAAACACGAAGTCATATAGAAATTACAAATAATTGTGTGTAATATGAAGTGCCCAAGGTCCAAGTTACGTGCATTTCTGGACATAAGTGGTAGGAACGCAATTCTACTCATTGAAGATCCATGCATGTGTGAGCTTCAAGCTGCACGAGGATGATCAGTTCAACCACTGTTTGATTCGTGATGAAATAAAGCTGGACTCCTGAATAAAGCTACATTTTCCCACCTGAATTCCTCGGTAGTATAGTGGTGAGTATCCCCGCCTGTCACGCGGGAGACCGGGGTTCGATTCCCCGCCGGGGAGATGGCTTCCTTTTTTTTCCTCATCGTGATAATTCTGAGACGAAAAAGATAGAAACATGGGACATGTTCAATGATTACTTCATTTCTTCCGTAAAATTCCGGAAGCTCTGTTAGACATTTTTTATCGTACTCTAAAATTTTCATACGAAACGAACGGGCAAAACGAGGGACGACTTTGCCCCTCCGTCATCACTTCCAATACTTTTCCTTCGCGCGGCGCCTATCCTTCACTCCTCACTATCTGAACGCCTGCTATAGACTAAATAGTATTTTGTTTTGGTTAAGGTAAAGAACAAGATTGATAGAGATAGCTAATAATCATCCAAACCACAACAGGTTATATACTACCAGCTAATCAGCTAATTAAAGAGGGCATGTTTGTGATACCTTTCAAGCAATGGCCTGTTGGTCTAGTGGCATGATTCTCGCTTAGGGTGCGAGAGGTCCCGGGTTCGACTCCCGGACAGGCCCCGTGACAAGCTTTTTTTAAATCTCTTCATTTATTTCATAAATCACAATCTTAATCACAGACCGAGCAAAAAGCTACAAGTTTTGCTGTTTCCCTTTTCTTGAAATATAACACGTTTACAAATGTAATTTGAAAATTACAGCACTTTGATTAAACATTACAGTGCCCCTGTGATCAAATTTTTGATTTTGATTTTTTAACATTTTCGTGTACAATTAGACTTTCTTACTCATCTTGCCAAATTTCAATTCGTTACGAACATCAGAAGTAATTTTATTTTAACATTTATTTCCGAGAATTTACGGCCGCCATTAATCAACCCTGTTCCAAGGCTTGGTTGCGAATGGGAGTAAGTGACGTCAAAGACTCAAACATACCTCACGGGTTGAAATTATAATAACAATCTGCATGGAAAATTGCACGAAGAACAAGTCCAAAGTTTTTGTTGCTTTTCGCGTGATTTTCAATACTTATTGTTATTATAATTTCAACCCGTGAGGTATGTTTGAGTCTTTGACGTCACTTTCTCCCATTCGCAACCAAGCCTTGGAACAAGGTTGATTAATGGCGGCCGTAAATTCTCGGGAATAAATGTTAAAATAAAATGACTTCTGATGTTGGTAATGAATTGAAATTTGGCAAGATGAGTAAGAAAGTCTAATATTGTACACGAAAATGTAAAAAAATCAATATCAAAAACAAAAAGGGGCACTTTAAACACGTTAAATATAAGAAAGTTTCTTGCAGCTAGAGGCGCCGTAGCTCAGTTGGTTAGAGCGCCTGTCTAGTAAACAGGAGGTCATGGGTTCAAATCCCATCGGTGCCTAAAATGTTTTTCTTTTTTGCCGTGACTTGATTTTACTGACTTCACACAATTAATTGTGTTTGAACTGTTTCAGTTTCACTTCCATTTTTTCCCACAATCAGTCGACGCATTTATCAGCGGCTTTCAAGTCAAATGAATCGTATCATGATCCATGCGTGGGGGGAAATAACAGTACGCTGCATGAGTGCAATCGGTTGTAACCTACTACAGTTGATACCAGATTTGTAACAAGCTAGATTTGTTGTTAACAGAAATCCTCTGTAGCTAGTATAGTGGTGAGTATCTCCGCTTGTCACGCTGGAGACCGGGGATCGATTTCCCACCGGGGAGAAGGCTTTTCTTGGTTATGAACATTACTATGAACACATATCCAATTAACAAGCTAGTAAAAAAATGTATCAATAGGAAAGTTCCACAGTTTTTACCAAATCATTTTAGATTTAATAAGGGGAAGTGGTACCGAGGCAAACTCGTCAGAGTCATTTTTTGCTGATATGTACCATCAGTTAAAAACTAAATCGGCCATAAAGAAGTCTTTTTATTTTAATAGAGCGTCGTTTATTAATTTGATTGACAGATGTGCGGGGGCTAAGATGGAACAAACCTTTTTTTCCAGTTGTTAGCTCAAAAAGACACCACTCGTAGACCTTTACAACACTCATTTGACTCGCACAGAACGCTTTCATAGTCAGTCGGAGAGAAATTAAATTAACAGCGAAGAATATTTAGCACTGACCTCCCGTGAGCGCACATCAGACTACGTAGTATTTAGTCTGCTTCATGATCAGAAGGTAAGATTGTGAGACCGAGGAGCAACTAAAATCTGCGCGTGAACGAGCGGGTAAAACAAGGGAAGACTATCCCCGTCCGTCATCACTCGCAATACTTTTCCTTTGCGCGGCGCCTATCCTTTACTACTCACTATCTGAACGCCTGGTATAAACTAAATAGTATTTTGTTTTGGTTAAGGTAAAGAACAAGATTGATAGAGATAGCTAATAACCATCCAAACCACAACAGGTCATATACCACCAGTTTATCAGCTGCATTAAACAGGGTATGTTACTAGGATCTCTCAAGCGATGGCCTGTTGGTCTAGTAGCATGATTCTCGCTTAGGGTGCGAGAGGTCCCGGGTTCGACTCCCGGACAGGCCCCTCAATAGCTTTTTAAATCCCTTTATCGCGTTCGAAGAACGCAGTCCTAATTTTGTGTTGGTTGTCCTGTGGTTTATGTGCAGTAAAATTTGAGATTTTTTGGTGGCCGGTCTTCCTAATAGCCGTCCCTATTGTTTTTTTAGGGGCTCATTTCCGACGGAAGTTCCTTCGAACGCGTCTCCATAATCTCCGATTAGTGCTAGTTTATTTCATAGTGATTAACTGCAGGGTATCATCGCACTGAACTCCTTCAACATCCACCACTTTGTTTTTTTTTTTGTATTCATATGCGAATAGATTTTAAAATTTGTTTCGAAGGGACTGAATAATCGTGCAAGGTCTATCAATGCACCGCTCTACACAGGCGGCCCAAGCTCACTATCACATTACGGGACGTGACCCTTGGTTAATGAGAGGTATTGTGTTACAAAGATTCGATTACGTTTCGATTTATAAAGGTTTGTATTTTGCATCGAAACTTAAAAATTCGAATGGTATACGAATAAAATTGACTTACCCTGTTATCCGGTTCACGTGCTCTAGTTTACATCATCTTCGGGGCCTTTACATCATGAGTAAAGCAGTATTTTCTACATAGCCGGGAAAGCTGTGACCCCGGTACACATGCTTTACATCATCTTCGGGGCCTTTGTTTACATCACGAGTAAAGGCCGGCACACACTAGGGGACATGTTGCGGGGACATGAAGCGGGGACATGTTGCAGCGACAGTTTTCCTCTTGTGACATCCCCGTTTTTGCGAAAAAGTTCTGTTGCATGAAATTCAGTTGGTTTGAATTCGTGCGTCATGAAGCGGGACAAAATGACCCCCATTTCATTGTCGCATCGTGTGCACTGCTCTTGCAAACTGTCCCCGCTACAAAATAGAAATGAACCAATAAAAACTCGCGATTGATTATCCCATGAGCATTCAGTAGCAGTCTATCAAGATGTTTATACCTTAATCCGCTTTGTGTACACCAGCTTGCGTTCTGTCCCCTGCATCATGCGCCAGTATGCTGTGCACACGAAGGGGCTTGTCCCCGCTTCATGTCCCCTATGTGTGCCGGCCTTAAAGCAGTATATTTCAAAGTGTAGCCTCGCCTTTACGAGACTTGAGGCAAATCTGTCCTCGGTTTCGTTTCTTGGGTTGGAAAATGACGCTAAAACTCTTTCAGGTAAAGTTATTGCAAGCCTTCAAATAATTTTCTTCTCTACGCAAATCATTCGTCAGTTCATAGACAATATTGAACTAACAAGAAGTCAGTCTGTTAGGATAATTTTGTTCCGGATGGTTCATCTTTACTGAAAAGTGCCTGGACGTGTTCAAAGATCACTATAGGAAGTTTTCCATGTTTCACAGAGAGAAAAGACTTTCTGCCTGAATTTAATTGTAGCAGAACTACCCAGTCCATCTGTCAGGCTAGGTTAAGCTTTCACCTGTCAAAATACCAAATTTACCGGACATTTGTCCGGTGACAGGCTGTCTTATCTTCGGCGGCCTTCGGGCTGCCTTCGGGCGGTCCCGACTTCTCACGAAAGCGTGCCGCATTGGAACCTCAAGTACACAGTGTATAGCTGATCGTGAAAAAACCTACTTTCGCAGATTTTTGAAATATAAAACTTATAAACGTATAAAACTTTTAAAACAACTTGAAGTCGTTTAATATTTAAAATTTTTTTGCAGCTAGAGGCGCCGTAGCTCAGTTGGTTAGAGCGCCTGTCTAGTAAACAGGAGGTCATGGGTTCAAATCTCATCGGTGCCTGAAATATACATATTTTTTTGTCGTGGCCTTTTGTCAGTTGTAACAAATTTCGCTGTCTTTTCACAATTAATTGTCTTTGAGCTGCTGCAGTTTCAACTCATTTTTTGGTCGCAAATAATCCAAACTTTTCAGCGGCGTTTCGTGGCAATTGTAGATATGTAGTAAAGAAGTATTTTTTCGTTTGTCTCACGATGTAGTCACTTCTGATGTGGATCGCGACGTTTCGACTGCATACTGCTAGTCTTCTTCAGGCGATGGGGTCGACTGGTTACGCGTCTGCTTATGAAGCACGATGTTCTGCTGTGATTGGTTGGTTTTCAACAGCTGTGACTGGCGCATTTTGATCCTCGTTGTTTCGGCGAATTGTTCCCTCGGCGGTCCGTAGTCGTACGGCTCTCCTGTTGTTGTGTTTCTTGATCGTGGGCATCCATGCTTCTGGAATTTCTATTCCACTGTCCCTGTTGATGTTATTAGGGTTAAGTCTTATGTGGATCGCCTCTTTGACCCTGCGTGTGTACCAATGAGGATCACGATCAATAAACTTTACTTCATTCCAAAGCGGGTGGTGTCCGGTGTTGTTGGCGTGCTCTGAAACGGCCTGAAATTACCTTATTGTAATGTATTTAACTGAAACTGACACTTTAAAAATTTAAAAGGGATACACGTAGTAGAAATGCAATTCTACTCACTGAAGATCCATGCATGTGTGAGCTTCAAGCTGCACGAGGATGATCAGTTCAACCACTGTTTGATTCGTGATGAAATTAAGCTGAACTCCTGAATAAAGGTCCCCTTTGTCACCTGAATTCCTCGGTAGTATAGTGGTGAGTATCCCCGCCTGTCACGCGGGAGACCGGGGTTCGATTCCCCGCCGGGGAGAAGGCTGCCTTTTTTTCCTCATCGTGATAATTCTGAGACGAAAAAAGATAGTAACATGGGACATGTTCAATGATTGCTTCATTTCTTTCGTAAAATCCCGGAAGCTCTGTTAGACATTTATTATCGTACTCTTTTCATACGCTCGCAGCAGTCCTATTTCTGACTCAGATACTGCGGTTTGATTCTCGATGTGTGTCGGTCGGTCATTTTGCCTCGCTTTCGTATGGTTCAACAGCACAGCTGTCTATTGTAACCCTGACTCAAACATGTGATTTCCCTTCGCGAGCTCGTTCATGTGTGCCTCCTCCGGCTTTGGTCACTAAAATGGCGAATTAACGTAGCGATCGTATTTTTTTTTCATGTAGCGAAAATGACTATTTTATTCGATTGCAATTCATGGGAAGGAGCGACATAAAACGACCTACAGACCCGAATCACGAGATGAGCCGATTTGCGCTGATCTGTGACAAGCAAACTGAACTGAGCGAATGTGCTCGGTGGCCAGTGTGTCAAACGACCCATTGTGGTCGGAGAAAAAACGAACTGAGCGAATGCGCTCGATCGGTGGCCAATGTGCCAAACGACCCATTGTGGTCGCAAACAAACCGAACTGAACGAATACGCTTGGTGGCCAATGTGCCGAACCGCCCAGTACGGTGCAAAATAAGGCATGAACTGTCCAAACGTAATCTGCAGAATTATGCTGGTGCTTTGCAAGAAAGATCGAGCAACTTTTTTCAGTTTATTGATAGTACTGAAATTATGCTTACTCTACAAATGTTTAAATGGACAATGCCCAGAGTACTTAGGTAGTCGTTTAGTGCGTGTCAGCGACCTGTCGATCAGAACCTCACGCTATGGTGCTATAACTGTACGTTGTCCTAGGTATAACCGTGACACAGAAGGTGGAAAAACTTTTCTTATTACAACCGCAAAACTTTGGAACTCTCTGCCTATTAATATAAGATCTAGCACCAGTATTAACGCATTCAAACAGAACCTTTGTAATTTTATAAAGCAAGGTTATGCTGGCTTAGATAGTTTTCCTATCTCATAATTTTTAAATATTGTCAGATCCTTTTTAACACTATATTTATGTATTGTAAATTAGTTTTATATATTTTAGGAGAGGGCCACAAGTTTACCAGTTCTCAACTGTAATGTGTCACCCTCGGTAAATAAAGTTATTCATTCATTCATTCATTCACTGAAAATCTTCAAACTAGCAATGCTAATCATTGCTCCCCGAACTCGGTAAAATATCATTGAATGCGATTCTGTTAGCGTCACTAGTATGCGTAGTAATAAAGAATTTTTTAAGTATTGCTTTTTTGACTCCAATTTTACAAATCAATTGCCATCTTGCTGCGTGAACGTATTATACATACATACATACATAAACTTTATTAAAGTGTCAAGGTATTTAGCTAAAAGCTAATTGTGGACACTATGAATAATTAATATGTATACAATTCTAGTATATGTAAAAAAGATATTAAAAAAATATAGTCTTAAAATATAATTAATATATAGCTAATTAAGGATACTATAAATAGATAATATGAGTACAATTCAAATATATGTAAAAATGAATACAATTAAAAAATGCATACAATTCAAATATATGTAAAAATATTAAAAAATGCAGTCTTAGAATATAATTTATATATAAAAATATAGTCTTAAAATATCATCAATTATAAAAATAACCTAAATATATAAAATTATTACAAACAAAAATAGCAAGCAGGGGACAAACAAAGACAAACTAACGACCAGACAAAACAAACAATCAAATAATCAGACGAGAACACTCCCAATACACCAACTGACAAATTCCTAATGGCCACGACAAAATAAAAATAAGGCACCGATGGGATTTGAACCCATGACCTCCTGTTTACTAGACAGGCGCTCTAACCAACTGAGCTACGGCGCCTCTGCTTGCGAAAACCGTCCCATATTTAACGAGTTCAATGTCTGAACAAACTGCTGTAGTGTTTTAAAAGTGTTATATTGAAAAACCAGCAAAATTAGGTTTTTGCTCGGTCAGCTATACCCTGGGTACTTGAGGTTCTCTTGCGGCACGCTTTCATGAGAAGTCGGGACCGACGGAATTCGAAGGCTGACCATTAAATTGTGACAGTATCTTTTAACCTCACCACATACGCTGCTGAATCACTGGACGAGTTACCAATAGAACCAGTGTTCGATTACTGCGGCAGTGTATGGGCCTGCTGTAATAAAGGGGATATTGACCGCCTGGAACGTTTACGACTGACAGCTGTGCGGGGCTAAGAAAGAACAAACTTTGTTTCTTTTTATCCAGTTCTAAGTTCAAAAAGACATTACTCGCAGACCTTCACAACACTCATTTGACTCGCACAGAACGCTTTGAATAGTCAGTCGGAGAGAAATTAAATCAATAGCGAAGAATAGTTAGCACTGACCTCCCGTGAGCGCACATCATGCTTCGTAGTATATAGCCTGTTCCAGGCGTTAAGATTGTGGGACTAGGGAACAGCTAAAAACTTGCGCGTGAACGAGCGGGTAAAACGAGGGAAGACTATACCCCTCCGCCAGCACTCGCAATACTTTTCCTTCGCGCGGCGCCTATCCTTCACTCCTCACTATCTGAACGCCTGGTATAGACTAAATAGTATTTTGTTTTGGTTAAGTTAAAAAACAAGATTGATAAAGATAGCCAATAGCCATTGATCAAAACCACAACAGTTTATATACCACCAGCTAATCAGCTACATTAAATAGGTAACTCTCAAATAAAGCAAGGACCACTTGGACAAACAGTACGGCGAAGTGAAGCCGGATCTTGGTGTAGATCAGGATCAGCAGTATGGAATAAAACTTAAAACTATAAAGGGTATTTTATAAACAGGGTATGTTACTAGGATAGGGAATGTCACTAGTTTAAACAGGACATGTTACTCAAGCAGTGGCCTGTTGGTCTAGTGGCATGATTCTCGCTTAGGGTGCGAGAGATCCCGTGTTCGACTCCCGGACAAGCCCCTCAATAGCTTTTTAAATCCTTTTATTTATTTCATAGTGATTAACTGCAGGGTATCATCTCACTGAACTCCTTGAACATCCACTTCTTTGCTTTTTGTATTTACATGCGAATAGACTTTAAAATTTGCTTCGAAGCGAATGAATAATCGTGCAAGGTCAATCAAGTCAATCAATGCACCGCTTTATACACTAACTGTCAAACTCTAAAAACCCATCCTGGTTTTGCGGAACAGTGTTTTCTTGTATTAAAGGCGACAAAATTACATATAGTAATTATTATGTATCCCTTATACAATTATAGAATTGCCACGAAACGCCGCTGATAAATATTTTGATGATTTGAGACCAAAAAACGAGTTGAGACTGCAGCAGCGGAAAAGACAGTTAATTGTGTAATGACAAGAAAATTGTAACAACTGACAAATTCCTAATGGCCACGACAAAATAAAAATAAGGCACCGATGGGATTTGAACCCATGACCTCCTGTTTACTAGACAGGCGCTCTAACCAACTGAGCTACGGCGCCTCTGCTTGCGAAAACCGTCCCATATTTAACGAGTTCAATGTCTGAACAAACTGCTGTAGTGTTTTAAAAGTGTTATATTGAAAAACCAGCAAAATTAGGTTTTTGCTCGGTCAGCTATACCCTGGGTACTAGAGGTTCTCTTGCGGCACGCTTTCATTAGAAGTGGGACCGACGGAATTCGAAGGCTGACCATTAAATTGTGACAGTATCTTTTAACCTCACCACATACGCTGCTGAATCACTAGACAAGTCACTAATAGAACCAGTGTTCGATTACTGCGGCAGTGTATGGGCCTGCTGTAATAAAGGGGATATTGACCGCCTGGAACGTTTACGACTGACAGCTGGGCGGGGGCTAAGAAAGAACAAACCTTGTTTCTTTTTATCCAATTCTTAGTTCAAAAAGACACTACTCGCAGACCTTCACAACACTCATTTGACTCGCACAGAACGCTTTGAATAGTCAGTCGGAGAGAAATTAAATCAATAGCGAAGAATATTGAGCACTGACCTCCCGTGAGCGCACATCATGCTTCGTAGTATTTAGCCTGTTCCAGGCGTTAAGATTGTGGAACTAGGGAACAGCTAAAAACTTGCGCGTGAACGAGCGGGTAAAACGAGGGAAGACTATACCCCTCCGCCAGCACTCTCAACATTTTTCCTTCGCGCGGCGCCTATCCTTCACTCCTCACTATCTGAACGCCTGGTATAGACTAAATAGTATTTTGTTTTGGTTAAGATAAAAAACAAGATTGATAAAGATAGCCAATAGCCATTGATCAAAACCACAACAGTTTATATACCACCAGCTAATCAGCTACATTAAATAGGTAACTCTCAAATAAAGCAAGGACCACTTGGACAAACAGCACGGCGAAGTGAAGCCGGATCTTGGTGTAGATCAGGATCAGCAGTACGGAATAAAACTTAAAACTATAAAGGGTATTTTATAAACAGGGTACGTTACTAGGATAGGGAATGTCACTAGTTTAAACAGGATATGTTACTCAAGCAGTGGCCTGTTGGTCTAGTGGCATGATTCTCGCTTAGGGTGCGAGAGCTCCCGGGTTCGACTCCCGGACAGGCCCCTCAATAGCTTTTTCAATCCTTTTATTTATTTCATAGTGATTAACTGCAGGGTATCATCTCACTGAACTCCTTGAACATCCACCACTTTGTTTTTTGTATTTACATGCGAATAGACTGTAAAATTTGTTTCGAAGCGAATGAATAATCGTGCAAAGTCATGCAGTCAATGCACCACTCTATACACTAACTGTCAAACTCTAAAAAAAACATCATAGTTTTACGGAACAGTGTTTTCTTGTAACAAAGGCGACAAAATTACATATATTAAAAGATTACAGATTGTGTGAACTTTAGACATATTTTTGGAAACAGAGCCGCTCTGTGGAGGGTTCAATTGTTGGATTTTTAAACAGGCACTGAGTAACACCTCACCGAAAGGGCGATATTTCTGGGACGCGTCAATGCACGAGGGGTGCAGGTAAAGTTATTGCAAGCCTTCAAGTAATATATCAAACACGAGGAACAGTGTTTCATCAGATTTCCAAACACCGAGAAGTGGATTGGAAAAACGAGGCGCAGCCGAGTTTTTTTAAACCACTTCAAGGTGTTTGGAAATGTGATAAAACACTGTTCCTCGTGTTTGATATAGCTTCTCAAACTGATCGTTAAATGCGGAGAAAACGAAGGAATAAAATCGCCAAAATCTATGCAAATTAAGAAACGATTTCAAAACCTCCTTCACGGTAGTGATTTCCTTTGTGTTCTCGTCATGAATTATTAATGAGTTTGCGAAATAATTTTCTTCTCTAAGCAAATCATTTGTCAGTCCATGAAAAATATTGAACTAACAAGAAGTCAGTCTGCTCGGACAATTTTGTTCCGGATGGTTCATCTTTACTGAAAAGTGCCTGGTGTTCAAACTATAGGAAGTTTTCCATGTTACATAGAGAGAAAAGATTTTCTTCTGAATTTAATTGTAGCAGAACTACCCAGTCTGTTTGTCAGATCAGGTTAAGATTTCACCAGTCAAAATGCCAAATTTACCGGACATTTGTCAGGTGACAGGCTGTCTTATATTCGGTGGACCTTCGAGCTGCCTTCGGGCGGTCCCGACTTCTCACAAAAGCGTGCCGCATTAGAACTAGTACCCTCTAGACCAGCGTATAGCTGACCATGCAAAAATCTTCTTTCGCTGGTTTTTTAAATATAACACTTATAAATGAAAATAAATAAATAAAACATTACAGCAGTTTGTTCAGACATTGAACTCGTTAAATATCTGAAGGTTGTTACTTCAGTCAGAGGCGCCGTAGCTCAGTTGGTTAGAGCGCCTGTCTAGTAAACAGGAGGTCATGGGTTCAAATCCCATCGGTGCCTAAAATGTTTCTTTTTTGTCACGGCCATTTGTCAGTTGTTACAATTTTGCTGTCTTTACAAAATTAATTGAGCTGCTGCAGTTTTAACTCATTTTTGGGTCGCAAATAATCAAAACATTTATCAGCGGCGTTTCGTGGCAATTCTAGGCATGTACTTCATGTATCCGTTATTATATATAGTGTATTTAACTGAAATACACTTTAAACATTTATAAGGGATACATGAAGTAGAAACGTAATTCTACTCATTGAAGATCCATGCATGAGTGAGCTTCAAGCTGCATGAGGGTGATCAGTTCAACCACTGCAAAAGCTGGAGTCCTGAATAAAGCTACACTCTCTCACCTGAATTCCTCGGTAGTATAGTGGTGAGTATTTTAGCTTATAAGCAGGCTTATTTGTTCAACTATACTGAGTCGGAAGCGAAAAACATATTCAATTATTGACGTCGCAATGAAGTAACAGCGGAAAGCCAAGAGTACTGAAAAAAATGTCTAACAGAAATGACGCAATCCCTTGAACATGTCCCAAGTTGATGTCCTTTTCATCAAAGTATTCTGATTACGATGAGATCAAAACACAGCCTTTCTCGCCGGCGGGGAATCGAAACCCGGTCTCCCGCGTGACAGGCGGGGATACTCACCACTATATTACCGAGGATTTCAGGTAAAAGGTTGAAGCTTTTTACAGGAGTCCAGATTTATTGAATTAACAGAAGTCATGCAGCGTAGAGATTGCACATGCATGGATCTTCCAATCAATGAGTAGAATTGCGTATTTCAGTTAAATACACTATAATAAGGGATACATAAAGTACATACCTAGAATTGCCACCAAACACCGCTGATAAATATTTTGATGATTTGAGACCAAAAAACGAGTTGAGACTGCAGCAGCGGAAAAGACAGTTAATTGTGTAACGACAAAATAAAAATAAGGCACCGATGGGATTTGAACGCATGACCTCCTGTTTACTAGACAGGCGCTCTAACCAACTGAGCTACGGCGCCTCTGGCTGCAGAAAACCGTCCCATATTTAACGAGTTCAATGTCTGAACAAACTGCTGTAGTGTTTTAAAAGTATTAAATTGAAAAACCAGCAAAATTAGGTTTTTGCTCGGTCAGCTATACCCTGGGTACTAGAGGTTCTCTTGCGGCACGCTTTCATGAGAAGTCGGGACCGACGGAATTCGAAGGCTGACCATTAAATTGTGACAGTATCTTTTAACCTCACCACATACGCTGCTGAATCACTGGACAAGTCACCAATAGAACCAGTGTTCGATTACTGCAGCAGTGTGTGGGCCTGCTGTAATAAAGGGGATATTGACCGCCTGGAACGTTTACGACTGACAGCTGTGCGGGGGCTAAGAAAGAACAAACCTTGTTTCTTTTTATCCAGTTCTTAGTTCAAAAAGACATTACTCGCAGACCTTCACAACACCCATTTGACTCGTACAGAACGCTTTGAATAGTCAGTCGGATAGAAATTAAATCAATAGCGAAGAATATTGAGCGCTGACCTCCCATGAGCGCACATCATGCTTCGTAGTATTTAGCCTGTTCCAGGCGTTAAGATTGTGGAACTAGGGAACAGCTAAAAGCTTGCGCGTGAACGAGCGGGTAAAACGAGGGAAGACTATCCCCCTCTGTCAGCACTCGCAATACTTTTCCTTCGCGCGGCGCCTATCCTTCACTCCACACTATCTGAACGCCTGGTATAGACTAAATAGTATTTTGTTTTGGTTAAGATAAAAAACAAGATTGATAAAGATAGCCAATAGCCATTGATCAAAACCACAACAGTTTATATACCACCAGCTAATCAGCTACATTAAATAGGTAACTCTCAAATAAAGCAAGGACCACTTGGACAAACAGCACGGCGAAGTGAAGCCGGCGAAGTGAAGCCGGCGAAGTGAAGCCGGCGAAGTGAAGCCGGATCTTGGTGTAGATCAGGATCAGCAGTATGGAATAAAACTTAAAACTATAAAGGGTATTTTATAAACAGGGTATGTTACTAGGATAGGGAATGTCACTAGTTTAAACAGGACATGTAACTCAAGCAGTGGCCTGTTGGTCTAGTGGCATGATTCTCGCTTAGGGTGCGAGAGGTCCCGGGTTCGACTCCCGGACAGACCCTCAATAGCTTTTTAAATCCTTTTATTTATTTCATAGTGATTAACTGCAGGGTATCATCTCACTGAACTCCTTGAACATCCACCTCTTTGGTTTTTTGTATTTACATGCGAATAGACTTTAAAATTTGTTTCGAAGCGACTGAATAATCGTGCAAAGTCATGCAGTCAA
Organism: Cladopsammia gracilis; assembly: GCA_022457155.1. NCBI lineage: Eukaryota > Metazoa > Cnidaria > Anthozoa > Scleractinia > Dendrophylliidae > Cladopsammia > Cladopsammia gracilis. Next base: position 83,633 of record JAJGOT010000494.1, on the reverse strand, counting down.
TGCACCACTCTATACACTAACTGTCAAACTCTAAAAAAACATCATAGTTTTACGGAACAGTGTTTTCTTGTAATAAAGGCGACAAAATTACATATATTAAAAAATTGCAGATTGTATGAACTTTGGACATATTTTTGAAAACAGAGCCGCTCTGTGGAGGGTTCAATTGTTGGATTTTTAAACAGGCACTGAGTAACACCCCACCGAAAGGGCGATATTTCTGGGACGCGTCAATGCACGAGGGGTGCAGGTAAAGTTATTGCAAGCCTTCAAATAATTTTCTTCTCTAAGCAAATCATTTGTCAGTCCATGAAAAATATTGAACTAACAAGAAGTCAGTCTGCTCGGACAATTTTGTTCCGGATGGTTCATCTTTACTGAAAAGTGCCTGGTGTTCGACCAGCCAACCGGTTTCGGCTGTTCATGATTATAATACTAGATATGCCACTAATCTAAACCTGTATAGACCGTTTTCCAGAACTAGTTATGGCCTAGCCAGGTTTAGCGTAGTGGCATCACAGATCTGGGAAACAATACCGATGAAAATTAAGTGTCTCCCTTTTAATAGTTTTAAAAAAGAATACAAACTCTTTCTATTTGACAGTCAAGCATGTTAAACAACTCTAATTTATTATTTAGGTCTATTTATTTAATTATTTAATTTAAATAGTTATTATAACAACTAGTTATTAAAAGTATTGTATAGTCTCCACCCACTTGCAACTGCTCTGTGGTAGTAGCCAACTCGAAAGCTTGGCTCCTTTGGTTACTACACACTCTTCTTTTGTTATGTTTAATTCAATGTCTAGTTAGCTCTGTTCTTACTTTTTTTTTATTTCCTTAATGTTGGTATATTGTAATTGAATAAGTGTGAATAAAATGAACTTGAACTTGAACTTGAACTTGTTCAAACTATAGGAAGTTTTCCATGTTTCATAGAGAGAAAAGATTTTCTGTCTGAATTTAATTGTAGCAGAACTACCCAGTCTGTTTGTCAGATCAGGTTAAGATTTCACCAGTCAAAACGCCAAATTTACCGGACATTTATCAGGTGACAGGCTGTCTTATATTCGGTCGACTTTCGAGCTGCCTTCGGGCGGTCCCGACTTCTCACAAAAGCGTGCCGCATTAGAACTAGTACCCTCTAGACCAGCGTATAGCTGACCATGCAAAAATCTTCTTTCGCTGGTTTTTTAAATATAACACTTATAAATGAAAATAAATAAATAAAACATTACAGCAGTTTGTTCAGACATTGAACTCGTTAAATATCTGAAGGTTTTCTTCAGTCAGAGGCGCCGTAGCTCAGTTGGTTAGAGCGCCTGTCTAGTAAACAGGAGGTCATGGGTTCAAATCCCATCGGTGCCTAAAATGTTTCTTTTCTGTCACGGCCATTTGTCAGTTGTTACAATTTTGCTGTCTTTACAAAATTAATTGAGCTGCTGCAGTTTTAACTCATTTTTGGGTCGCAAATAATCAAAACATTTATCAGCGGCGTTTCGTGGCAATTCTAGGCATGTACTTCATGTATCCGTTATTATATATAGTGTATTTAACTGAAATACACTTTAAACATTTATAAGGGATACATGAAGTAGAAACGTAATTCTACTCATTGAAGATCCATGCATGTGTGAGCTTCAAGCTGCATGAGGGTGATCAGTTCAACCACTGCAAAAGCTGGAGTCCTGAATAAAGCTACATTTTCTCACCTGAATTCCTCAGTAGTATAGTGGTGAGTATTTTAGCTTATAAGCGGGCTTATTACTCCGATTCCAGAAAAAAACCGGAAGTTGCATGGAAGTGAGGCTTAATAGCCCTCGCGGGATTGAAATGTAAACATGGCGGACGATGAAAAGGAGCTTTTGGAAAGGTAGGTGTTCGTATATCATCCTTCGATCAGCTGTTAGCTGTTTATTTTAAACTTGCTGTTTAGGCATATGGTTTCATGTAAAATTTGCTCAATTTGCTTTCTCAGGGTCAAGAACCTGCAATCAGTGGAAACAATGGACGAAACAATTGCAAACGGAAGCGGAGTTGTTGGCAAATATAAAGCTACTTCACCGGAGCAAATTATGAACAAAGAGAAAAAGCTTGGTCACAAATGCTGTGCAGCAGCAAGCTGTAATAACCGAAGTGAAAATAGACCTGATTTATCATTTCATGAGTTTCCATCGGACATACAACAAAGGAAGAAGTGGGAAATTCGAATGAAAAGAGGAGATGCCTTCTTTGCCACTGTAGAAAACAAGTTCTGTTGTTCCGAACACTTCCTACCGACGGATTTTAAACATAGTCTGACTGGTCATAGACGAGACTTAAAACCGGGAACCGTGCCATCGGTTTTTGCTTGGACAAAAGTGGACGAAGAATCGCCGTGTAGAGCGAAAAGGCTGAAGTTGAGATGTGAGAAATCGGAAGCTAAGTTAACAAGAGAGAGTGCTCATGAAAGTAAACACCAGAGTGAAACTGAAAATTTCCAAAACGACTCTGTTGTTTTCGGTCCACCAACACTTGAAAAGTGGATAGAAGAAATGAAGATGGAAAATGAACGGCTCCATCATGAATTACAAGAATGTAAAGCTAGGGAGAGGATTTCCAAGTTTGGTCTGGAACGATTTTTAAGTAGTAATGAAGATATAAAATTTTATACTGGATTCCCTGATTATGCAACTTTACTAGAATTCTGGAAATATGTTGAGCCTAATGCCTCAAAATTAACATATTTCAGTTATGTACGTGATAATACTGATTCTGTTAATTTTGAAGACTGCTTTCCATTCATTGCAGGGAAAGAAAAGAGGTTTCCTGGAAGCAATGTTGGTTGTTCCAGAAGGTTGCAACCGATTGACGAGTTTTGGCTTTTTCTAACTCGTTTAAGACTTGGGTTATTTGAGCGTGACCTTGCTTTTAGGTTTAGTATTTCAGAACCAGTTGTTTCAGATATAACTATAACATGGGCTAATTACCTATATTTGATGTTAGGAAGCTTGCCAATATGGTCGTCTAAAGAGCAGATTAAACAGCATCTACCTGAAGTTTTTAAGGGGGAATTTGAAAACATAAGATGCATAATAGACTGCACAGAAATAAAATGCCAGACCCCTCAAGACCTTGAGAAACAAAGTGAACTTTATTCTGAATACAAGTCCCACAACACATTCAAAGGTCTTGTGGGGATTTCCCCGAATGTTTGGATTACATTTGTGAGTAGCCTGTATGGAGGAAGTATCTCTGACAAGGAGATTGTAAAATGCAGTTCTTTTGTTGACTTGCTGGATGACAATGATTTGATTATGGCTGATCGTGGATTTGACATTCAGGATTTACTGGCAAAAAAGAAGATTACACTTTTCATTCCTCCTAAACGACAAAGTAAATCTGAACAGTTTTCTAAGAAAGAATGTTTTGAAACTATGAGAATTGCCAATTTGAGAATCCATGTCGAAAGGGCCATCCGGAGAATCAAGGGTTGGCACATCTTTGACAGTGTTGTGCCATTAAGTTTATGTGGAGTGGTAAATCAGCTCTGGACAGTGAGCTGTTTGCTAGTAAACTGGCAAAAGCCTGCATTAACATGTTAACAGTTTTAAAGATTTAAGTGCACCATTCACTGGAAAATGTTAAAATCCTGAGATACAAAAACTTATTGTCAAGGGTTGAATTATTGAAGTTGTAGTTATGTTAAATTTCTATGATTCTGGAGATTCAGTTCCTTTTGAACTAAGGTTTTAAAATTCAATTGTCAATTACCACAATCAAAGTACAACAAGTGTTTGCATTCTTTCTCACTGTGCATGTCAAATATGAAACGTGAATATTATACAAATCTGATTGTTAGTGATCACTTAAAAGTATACCTAGATAGGCCATCTTTGAGCTTGGGGTAAGCTAACTCATAGATGATATATGCATCATAAAATTCTTCAATGTTATTTTGTTTCTTCTTCCACCATTCTGGCTCAAAGGGAATTTCTGTGCAAAAAAATTCTCCACTACTTCCAAGGATTGCAAGGACACCCCAAAGTCTTTTGACAACATACATTTGCTGTTGTACTTGATAAAAGTACATATGATTCTTGTTGACTTGTAGTACACCGGAATCAGACATTTTGCATATAGATTTCCGCATAAGAGCATCTTTCAGGCTCTCACCATCCTTGACAATGATATTCTTAGCTTCAAAAATTCCATGTGGATCACTCTTGCTTGGATTTGTTATCAGACCATCTGGAGAGGCACCCAAAATTCCCTTTTCTTTTTCAATAAAGAAACCACATTTTTTTACTGTGGCCTGTGTGTGTCCCTGCTTGTGCATCATTTCAATGTACCTGTCTATCACCTGTTGCTCATTCCTTAAGCCATCTCTCATGGCCTGTGACTGATAGTTGTTGTCATAATTTAGGACTTCTTTGATTATTTTAGTAGGGGAAGTCCCTACCTTGTGAGTGCATCCAACCCTGTAACTCTTTGAAGCTGTCACTCTACCAAACCTGTGTTTATACCATTCTTGGCAAGCAGACTGTGTTCTTGTCTGAGACTCTATTTCAGCAATTTCATCTTCAGTCTTGAAAAGGCTTTTTTTTATTCTGGCACAACGATTATGTATTTCATGTAGAGATACCGGGTGTTCTTTCACTGGTGATATTATTTGAAAAACAGTGTCCTTGTGATGTCTCATTTCCTCCCTTCCCTCAACTATATCACCAACTTCTGTTTCGCAACTTGAAATTGAAGGTGGACAGTTAGAGGAGATACAACTATCATTATCTTGAATGACTGTTCCACACTCTTTGAGTTGCACGTGAAGTGCAGAACCATATGCAACCTCTCCAACTATTGTGTCAATTAACTTGATGCTATCCGCATCAGGGATCATTTTCGAAAATGGAACAGCAGGATTTACTTCCTTTACATTTTGTTTCAATTTTTGAATAGATTCAAGGTCTAACTTACGCGATTTTGGTGGTCTTGGATCGAACAGGGTGGGATAGACACCTCGTCGCTTTCTTCCCCGGATATCTGATGAATGACGGGGCTTAAGAAGTTTCTGTGACATGATTGGATTATGTTGTACAGTCCTTTTTCCTGGTATTCCCCATTTTCTAGGTTTGGAGGTACAGCTGCGGTTATCAGCAGGTTGAACTTCCTTTTTTCTGCATATTTCATCCAGTTTCCAGATCACCGCCATTACATGGCAGCAACAGCCACTTTTTCCGGCTGGGCATATTTTGTCACACTCGGCAGCAAGAATTTTGGGTTTGCCGTTCCTTTGAACTACCATTTTGACTTTGTGTTTCACAGATTTCCTATAGGAGGCCCAGCAAAGCGCTCTAAGGTAAATAACATCATCCTCGGAATTCGGACTCGCACAGACTTGGAGGTCGTGAACAAATGAAAGCATTCTAAGCCCTTTCGAGCTTGCAAACTCGGCAACGGCGTCAGCTGATTTCCTGGTGTCCTTTCCACAGTTCTTTAGGTGTTCTAATGTATCAGTCGGAACAAACGCGGGAAGGACAGTGAAATCATCAGCAAATGCTGAATCACCAGTAGGAAAGTTCTTGAAGTGGTTTGCTGCATCACTCGCGGTTTCTCCATTATTTTCCCTCAGTTCTTCATTCAGTCTCGCTAACTTTGCTTTAGTGTAGCTCTTCTCTGGGTCAGGGTCGTATATTTTTAAATTTTTCATTGCTTGCAGGTTCTTGACCCTAAGAAAGCAAATTTTATATGAAACCATGTGTCTAAACAGCAAGTTATAAATCAACAGCTAACAGCTGATCGAAGGATGACATACGAACACCTACCTTTCGAAAAGTTCCTTTTTATTACCAGTTTGATTTATACGACGGCATTTTAGCCAAAACTTTAGTTGACTAACGGTCAATTTTCCTATTTTTTCTTCACTAAAGCTAGCACCAGGGATGTCTTCTGGAGCAAGATCGACTTGATCGTCCGCCATGTTTACATTTCAAATATCCCGCGAGGGCTATTAAGCCTCACTTCCATGCAACTTCCGGTTTTTTCTGGAATCGGAGTTTTGTTCAACTATACTGAGTTGGAAGCGAAAAACATATTCAATTATTTACGTCCCAATGAAGTAACAAAGAAAGCCATAACTTTATTAACGAACATCATCTAAATTAATTCGACAGCCGTTGCGAAACAAATTACTAAATTAAAGAAGAGTACTCTGAAGAGTACTGAAAAAAATGTCTAACAGAAATGATGCAATCCCCGGCTTCATCTAAGTCAGTATTCTGATTACGATTAAAGAAAATTGTAACAACTGTCATATGCCACGACAAAATTAAAAAAAGGCACCGATGGGATTTGAACCCATGACCTCCTGTTTACTAGACAGGCGCTCTAACCAACTGAGCTACGGCGCCTCTGTCTCTGGAAAACCGTCCCATATTTAACGAGTTTAATGTCTGAACAAACTACTGTAGTGTTTAAAATTTGTTTTAAATTGAAAAACCAGCAGCAAAATTAGGTTTTTGCTCGGTCAGCTATACCCTGGGTACTAATCAGAGGTTCTCTTGCGGCACGCTTTCATGAGAAGTCGGGACCAACGGAATTCGAAGGCTGACCATTAAATTGTGACAGTATCTTTTAACTTCACCACTTACGCTGCTGAATCACAAGAGAAGTCACTAATAGAACCAGTGTTCGATTACTGCGGCAGGTGTATGGGCCTGCTGTAATAAAGAGGATATTGACCGCCAGGAACGTTTACGATTGACAGCTGTGCGGGGGCTAAGAAAGAACAAACCTTGTTTCTCTTTTTCCACTTCTTAGCTAAAAAAGACACCACTCGCAGACCTTCACAACACTTATTTGACTCGCACAGAACCCTTTGAATAGTCAGTCGGAGAGAAATTAAAGGTCAAATGAACCAAAAATTTGAATTGTTTTCTTTATCCATTTAAAGCTATTTAAATGTTAAAGGAAATCATAATAAAGCATACTTACGCAACAATTTGCCTTCCTGAGCCTTTAAGTAAGTCACAACTAAAAGTGCGAAGATTTCCAAAGACTTCACGAAAACGTTTCTGAAATGGCCGCGTGCTTCAAGTGGTAGGATTGGTAAGGATTATGACGTCACTATTGGCGAGCCAACCTTGTTCCCAGTGTCCTCTCTTCTGGCAAATACTGATTATTCTAACTTGTGTGTAAAATTTTCACAGTTTTCTTATTGAAAATGGACAATTGTTGCTGCAGTTTATCGAAGAACAAAACGCCATAGTTTTCCGCTCAGGTGACCGACTTTCAACTTCAATCCTTGACTGTCTTGAGAGGTGGACAATAGTGACGTCACTATTGGTTTCAGACAATTTTCCCGATCACTCTACGATTATGAAGGCCAAAAAGTTTCATTTTTCAACTTCCAATATCTCTGCGATGCCAAGTCCAATTAGTTTTAAACTTCAGAATATGTTTATTTGGTCCTCTTTCAACACATTGCACTAATATTGGACTAAAAGAAAATATGTCAAATGTTTGGTTCATTTGACATTTAAATCAATAGAGAAGAATATTTAGCACTGACCTCCCGTTAGCGCACATCAGACTACTTAGTATTTAGCCTGTTTCAGGCGGTAAAATTGTGGGACCGAGGAGCAACTAAAAACCTGCGGGGGAATGAGCGGGTAAAACGAGGGAAGACTATTCCCCTCCGTCAGCACTCGCAATACTTTTCCTTCGCGCAGCGCCTATCCTTCACTCCTCACTATCTAAACGCCTGGTATAGACTAAATAGTATTTTGTTTTGGTTAAGGTATATTTCTAAATAGAAAGCTATGACCCCGGGGGGTCCCTGGGTGGTCCTTAAGTTTCGCGAGCGACTGGGGACGAGGCAGAGGAAGTTTTCCATGTTTCACAAAGAGAAAAGATTTTCTGTCTGAATTGTAGCAGAACTACCCATGCAGTCTGTCTGTCAGGCCAGGTAAAGCTTTCACCTGTCAAAATGCCAACTTTAGTCACAGGCTGTGTTATATTAGGTCAGCGTTTGGTCGGCCTTCGGGCTGCCTTCGGGCGGTCCCGACTTCTCATGAAAGCGTGAAAGCGTGCCGCATTGGAACCTTTAGTACCCAGGGTATAGCTGACCGAGCAAAAACCTACTTTTGCTGCTGGTTTTTTAACATAACACTTTTAAAACATAACAGTGATCTGTTAAATATGGGACAGTTTTCCAGAGACAGAGGCGCCGTAGCTCAGTTGGTTAGAGCGCCTGTCTAGTAAACAGGAGGTCATGGGTTCAAATCCCATCGGTGCCTTAAATGTTTCCTTATTTTTTTCATGGCCATTTGTCAATTATAACAAATGTTGCTGTCTTTACACAATTAAAGGCCCACCTTCACCCAAAAGACTTTGCGGTCGTTTGCATTCAAGCGTGAATTTCGTGTTACACGAAATTCAGCACAGAAAGTGATCACGGCGCGCACGCAGCATTTCGGTTGAAGGTGGGCCTTCAACCGAAATGCTGCTGCAATTGCAGCTGCTGCAGTTTCAACTCATTTTTTGGTCGCAAATAATCCAAACATTTATGACATTTATCAGAGGCGTTTCGTAGCAATTGTAGATATGTACTTCATATATCCCGTATTACAGTGTATTTAACTGAAGCTGACACTTCAAGAATTGAAAAGGGATACATGTAGTAGAAACGTAATTCTACTCATTGAAGATCCATGCATGTGTGAGCTTCAAGCTGCACGAGGATGATCAGTTCAACCACTGTTTGATTCGTGATGAAATAAAGCTGGACTCCTGAAAAAAGCTTCAACTTCTTGGCTGAAATCCTCGGTAGTATAGTGGTGAGTATCCCCGCCTGTCACGCGGGAGACCGGGGTTCGATTCCCCCGCCGGGTAGAAGGCTTCCTTTTTTCTTCTCATCGCGATAATTCAAAGGGAAGATATGAGGCTTCAAATTCTACCATGGACAATTTTACTCCTTTAAAAGCTAATAACTTTTAATTAAAGTTGAAATAAAAAAATCGGAGTCAGATGTGACATAATAGACGTTTTAACGGATCAGTGAGTGGTGAAATCAACTTGCGTTGTGTTCCTCTCGAGGAACAAACTTGGACACAAAACCACGTTTTAAAACAAACTAACTTTAGTGGCTTACAGCCTTGACGTAGCGCGATCCCTTCAATAAAAAACAATCCTTATGCACCTCCATTATTCGCCAATATCTCTGTTAAATGTTAGCGAAATCGGCTTTCAAACGTTCACAATATAACGTTTTTCAAAGTGACACCCCTGCTAACATTTTGCCTTATGAATTTATTCATGGCCAGGTATCCCCCGCGACCTGCGTGAACGTATTATTAACGAATTAAAGCTATTGAGCGATACTTTCCTGTTATTTATAAGACAACATTTTCGGATTATTCTCCAATTTTGAATTTGATCAAGTTTTGTATAACCCAGTATCTGCTTGCCATTGCACTTCTAGTTTTTTTTTCTGTGGTCTTCATAAATTTCACTTTGCCATCGCTGTTTCTCGCCGGTTTTTAGCTGTTCCTCGGTCCCACAGTCTTACCGCCTGAAACACTAAAACAGGCTAAATAATACGTAGTCTGAAGTGCTAAATATTCTTCGCTATTGATTTAATTTCTCTCCGACTGACTATTACACAGGACGAAATAACGGAATTAATTTGTTCTAAAGCTAACTTAAAGATTAACATTTGAGGTATTTAATGAATCTTTAGGTCCTGTACAAAAGACCTGAAATGAACCTTTAATTGAACTTTCAGGGACATATTAAAGTCTCCTTATGAAGCATTTCATGTAAGCTTTAATTTAAGATTAAAGACAACCTAAAGGTTCATTTCATAAACTTTTAAGATGTTCCCTAAATTGTCTTAAAATCACCTTTAATTGACCTTTAATTTAACCTAAATGTAGACTTCTTGAAAGTCACCTTTAATTGACCTTTAATTTAACCTAAATGTTTGGTAGATGTCCTTTACGTCACCTTTAATTTAACTTTAATGTTTGGTGGTTTTCTTTAGTCACCTTTAATTTTCATTTAATTGTGCTTTTGGTAGTCACATTAAAAGTTACATTTTTGTATATTTAATTCACCTTTATTTTCGGTTTAATATTTGATCTAGAGCCATTTTATAAATAATCAATTTTAAACTAAGGCCTGCTTCAGAGCAAACAAAGAAGATGAAAGTTGTATCCTTTCGAATTCTGGTTTACATTTTGTTTCTGTACTTTTTACCCCAAGGACAGTGACAATCAGTTACGGCCATGATTGTTTTGCATGAGACAAGAAGTGTTGTTAAACCAGGATGATGTAAAAAATCAGTGTATTTATTATCTCTTCCCTTACTTTAAATTCAACAAATAACAGAAATCAGATTTACAGTGAACCAAGCAAATACATGTAGAGCCAATAGTTCAAGCCCCAAATATTACAAATATCTATGTACATTAATACATGTGATAGGGCTTATGCATGATGACATCAGACTGGCTAATTTCACCTCTAGGCCTCCCTTTCCGCAAAGTGTAAACATGCAAAAATCTCATGAATGTATTCTCAAAGGAGCAAATCCAAAAATAATACCCACTCAAAAACAACACAAAGTTGGCAAAAGTTTGCAAAGAATTTCTAACAAATGAGGCTTGGTGGTGAATTTTGAGCAGGTGACATCATCATCATGCATAAGTTCTATTATTGTGTTGTTGATCTTGTCTTCTTTGCCCATCCAAGGGACATTACTGGTCTGTGTTGTTGATACACTGATACAAAATGTAAGCATAGTGCATATCAAGCTTGATAATTTCATAAAACTAGACCCAACCTCAAGCTGTTTATAAAAGATAATTATTTCAATCTACTAGTATATATTGCCATTTGTTGTTTATCTGAAAAAAAAGCTAATAATTAATAATAATACCACAACTAATTTTGGTGTTTGTAGTTTCATATTATTCTTACATTGCTTACATGAACCAGATTTCACTAAATCATCATTCAGATCAGGTGTACTAAAATAATAAATAACAACAAACAAGACATTCTCTGGATTTCAGTAAAACTAGCAAAAACTACTTATAGTACTGTATTCGTTTACAGTCAAAACAGGTCAAGCGTTCCTGCAGACTGAGTGAATGAATGAATTCATTATTGCAATATTTGATTTCATTACTCAATTCAATAATGTGCTCTTCAAATGAAGAATGCAAAATTCAAAAGCGGTTTCACATACGCTTATCATGTGAGAATTTTATACGGTAGGTTTTCGATATTTAAATACAATGTACGTCAGCCAAGGGTCTTTGCATTTTTCTTTTCGTTTTGTTTTGCCAATTACTTTTTAACCTTCTCAAAATACCAAAGAGCCTTTTCTGTGTTTTAACATTCTGAAGGAAATTTTAAAAAGCTGGCATCGGAACTTAGAAGAGAGAACAAAACAAATTGCAAATATGGTTGTCAAATTAGCAAGGGGCATGTGTGCGAGTCTTTTTTGAATTAATTTTTGCATTCTTCAGTGAAATCAATAATATTGCAATAATGAATTCATTAATTCACTTTTGCAAACATAAATTGGAGAATTTGTTGAATTCTTAAACACGAAGTTCCGGTACGTATAAAAGTAGCCTGGCCTCGCCATTCTCACCTCCAGTCGTCAATCAACCACTGAAGAATTAACACCTGACAAAAAACATGCGTCATAACTATGACCACTGCTAACACAATTTGGAAAAATTTTATGAAAGTTATATCTGAAATCTTTATGAACTTCTATTTCTTTTTTTACTAAGGTAAAATCTTGGTTTAATTAGATTTTTTAAGCAAATTATATTTAAAGGACACACAAGTAAACCACATTTTGTGACTAAAAGATGCAAAATGGGGGAGGAGCTAAGCCTTTTATACCGGAACGTCATGTTAAAAGCATTAGAAAACTTGGCAGTGGGTTAACGAACAGCCCATTCTGGAAAGCCATCAGGGGGCTGTCGTTGACAATTCAGGAGCTACAGTCCTATGTACAATTCTTTCTAGTGTGCTCTTAGTCAATGATTTCCAGTAATATTTATGAAGCCTCTTCTTCTTTCTCCTCAACCACCTACTTTCCCAGCCAAGTCTCTGTACTTTATATCCAGTAAGCTTTTGATTGCCAGCATCATCATCCTCATATGCACTATCTTCACTGCTCATGGCATTTATAACCAGCACCTCAGCTACTTTCCCTTTTTCATGTACATCTGCCCATGGAACCATTTCAAGGGCAGAAGTCCATCTGGTCAATTTCTGAAAGTTAATAGTTGATTGCTTAGACACTAAAGCTTGATTTAAAATCAGATGTTTGGACAGAATGAACTGAGTCATGTATATGAATTAAAATAAGAAACATGTAAAACAGAAATACAGTTAATCTCTCTGGATGGGCACTCTCATAAGCAGACAGCAAATGTCCCATCTGGTCATTGTAATTTCAAATTCAAATTCCTGAAGTAATAGAAAGCTTCATGTTAAAGCTAAGTAATGTGTATATCTTTACACAAGTAAGTTAAGAGTGGATAATTTATGTTGAGGGCTGATAGCAGCACCTGGGTGCCAACTAACTTCTGTCTTTGGATGACAAGCAAATTACTGAGTTTATGCACATAGCATAACTGCTATATACTGTACAGTGTATAATTATAAGGCACCCTGGATTTATAGTTGGACTCCCTTTGATAACTGACTTAGACCACAGCCTTGATGTTATAGCAAAATAGATAATTAAGTAACTATCCACCACAAAAAAGCTTCTATATACAATGTAGGCAATCTGCAAAGGGCTTCTAATGATCACCCACTCAGACTCATTTCATAAGAACAGAAACTTTTGGGAGGATGTTTTATTAACTGTTCCTTTGGAGAGATCTTTTGGAAGTTTTACTCATTCAAATGCAAGTTTAATCTTCTTTATTGATTGCTTATCATTAGTTATACTCACTCCTCATCTACAGCTGTAGGTTGAAGCCAGCAAAGTCCTCTTTTTTGGTCAATACCTTATATATTGTCCTCACTGATCTCTGAAAAATATTAATGGTTTACATGTAATTTAATGTGATTAAAAAATAATATCCCGCTCCCCACCAAGGTTCCCTTATATTGATTGAAACTTTTAATCCTCAGAGACGTACAGGGATCCCTTTCGTAATTGAACATTTTCAAACTCACAAGAAACATTTTGTCAATTGAACACAATCAAATGTTTGATTATCAAATGGACAGCAATCAAACTCAGTCGAACCATACACCTTATTCATAAATGGCGGCCGATTTATTATTCTTTTGTATTTATTTTAATTAGCCTCACTAGCCTCGATAGCATGTGCAAAATTCAAAAGAACTTTTACTCTAAAATGAGGCTAGTGAGGCTAATTAAAATAAATACAAAAGAATAATAAATCGGCCGCCATTTATGAATAAGGTGTATAATGGAACGTTCAATTACTGAACGCATGGCTGCTGTTGAAGGCTTCGAAAAACTCATGTCGACAGCGTTCTGGTCAGTCATCATCATTATTTGGATGTCGAACAGTAAAAATCCTTTCAGGATCTCACTACCCTACAAAAAATACCAGGCAGGATCCCCCTACCCCACCCTCACAGTTGGCTTTGGATGTACCTATCAGAGTATGAAAATTGTAATCCATATAGATAAAAATGTTGCAGTTGAAGTTTTCAGGGTTTTTAATCATTATTATTATGAACACAATTTAACTATAATACTATAGCTACGACGAAGGAACTAAAATATATTAAGTTACAATAAAACCGCTGTTGCGGTAGCTTAGGGATGGACCATTAGAAAAGTGATGGGGGGGGGGGGGGGGGGGTGGGGCAAAAGCAAAAAAAAAAATTTCCCCAGTAAATTATTAAGAAAAAAAAAATATTTCCACGCATTATCGTAAAAAAAAAAAAATCTGCCCAAGGAAAATTAAAAAATAAACTATTAAAAAAAAATATTCCAGCCATCGAGTGAAAAAAAAAAAAGATTTCCACCTTAGGTGGACAAAAAAAAAATTTCTTGCCTCTCCCAAAGTTCCCACCCCCCCCCCCCCCTCCCATCACTTTTCTAATGGTCCATCCCTTAATGAATAAATTATGCCAGCACTAATTTTCATCCACGCGCGAAAATATTAACAATAAATATAAAAAGCCAATTTTTAGTCGCACATCAAAATATTTGGGCTTTCTTGGTTGGAAAACTTTATTTTATTTCAATCTATCCATAGAAGAATGAAGAGATCGCAATAAACTAAATTATTTTACGCTTGTGCGAGTCTGAATAATTTATGCACCGCGGCATAATTTTGCGCGCCAAAACCGTTAACTCATTTTTAAACTAAAAATACAAGAAGTCACTGTAAAAGAATTATTCTACGGACCACTATGTTAATTCTCCTGCAAAGAATACATTATATCCATGCACGTGTGTAATTTATACCGTTAATAAGCTTGCTTATGTTCAATTCGTCTACTTACTCTACATGCGGCAGGAACTGCAATAGTCCTTGTTGCACGTCGAAGTCTTGCACGAGGATGACCTCGGGGAGTATTTTCTGGCTCGTTCAAGCGCCGTTTGATTCGCTGTAGTACTTCAGCTTGCGATTTATTCACTTGATCGTGCTCCTGTCGGAGCTTTGCATTGTCCGCGGCAACTCCTTATGAGCTCTTCCAGAAGAACAAGTCATCCGACAAGCCCTCTCTTATTCTATCGATTTGTTCTTCGATAGTAAACAAAACCTCCTTAAATGTGAAAGAGTAAATTGCAACGCAGTAAAAAGCTAGTAGACGAAAGGTAGATGACGAAAGCTTGTGTGCTCAGAACGCGACCGTTAAAGCAAGAGGACTTTCGTAAAAGCGCGCGATTTTTTTATAAATCCGGCCCCCCGATGTTTTGCCTCGTACTGGGTTAGTCGTTTATGTATGACACAATGAAATGTCCTGACGTTACAAATTACTTAATTTGGTCCGAGATGATTGTATTACTTGAATGCTCCTGAATGTCATACATATAGCGTACTGTCCTCGATCTTATTATCGCTGACCAGTAAATACAAAGGTCTTCGAAGGCATGGTGAATTTGGAGAAGTAAATACTAGCTGACTTACAAGACTTCAACATTTGAGATTTGAAAGGTAGGTTCGACGTTTTTTTGTTACTATTCGGCAGGTATTTGCCAAGAAGGTAGCTTTACTCGTGGGATATTTTCAGGAATAAACTGTACAATAAGACTTGCTAACTATATCAAAGTTAAATTTGTCGTCCATGGAATGACAATAGTCCTATATTGTCAATCGTATTAAAAGCTGTTCTGCTTTGAACCGTGCATTTACATACATACATACATACATACACACATACATACATACATAATTACCTCAGTGGGGCTTTTGATGTAGAGGACTTGAATGAAATCAACTCTGATGACTATTAAACCAATTGGTGAGAACACATATTGTGCTCCTCTTGCCATCAAAGCCTGGCCTATGCAATCGACGAAATCGATAATCGATGAAAATCGATAACAATCGATGTCGATTAATCGATTGATATTGGAAATCGATGACCAATCGATGAAATAAAATTTTGTGACTTTTAATTTGATTGATGTCCTCGATTTTCATAGACTCCCTTATCATGGGATATTTGATGGATAACAACAATTATAAGATATAACAATTAACAACGCATTAGTTTTTACCTAGGCTTTCTTTTCTGGTTTATTAATAACAGTAACGGGTGCCTCTCACGCAGCTTAACTAATAAGGTTAAATATGAAAAAAATGCCTAATTACCCCATGGAAGTCACGTTACCAATGTACTATGCCGGGAAGATGGAAAATTTCTGTATAGAAATTAAAACAGACAGAAAAAGTGCATGAATAACCAGTCGAAACCAGGCAAAACAAGCTGTGATCTTACCAAATGGTCGATGACAATCGATGTAATTAGTGATAATTTTTGCGTGACTATCGATTGGTCATCGATTGGCTGATGCCAATCGATATCAATTAACTGATTGTTATCGATCGATATCGATTGATCGATTGGGTTTCCGATGATCGATTTTCATTGATTACATAGGCCAGGATCAAAGACAAGTACAAAGCTTCACTGCAAATAACACTAAAATATATTACTTTGTGTGTTTAATAGCTGACAATAATGTGTGTAGGCTTTCGGGTAGTTTCCAAGCTTCTATTACGATGAAATCTACCACTGGCAATATTCAAAAACAAGATATTAGAGTTGGCACGTCCAAGCTTCTGAGGTGATAAATCTACCAGCAGTAACAGCAGTAAACTAAGAAAATCTGAAAAACTGTGTTTGACTGGCCACATTAAATATCAGATTTAAATTAAAATGATTTTGGCTTTTAAAATTGAGAGCTTTAGTTTCCTAGGTTTTTCCTGTGAGATCTTAATGCTTGGTACAGTTTACGAGTGGCGGCATTTTGCCAGATCTTTGGGTCTCTGTACAATTTTGAGTGGCCACATGAAGTATCAGATTTAAAAATGATTTTGGCTTTATAATTTTTTTTTTGAAGTTTAAAATTGAGAGCTTTAGTTTTCTAGGCTTTTCATGTGAGATCTTAATGCTTGGTACAGTTTACGAGTGGCGGCATTTTGCCAGATCTTTGAGTCTCTGTACCATTTTGAGTGGCCACATGAAATATCAGATTTAAAAATGATTTTGGCTTTATAAATTTTTTTTGAAGTTTAAAATTGAGAGCTTTAGTTTTCTAGGCTTTTCATGTGAGATCTTAATGCTTGGTACAGTTTACGAGTGGCGGCATTTTGCCAGATCTTTGAGTATCTGTACCATTTTGAGTGGCCACATGAAATATCAGATTTAAAAATGATTTTGGCTTTATAAATTTTTTTTGGCTTTTAAAATTGAGAGCTTTAGTTTTCTAGGCTTTTCATGTGAGATCTTAATGCTTGGTACAGTTTACGAGTGGCGGCATTTTGCCAGATCTTTGAGTCTCTGTACCATTTTGAGTGGCCACATGAAATATCAGATTTAAAAATGATTTTGGCTTTATAAATTTTTTTGAAGTTTAAAATTGAGAGCTTTAGTTTTCTAGGCTTTTCATGTGAGATCTTAATGCTTGGTACAGTTTACGAGTGGCGGCATTTTGCCAGATCTTTGAGTCTCTGTACCATTTTGAGTGGCCACATGAAATATCAGATTTAAAAATGATTTTGGCTTTATAAATTTTTTTGAAGTTTAAAATTGAGAGCTTTAGTTTTCTAGGCTTTTCATGTGAGATCTTAATGCTTGGTACAGTTTACGAGTGGCTGCATTTTGCCAGATCTTTGAGTCTCTGTACCATTTTGAGTGGCCACATGAAATATCAGATTTAAAAATGATTTTGGCTTTATAAATTTTTTTGAAGTTTAAAATTGAGAGCTTTAGTTTTCTAGGCTTTTCATGTGAGATCTTAATGCTTGGTACAGTTTATGAGTGGCGGCATTTTGCCAGATCTTTGGGTCTCTGTACCATTTTGAGTGGCCACATGAGGTTGAAAATTAAAAGCAAGTCGGTGACATGATTTTGTTAAATGTTTGAGTTTCTGTGCCTTGTGCAGATTAAAGAAATTAATGCCCTCTTGATACATGTATATTTGTGCTATAAATTGTTAACAATAAATAATTGTGTTGCTGTTATTCTTAGGACAAATGTGACTCAAGCAAGAGAATCCACAGTTACTTGGCCACTTTACATCAGTAAAATCTGATGACTTGTGAGAAATAAATATTTATTTACAATGGACATTTCATGTGGAATGTATTTATTAACATTGCACAAGCCTGTTTGTTCTCAGGGTTCTCACTAAGTTTTAGAGTAGACGGTTGAGATATAATAGTAGGCGGCTTAGCAATTGAGTGCTGAAGGCACGCCAATTTCTAGGGTGGTCTGGGGGCATGCCCCCCAGGTAAATTTGAAAATCTAGATGCTCAGAATTGCCATTTCATGCATTTTTGGCAAGACATTTTTCATAAAGCCCTCAACTGAGGGATTACGAGAAACCTGTCTGTTCATTAGTCTTACGTACAACTTTCACTGTACATTCAAGTTTGTTTAACACATATTAAGCCTTTTCACTGAAAAGTAGGCGGCTCAAAATTCGAAGTAGCTGTTTTTTTAGCCGGTTGCCGACACTTAATGAGAATACTGGTTCTTCATAAGAAAAATTATAAGGAGCTCAAAAGCTCCCAATTATGAAATCCAGGGTGGTCAGTTCAGTTTGTGTGAACAGTAAGGGCTGGTTATTTTTACAAAGTTTAGAATTGTTCAACAAAACTGTGGTCTAAACTGACCCTAATAGTTAAACGATGCATGTTTACTGTAATCAGTGTCAAGAAATCATATGCAGCATAGACAACAAAAATCATGATTAATTTTTTTGTATTTTGTATCAAGCCACTGTCTAATGTTGTGTTCACACCACCATCGAAACATGTTTATAGTAAACATATTTCAATGAAAAACGTTAATATAACTGTTAACATTAGTTGTTTATCTTAAAATGCAATTTATGCCTGGTTCTAGAAAGAACATATTTCGATCATGATTCCAGCAGAGTTCCTTTTTAGTGATGTGAACACTTTTGTATAGTGAAACGTGTTTCATTCCCGATAAGGCTTAATGTGTTTTACCCTGGTGTGAACACAACATAAGTTAGACTTCATTTAAATAACCAGGTCCAGCCCTGAATTTCTCTAAAAATCTAGGTTAAAGATTAGGTAGAAAATTATAATAACTAGTGATGTTTCAATAAAAGGCATTTTTTTAAATTAACAACAGTGCAATGGATTTAATGAAATAAGGAATCCAGTCCAGGGGTTTCAATAGAAACCGGCTACTCTGCCTATCACTCCCTGCATGTAAAAATTGAAAATGTGTGAAAACGTGACCTTTCTTTGAAAATTATCATACTTGGCATAGAATCTGATACGCTGATTCTGAGCCTTCTGGGGGTGTGTGTTGGGGGGGGGGGGGGGGGAGGGAGGGGCTACCTTTGTTACAGCCGTCTACCCCAGGGCAGGCAGCCACTTGAAATTGTAAGGAAACCTGTGTTAGTCAAGCCACCTTTTCAATCCCTAGCAATATTGTTAGAACATTTTGTGCATGTTTATTATACGAGTTCTGTATTACAAGGGCATTCCATGAGGGCATTTCATGAGGGAGTCAATCATAATGGTCCGAGTGCACTTTGACTAGCAATCATGCATCATGTCGGTTGGAAGTTCAACCAATTGAGACTGATGTTTATAAGTGTACATTCCTGATTATTGTTGACACCGCTATATGTTTTTGCCCCCCTAGCTCAAGTTCAACCGAGGCAAATCTGGAAAAGATCCTTTGAACTGGCATAAACAAAAAAGGTCCGCCCACGTAGAACTTGTTTTTACGGATTTTAATGGGATTGCCACATAAACTAATAGATTCCTCATGTGGTGTGTACCATTTCACGCATGTTTCAGATTCTGAATTGCGCGAAGTTACTTTAGATGTTCCAGACTCGTTCGCTGAAGCTTCTGAGTATCTTTTTCTTTGATGTCTTTCAAAGGTTGAACGTGATACGAGATCATCGCAATGAGGGCAATATAAATAACCATTAGCTTCATCGCGCTCCATGATATCTCAGTACGACGAAATAGCGGCAGCAAATGCAAGTCGATGGTATTTGCTTTGATTTAAATTGAACCCGCCAGTAATAATTAATCAGCTTTACCTATAGTGAGTATAAATACGACTTGCACTATCAGTTGTGCTGCCGCACCGAGCATTCTCCAGATTTAGACGCCTGCGGTTAAAGGTCCCTAAAGGTTAACAAAGAGCCATTAAAGATCAAGTTACCTTTACTAGCTTTAATGTTCTAATTAAAGATAACAAAAGATCAGGTTTAAATTTAACCTGACTTTAATCCCAAATTAAAGACGTCAAAATCTAAGAGTTTATTTTCATTATTTTGGATAGAGAAAAAGACCACCAAAAGGATGCTTAAAGATTAGTGTTCTTAAAGTTTAACATAAGGGTAATTAAAGATTCATTAAAGGTCGATTTAACCTTCTGGAACTTTAATGTCACAATTAAAGGTAATTAAAGATCAAGTTAACCTTTTGGTAAGCTTTAATTTTTTCCTAATGACACCAAAATCTAAAGATCCGTCCTGTGTTAGTGACATGTCCAGTAAGTCAGCAGCATATGTTGCTGAGATACTGTAAGAATTTAATGGTCGGCCTTCGGTCGGCCCCAACTTCTCATGAAAGCGTGCCGCAAGAGAATCTCTAGTAACCAGGGTATAGCTGACCGATCAAAAACCTACTTTTGCTGGTTTTTAATACAGCACTTTTAAAACATTACAGCAGTTTGTTTAGACATTGAACTCGTTAAATATGGGATGAGTTTTCGCAGTCAGAGGCGCCGTAGCTCAGCTGGTTTAATAGAGCGCCTGTCTAGTAAACAGGAGGTCATGGGTTCAAATCCCATCGGTGCCTAAAATGTTCTTTTTTTTTTTGTCGTGGCCATTTGTCAGTTGTTACAATTTTGCTGTCATTACACAATAGGCCATTTCCGAGTTACGTTATGCCTCGTTGTCAAAGCGAGGCTAGGTGCACAACCTTTCATATGGAAATGAGTTTTTATTCAAATGCAAATAAAACTCATTTCCATATGAAAGGTTGTGCACCTAACCTCGCTTTGACAACGAGGCATAACGTAACTCGGAAATGGCCTATTAATTGTCTTTGCCGCTGCTCCAGTCTCAACTGGTATTTGGTCGTAAACAATCAAAGCATTTATCAGTGGCGTTTCGTGGCAATTCTAGGTATGTACTTCATGTAGCACTTATTATAGTGTATTTAACTGAAATACACTTTTATAATACATGAAGTAGAAACGCTTCTACTCATTGATTGGAAGATCCAGCATGTACTAACCAGTCTGCGCTGCATGACTGCAATCAGTCCAACTACTGTTTTTACTCGTAATAAATCTGGACTCCTGAAAAAAGCTTCATCTTCTTACCTGAATTCCTCGGTATCCCCGCCTGTCACGCGGGAGACCGGGGTTCGATTCCCCGCCGGGGAGAATGGCTGTTTTTTGTTTTTTCATCATCGTGATAATTCTTAGACGAAAAGGACATTATCTTATTTGGACATATTTAAGGGTTGCGTCATTTAACAAAGTTAGGACTTTTGCGTGCTGTTAGCTTAAAGTAAAAACACTTTTCTAGTGTCTAACTAGAAAACTCCATGGTTAACTTAGACGCTAGGCATTTTCTCAAGTGGTATTTATATTTCGTTATTCGTCCTATTGTTTTAGTAATTTTAGTTTAGCTAGATATATATTTTCTTGTAACAAAAATGTCATAGAAATGTGAAAATAAAGTATTGTATTGTATTATTGTATTTCTTGCGTAAAATTCTGGCTGTTCTGTTAGACATTTTTTTCACTACCCTTCTCTAATTAATATTTTGTTTAGCAACGGTTGACTTTGTCGAATTAATTTAGATGCAATTGATGTTCGATAATGAAGTAATGGGTTTCTCTGTTACTTTATTGCGACGTCGATAATTGAATGTGCATGTTATTCGCTTCCAACTCAGTATAGTTGAACAAATAAGCCCGCTAATAAACTAAAATACATATTCATTGAAAAAAAATTAAAATCGTCAATTGTATTTGCTAAAGGATTTAAAAATTACATCGAAATCAGACAGGATAAATCAACATTCGGTTAAGAAAGTTAGGACTTTTGCGTCCTCTTAGCTTGAAATAAAAACACTTTTCCCCAGAATCTGAGAAGCAGATTTTGATTGACAGCTGTGCAAGTAGGTGGCTGGCTTTTTATACTAAAGTTAAAACGAGGCTAAGAAAGAACAAACCTTTTTTCTACCAGTTCTTAGCTCAAAAAGACACAACAACAAACATTTGACTCGCACAGAACGCTTCGAATAGTCAGTCGGAGCCGAGAAATTAAATCAATAGCGAAGTATATTTAGCACTGACCTCCCGTGAGCGCACATCAGACTTAGCTTGTGGTTAGCGTTAGGGTTAGCATCGGTACTTAGCTTGTTTCAGGCGGAGTTGTGGGACCGAAGAACAGCTAATATCCGGCGCGTAAACGAGCGGGTAAAACGAGGGAAGACTATGCCCCTCCGTCATCACTCGCAATACTTTTCCTTCGCGCGGCGCCTATCCTTCACTCCTCACTATCTGAACGCCTGGTATAGACTAAATAGTATTTTGTTTTGATTAAGGTAAAGAACAAGATTGATAGAGAAAGCTAATAACCATCCAAACCACAACAGGTCATATACCACCAGTTAATCAGCTAATTAAAAAGGGCATGTTTGTGGTACCTCTCAAGCAATGGCCTGTTGGTCTAGTGGCATGATTCTCGCTTAGGGTGCGAGAGGTCCCGGGTTCGACTCCCGGACAGGCCCCGTGACAAACCTTTTTTAAATCTCTTTATTTATTTCATAAATCACAATCTTTTTTTTTTCTGGCACGATTCTTATGATTTGGAAAGAATTAATATCTGAGAAATAGAACAAAGAGAAAAAAATTTTCACATTTCAAGTTGATCGTATTCATTGCTGTGATTGATGTCGACTGAGGCAAAATGTCATCGATCCAGTTCTGACTGTTCAAAGTGTGACAAAGTGCGTTTCTTTCATTCGTACTGAGCAGACCGAGCAAAAAGCTACAAGTTTTGCTGTTTCTTTTTTCTTGAAATATAACACTTTTACAAATGTAATTTGAAAATTACAGCACTTTGATTAAACATTAAACATGTTACAGTGCGGCTACTGTTACCGGGGTCACCCAGACAAAGTTAACCAATCACAAAACAGAACGAGAACAATAGATTCCAACATTTTTAACTTGAGCCAATAAAATGTCGAGTACAGAACAATGAAATTTCAACTTGTTCACTCGTGAAGCTTATATTGAATAAAGCTTTCGCTAGTGTTGACTTTTCGATTTAAAAATTTGAGTAGTTTCACATGCTACATGAATGAATGTCAAGTGTCATGCAAGTGAGCGAGAACTGATTCCAAACTGTATGAAAGCGGCAGTGAACGCGACAGCCGTATGTTTGGGCAAATTGCGTGGCGAATGAATTCTCGGAAAAAATAACAACTCAACCGCCGGCTGTTTGCAAATGTTACAAGACACACTGCCACCGTAGCATATATACATTGTAAGCATTTATTTTCTAACCATTTGAAAAAGAGCGGCTCTTTTATTTCAATTCTTGTTATTGAATTGTCGTCAGAATTTTTTCCGTTGCAGATTTTCTTTGCGGTTTGAGCACTAGATGGGTTTCTTTAATCTCCCAAGGCGGTCGTAACGGTTTTGAAGAAGTCATTTTGGTTGAAAGTATTGAAAGTCTATAGTTGTATATGCCAAAAAATAGAAATAATAATAAACCAGACCTCTAACTCTGTGAAAAAAAAAACATCTAGTCCGGCGGTTGAGTTTTTTTCTCATGAATTCTTCTCGAGGGAGTTGGATTTACTGTTTTGAATCGTCTGGAAAATTATAATAACTCAACTGGCGAACCGCTGTAATATCGATGGTTTTTGCGGCAGTAAAATATATGTTGAAGAATGCGCCGTTTCTGTACGACCGACACTCGTTTTATGCAGCTTTGAATTTCTCTTTTACTTAATTTTATTTCAGCTTAATCCGACTGCCGGAACCCAACACGTGGAACTCAAAGGGCATAAAACTTTATAATTAACCACGGAGACGAAAAAGCCGTGTTTTTGTTGTTTTCAAATCCGTAGGCCACTCTTTAATTTGCCTGAACTATGACCGTCGCTTTCACTGATACTTACGCAGTTAAGAATTCTTTCTTCGCTGGCGTCAAGTGTATTTATTTTCCAATCCCGCCGTTGACCGTAGAGAAAACTTGAATCTGTTATGAGCGAACAAATTATTTTAAATCCACCACCAGCACTTCTATTTGTGTAGACATACGGTACAGCCGTCGCATTCCATGTTTTCACACAGTTTGGAGTTTCTCTTTCATTTGAATCGCCGACATTGACCTGATCATTGACCCAAATCGTGCTGTTAAAACAAGTCAAGTTCAAACGAGATGGAATCGAAGTTAATTGAAAATCCAACGCTGTTCAGCCAAAACTTGTATTGATCTGTTTTCATGGCGAAGGAACAAGTTGAAATTTCATTGTTCTGTACTCGACATTTCATTGGCTAAAGTAAAAAATGTTGGAATCTATTGTTCTCGTTCTGTTTTGTGATTGGTTAACTTTGTAATATAAGAAAGTTTCTTGCAGCTGGAGGCGCCGTAGCTCAGTTGGTTAGAGCGCCTGTCTAGTAAACAGGAGGTCATGGGTTCAAATCCCATCGGTGCCTAAAATATTTTTCTTTTTTGCCGTGACTTGATTTTACTGACTTTACACAATTAATTGTGTTTGATCTGTTTCAGTTTCACCTCCATTTTTCCCACAAACAGTCGACGCATTTATCGGCGGCTTTCAAGTCAAATGAATCGTATCGTGATCCATGCGTGGGGGGAAATAACAGTACGCTGCATGAGTGCAATCGGTTGTAACCTACTACAGTTGATACTAGATTTGTAACAAGCTAGATTTGTTGTTAACAGAAATCCTCTGTAGCAAGTATAGTGGTGAGTATCTCCGCCTATCACGCGGGAGACCGGGGATCGATTTCCCACCGGGGAGAAGGCTTTTCTTGGGTATGAACATTACTATGAACACATATCCAATTAACAATTAACAATTAACAAGCTAGTAAAAAAATGTATCAATAGGAAAGTTCCACAGTTTTTACCAAATTATTTTAGATTTAATAAGGGGAAGTGGTACCGAGGCAAACTCGTCAGAGTCATTATTTGCTGATGTGTACCATCAGTTAAAAACTAAATCGGCCATAAAGAAGTCTTTTTATTTTAATAGAGCGTCGTTTTTAATAATTTGATTGACAGATGTGCGGGGGCTAAAATAGAACAAACCTTTTTTTCCAGTTCTTAGCTCAAAAAGACACCACTCGTAGACCTTTACAACACTCATTTGACTCGCACAGAACACTTTCATAGTCAGTCGGAGAGAAATTAAATCAACAGCGAAGAATATTTAGCACTGACCTCCCGTGAGCGCACATCAGACTACGTAGTATTTAGTCTGCTTCATGATCAGAAGGTAAGATTGTGAGACCGAGGAGCAACTAAAAATCTGCGCGTGAACGAGCGGGTAAAACAAGGGAAGACTATCCCCGTCCGTCATCACTCGCAATACTTTTCCTTTGCGCGGCGCCTATCCTTCACTACTCACTATCTGAACGCCTGGTATAAACTAAATAGTATTTTGTTTTGGTTAAGGTAAAGAACAAGATTGATAGAGATAGCTAATAACCATCCAAACCACAACAGGTCATATACCACCAGTTTATCAGCTGCATTAAACAGGGTATGTTACTAGGATCTCTCAAGCGATGGCCTGTTGGTCTAGTAGCATGATTCTCGCTTAGGGTGCGAGAGGTCCCGGGTTCGACTCCCGGACAGGCCCCTCAATAGCTTTTTAAATCCCTTTATCGCGTTCGAAGAACGCAGTCCTAATTTTGTGTTGGTTGTCCTGTGGTTTATGTGCAGTAAAATTTGAGATTTTTTGGTGGCCGGTCTTCCTAATAGCCGCCCCTATTGTTTTTTTTAGGGGCTCATTTCCGACGGAAGTTCCTTCGAACGCGTCTCCATAATCTCCGATTAGTGCTAGTTTATTTCATAGTGATTAACTGCAGGGTATCATCGCACTGAACTCCTTCAACATCCACCACTTTGTTTTTTTTTGTATTCATATGCGAATAGATTTTAAAATTTGTTTCGAAGGGACTGAATAATCGTGCAAGGTCTATCAATGCACCGCTCTACACAGGCGGCCCAAGCTCACTATCAGATAACGGGACGTGACCCTTGCTTTATGAGAGGTATTGTGTTACAAAGATTCGATTTATAAAAGTTTGTATGGGAACGCAACGGTTTTGCATCGAAACTTAAAAATTCGAATGGTATATGAATAAAATTGACTTACACTGTTACCCGGTTCACGTGCTCTAGTTTACATCATCTTCGGGGCCTTTACATCATGAGTAAAGCATTATTTTCTACATAGCCGGGAAAGCTGTGACCCCGGTACACATGCTTTACATCATCTTCGGGGCCTTTGTTTACATCACGAGTAAAGCAGTATATTTCAAAGGTAGCGTCGTCTTTACGAGTCTTGAGGCAAACTTGTCCTCGGTTTCGTTTCTTGGGTTGGAAAATGACGCTAAAACTCTTTCAGGTAAAGTTATTGCAAGCCTTCAAATAATTTTCTTTTCTAAGCAAATAATTTGTCAGTTCTTGGACAATATTGAACTAACCGTGAGAAGTTAGTCTGATCGGACAATTTTGTTTCAGATGGTTCATCTTTACTGAAAAGTGCTTGGCGTTCAAAGATAACAATGGAAAGTTTTCCATGTTTCACAGAGAGAAAAGATTTTCTGTCTGAATTGTAGCTGAACTACCCAGTCCATCTGTCAGGCAAGGTTAAGCTTTCACCAGTCAAAATGCCAAATTTACCGGACATTTGTCAGGTGACAGGCTGTCTTATATTCGATCGGCCTTCGGGCTGCCTTCGGGCGGTCCCAACTTCTCACGAAAGCGTGCCGCATTGGAACCTCTAGTACACAGGGTATAGCTGATCGTGAAAAAACCTACTTTCGCTGATTTTTGAAATATAAAACTTATAAACGTATAAAGCTTTTAAAACAACTTGAAATCGTTTAATATTTAAAGTTTTTTTTTGCAACCAGAGGCGCCGTAGCTCAGTTGGTTAGAGCGCCTGTCTAGTAAGCAGGAGGTCATGGGTTCAAATCCCATCGGTGCCTAAACTATGCATATTTTTTTGTCGTGGCCTTTTGTCAGTTGTAACAAATTTCGCTGTCTTTTCACAATTAATTAATTGTCTTTGAGCTGCTGCAGTTTCAACTCATTTTTTGGTCGCAAATAATCCAAACTTTTTCAGCGGCGTTTCGTGGCAATTGTAGATATGTACTTCATGAATCGTATCCCTTATTCTAGTGTATTTAACTGAAAGTGACACTTTAAAAATTTAAAAGGGATACATGAAGTAGAAATGCAATTCTACTCATTGAAGATCCGTGCATGTGTGAGCTTCAAGCTGCACGAGGATGATCAGTTCAACCACTGTTTGATTCGTGATGAAATTAAGCTGGACTCCTAAATAAAGCTACATTTTCTCACCTGAATTCCTCGGTAGTATAGTGGTGAGTATCCCCGCCTGTCACGCGGGAGACCGGGGTTCGATTCCCCGCCGGGGAGAAGGCTTCCTTTTTTTCCCTCATCGTGATAATTCTTAGACGAAAAAAGATAGTAACATGGGACATGTTCAATGATGACTTCAGTTCTTCCGTAAAATCCCGGAAGCTCGACCTGTTAGACATTTATTATCGTTCTCTTTTCATACGCTCGCAGCAGTCCTATTTCTGACTCAGATACCGCGGTTTGATTCTCGACGTGTGTCGGTCGGTCATTTTGCCTCGCTTTCGTGCGGTTCAACAGCACAGCTGACTATTGTAATTCAAAGGGGACAGACCGCAAATAAATGTGGCTACTAAATATATCTGAATTTCGTAACTGTTCATCAGTAGGATGCCCAAAATGCGTGCAATTCCACAATTGGTTTCGGCTCCATTAAATCCTGACTCAAACATGTGCTTTCCCTTCGCGAGCTCGTTCATGTGCCTCCTCCGGCTTTGGTCACTTTTATAGCGCGCACTAAAATAGCGAATTAACGTAGCGATCATATTTTTTTTTCATGTGGCGAAAATGACAATTTTATTCGATTGCAAATCATGCGAAAGGAGCGACATAAAACGACCTACAGACCGAATCACGAGATGAGCCGATTTGCTCTGATCTGTGACAAGCAAACTGAACTGAGAGAATGTGCTCGGTGGCCAGTGTGTCAAACGACCCATTGTGGTCGGAGAAAAACGAACTGAGCGAATGCGCTCGATCGGTGGCCAATGTGCCAAATGACCCATTGTGGTCACAAACAAACCGAACTGAGCGAATACGCTTGGTGGCCAATGTGCCGAACGGCCCAGTGCGGTCCAAAATAAGGCATGAACTGTCCAAACGTAATCTGCAGAATTATGCTGGTGCTTTGCAAGAACGATCGAGCAACTTTTTTCAGTTTATTGATAGTACTGAAAATCTTCAAACTAGCAATTCTAATCATTGCTCCCCGACCCAAACTCGGAAAATATCGGGGAATGCGATTCTATTAGCGTACCTAGTTTACGTAGTAATAAAGACTTTGTTTTATTTTTTAAGTATTGCTTTTTTGACTCTAATTTTACAAATCAGGTGCCATCTTGCGGCGTGAACGTATTATTAACGAATTAAAGCTCTTGAGCGCTACTTTCCTTTCATTTGGCTCCGTTTGTTTAACAGTTATTTATAAGACGACGTTTTCGGATTATTTTGCAATTTTGAATTTCATCAAGTTTTGTAAAAGCCAGTAACTGCTTGCCATTGCACCTTTAGTTTTTCTTTTGTGGTCTTCAGTAAATTTTACTTTGCCATCGCCGTTTCTCGCTGTTCCCACAGTCTTACCGCCTGAAACGCTAAAACAAGCTCTAACTCAGTCAGGTTAGTTACTAGATCTTTTTGCTACACTGTGCTGATGAGCCGCAATAACGGCGATATAGCTATCCACAGTTGCATTTAAACTCTCGGTTTGGTCTCTATCATGGCATGCCATTGTTGCGTTACTTTTTCTACGCAGTTGTCAGCCCTTGCTTCTTATAGTATTCTAAATAATACGCAGTCTGATGTGCGTTCATATGACATGGCAGGTCAGTATTAAATATTCTTCGTTATTGATTTAATTTCTCTCCGACTGACTGTTAGTGACTTGTCCAGTAAGTCAGCAGCATATGTGTTGTGGTTAAAAGATACTGACATTGATTCACTGGAACGCCTTTAAATTTATAGATGAAGACGACGTACGAACACGTTACAAATTCACTTTTTTAAGTTAGGCCCGGTTCAAACGTCGAACTTCACATGTGCCGAACCTAATGCAAGTGAGCATAATCTATTGTTCTTGCTCATTTGCATTAGGTTCGGCACATGTGAAGTTCGATGTTTGAACTGGGCCTTATGCTCATGGTCATTTATGGTCTCAACGGTCATCCTGCCCACCTGATTATATTTTGATGTTTTTCAGATACGCCATTCTTAGATCTGCCTCAAACTATTTCGTCCTTTTTGTACTTCTCTTATTGCTGTTGTTTATGTTTTCGCTGCATGTAGGCCTCCCTGGACTCCTTTAAGATCGCTGCTAATTTTGAGAACATAGAAAGCTATGATCTCGGTACACGTGCTTTACATCATCTTCGGGGCCTTTACATCATGAGTAAAGCAGTATATTTTTAGGTGTAGCCTCGTCTTTATGATGCTCGATGCAAATTTGTCCTCGGTTTCGATTCTTGAGTAGGAAAATGACGCTAAAACTCTTTCAGGTAAAGTTATTGCAAGCCTTCAAATAATTTTCTTCTCTACGCAAATCATTCGTCAGTTCATAGACAATATTGAACAAACAAGAAGTCAGTCTGTTAGGATAATTTTGTTCCGGATGGTTCATCTTTACTGAAAAGTGCCTGGACGTGTTCAAAGATCACTGTAGGAAGTTTTCCATGTTTCACAGAGGGAAAAGATTTTCTGTCTGAATTGTAGCAGAACTACCCAGTCTGTTTGTCGGGCCAGGTTAAGCTTTCACCAGTCAAAATGCCAAATTTACCGGACATTTGTCAGGTGACAGGCTGTCTTATATTCGGTCGACCTTCGGGCTGCCTTCGGGCGGTCCCGACTTCTCACGAAAGCGTGCCGCATTAGAACTAGTACCCTCTAGACCAGGGTATAGCTGAAAATGCAAAACCCTACTTTCGCTGGTTTTTGAAATATAACACTTATAAATGAAAATAAATAAATAAAACATTACAGCAGTTTGTTCATTCATTGAACTCGTTAAATATCTAAAGGTTTTCTTCAGCCAGAGGCGCCGTAGCTCAGTTGGTTAGAGCGCCTGTCTAGTAAACAGGAGGTCATGGGTTCAAATCCCATCGGTGCCTTAAATGATATTTTTTTTGTCAATTTGCCAATTGTCAGTTGTTACAATTTTGCTGTCTTTACAAAATTAATTGAGCTGCTGCAGTTTGAACTCATTTTTGGGTCGCGGCGTTTCGTGGCAATTCTAGGTATGTACTTCATGTATCCCTTATTGTAGTGTATTTAACTGAAATACACTTTAAACATTTAGAAGGGGTACATGAACTAGAAACGTAATTCAACTCATTGAAGATCCATGCATGTGCGAGCTTCAAGCTGCATGAGGGTGATCAGTTCAACTACTGCAAAAGCTGGAGTCCTGAATAAAGCTACATTTTCTCACCTGAATTCCTCGGTAGTATAGTGGTGAGTATTTTAGCTTATAAGCGGGCTTATTTGTTCAACTATACTGTGTCAGAAGCGAAAAATATATTCAATTATTGACGTCGCAATGAAGTAACAGAGAAAGCCATAACTTTATTAACGAACATCAATTGCATCTAAATTACTTCGACAAAGCCAGCCGTTGCGAAACACATTACTGAATTAAAGAAGAGTACTCTGAAAAGTACTGAAAAAAATGTCTACCAGAAATGACGCAATCCCTTGAACATGTCCCAAGTTGATGTCCTTTTCATCTAAGTGTTCTGATTACGATAAGGAAAAAAAACTCCTTTCTCACCGGCGGGGAATCGAACCCCGGTCTCCCGCGTGACAGGCGGGGATACTCACCACTATACTACCGAGGATTTCAGGTAAAAGGTTGAAGCTTTTTTCAGGAGTCCAGATTTATTGAATTAACAGAAGTTGGACTGATTGCAGTCATGCAGCGAAGAGCTCGCACATGCACGGATCTTCCAATCAATGAGTAGAATTACGTTTCTAATTTATGTATCCCTTATATAAAAGTGTATTCTATAATAAGGGGTACCTAGAATTGCCACGAAACACCGCTGAAAAATATTTTGATTGTTTGCGACCAAAAACGAGTTGAGACTGCAGCAGCGGCAAAGACAGTTAATTGTGTAATGACAGCAAAATTGTAACAACTGACAAATGGCCACGACAAAATAAAAAAAAGGCACCGATGGGATTTGAACACATGACCTCCTGTTTACTAGACAGGCGCTCTAACCGACTGAGCTACGGCGCCTCTGGCTGCCGAAAACCGTCCCATATTTAACGATTTCAATGTCTGAACAAACTGCTGTAGTGTTTTAAAAGTGTTAAATTGAAAAACCAGCAAAATTAGTTTTTTGCTCGGTCAGCTACACGCTGGGTACTAAAGGTTCTCTTGCGGCACGCTTTCTGAGAAGTTGAGACAGACGGAATTCGAAGGCAGACCATAAAATTGTAACAGTATCTTTTAACTTTACCACATATGCTGCTGAATCACTACACAAATTACTAATAGAACCAGTGTTCGATTACTGCGGCAGTGTATGGGCCTGCTGTAATAAAGGGGATATTGACCGCCTGGAACGTTTACGATTGACAGCTGTGCGGGGGCTAAGAAAGAACAATTAACCTTGTTTCGTTTTGTTCAGTTCTTAGCTCGAAAAGACACCACACGCAGACCTTCACAACACTCATTTGACTCGCACAGAACGCTTTGAATAGTCAGTCGGAGAGAAATTAAATCAACAGCGAAGAATATTTAGCACTGACCTCCCGTGAGCGCACATCAGACTACGTAGTATTTAGCCTGCTTCAGAAGGTAAGATTGTGGGACCGAGGAGCAACTAAAAATCTGCGCGTGTACGAGCGGGTAAAACGAGGGAAGACTATGCCCATCCGTCAGCACTCGCAATACTTTTCCTTCGCAATACTTTTCACTCCTCACTATCTGAAAGCCTGGTATAGACTAAATAGTATTTTTTTTGTGTTAAGGTAAAGAACAAGATTGATAAAGATAACCAATAACCATCCAAACCACAACAGGTTATATGCAACTAATAAGCTAATTAAAGAGGGTATGTTATTAGGATTTGTCAAGCAATGGCCTGTTGGTCTAGTGGCATGATTCTCGCTTAGGGTGCGAGAGGTCCCGGGTTCGACTCCCGGACAGACCCCTCACAAGTTTTCTGTCATCCCTTGATTTATTTCATGGTGCAGTTAATTCATAAATCGCACTTCTTTTGGCACGATTCTTAATTTGTAAACAATTAAATTTTTTAGAAAAAGTTACATTTCAGGAGCGTACTCTTTGCTCTGACTGACGAACATTTAGGTGATGGCGCCATTAAATACGGAACCGTTGACCTCAAGATGTCATCGATCGTTCTGACTGTTCAAGCAAGATGCGATTCTTTCCTTCGTTAAAACTGACCGAGCAAAAACCTTTACAAGTTTTGATGGTTTTTTCAAACATAACACTTTTACTTCTGTAATTTGACTGAACTCGTTAAACATTTACAGATTCCTTGCAGCCAGTGGCGCCGTAGCTCAGTTGGTTAGAGCGCCTGTCTAGTAAACAGGAGGTCATGGGTTCAAATCCCATCGGTGCCTAAAATGTTTTCCTTTTTTGTCGTTAACATTTGTCAATTGTTAAAATGTTACTGACTTTACAGAATTAATTGTGTTTGAACTGTTTAAGTTTCCCCTCCATTTTTTTCCACAAATAGTCGACACATTTATTGGCGGCTTTTCGCGTCAATCGTTTCCAGGGAGTTTTAGTTCCATTGCTTTCTCTCTATATATCCTAGAGAGAAAGCAATGGAACTAAAACTCACTGGAAACGCACTAAATCGCCCCCCCCCCCCCCCCCAAACCACACAGGAGACAAGGAAACACGCAAGCGAAGTAAGGTAGGCAATTTTTATGGAAATCTTGTTCGTATCCCGGGGGGGGGGGGGGGGGGTACTCAACAAAGTTTTGTATGGGGATGCTCCGCCCCGAGGTCCAAACCCTTACCCTTTCATATACCGATTTTGACAGAAAAGGTACCCCTTTCATATACCTTTCATTGAAAATGGTACCCCTTTCATATACCTTTCAATGAAAATGGTACCCCTTTCAAAGCCTTTACGTTCGTCTGTTTGATATATTTTAAAAGGCTATTATACTTAAACGGCAGTTTTTCCTACCTTTTTTATGCTTCAATGGCGTCGTTTCGCTACCCTTCCTATTCTTCGTGAAATCCCTACCCTTTCATAAACTTCAACTCGTGAAATCCCGACCCTTTCATATACCTCTAGCCTAAAAAAGGTACCCCTTTCGGGCGGAGCATCCCCGTATAGCCCATTATAGGGAGTACCCCCCCGGGGTTCGTATTTTTTAGCTCCAAGAATGGGCCGTTTTATCTCATACAAATCCTTATAATTTCGCTCGTAACGGTTACTGTGACACATATAGCTTGGGCTACCTGTGATGTAAACGGCCTTGACATCAGTCTGACCTCTCATCGACTTCAACTTCGAGAACGGGCGAGTTTATAGCCTGCGTGGGCAGGCATTTCCTCGCCCCACTTCTCTCGTGGCTTGCTTGCTCACTTTTCGGAATGCCTGGTTACGCGGGCTAGCTCGTTTTATCTTGTTATTAACAGTTTATCGCATTGTTATGTCAGGTGTTATGTTGAATCACGACAATGTAAAAACGTCAAGAGGATTCAATTTTTAGCTCGAATTTTACACTTTGCTTTTTGCTCACCACTGATCTTTTCCTGAGGTAATATTTTACTGCTGCGAGCCCTTAGGCGAGCAGCACACTAATCGTGACAGGCTCCCTGTGTTTCATTTGACCGAGTGAGACCTGGGCGCTATATATACGGCGCAACAGTTTCGTGGAGGATTTCGTGGACGATGATTTTGACTGAGGATGCAGTATGTATTATCAGCGCAGTAGTTGTAGAATTGTGCGTGGTAAAGCTAGGCCTGAACATGTACAACTGTATTTAGTAACTGTAAAATCAACTGTATTATAGCGCACGCTAAAAAAAGGAATTAATCTCGCGATCATATGGCGAGTAAAATTGTCATTTTGAGAGAAAACGACGATTGGTTTTGAACAACTGTATTAGCAACTGTAAAAACAATTGTATTAGCGCGCGCTAAAATTGCGAATTAAACTCACGATCATAGTCAAATTTGAGAGAAAACGATGAATATTATTGAGTTTCTAAACGTAGTCACACAGCACGGCAGAATTGAAGGATTTTGCCTGATTCCACGGCGATAGCGTGAATTTGTTTGATGTCGGCCCGACGTTTTTGTCTGCGTGACATATCTCGCGACATATCTCCCTTACCGTGGCTGAAACTGAGGTACTATTGTAGGTCAAGACGAGGTGCCCGGGATAAGGAGACGCACTATAATCTATGATTACTACTAGTTCACTGATTATTGTTGCAGCACTTTTAAACTTTGTAAATATTATCGTGGCTTCAAGACGCGCGCCTGTTTAAGAGCACAGTCCACCACACAAATAGAGTTTGGTAAGCCTGTGGTTAAACTTCAGCATGCGCGCGCGATTTCTAGCTCGCGGATTTGTTATTCGGTTGTATAATTCAGTGATCGCGTCATTTTTTTCTTGTAAAATTTTAAATCAGGCAAAAGTTCTCACCTGGAAAGAGATTTAAAGCGATTTGTTGTTGAAAGCAAACTTTTTTGTGCTTGTTTGTTCCGCATAGTAACTTGTCGAATTAGTTAGAATCAAAAAGCGAACTCCTTTGTTA
Organism: Cladopsammia gracilis; assembly: GCA_022457155.1. Classification (NCBI taxonomy): domain Eukaryota; kingdom Metazoa; phylum Cnidaria; class Anthozoa; order Scleractinia; family Dendrophylliidae; genus Cladopsammia; species Cladopsammia gracilis. The sequence goes on along the minus strand of JAJGOT010000494.1, from coordinate 48,756 downwards.
CTTCATCATGACGTGCATAATTGAACATGCTTTTGCTCCCGATTCTGTACAGTTGAACAACTCACTCTACGTCCTATTATATATTTACTGACTGGGAAACAAAGCATTTATAGATTAAAGAAGAACTATCGCCAATGGAGGTAAGCATTTCAGGAAAGTTTTGCCTTCCAGTTACGAGATTTTAAAAAGATAAATTATAAATTCGTGCTAGTTTGGTCTTTAAACTAATTGCAAATAAAACATACAAAATCACCTTAAATCCTCGCCGGAGCGTAAAAATAGTTACCGGTATAAATCATATAATATTGTCAACTGTGGGTGTTTGCCTTTTTGAACAAAAATGATGGAAGTGAAAAAGCTGAGAATGAAGAAAACATGTTTTAAGGTGAGAGAGATTGCCCATCTAGTGACAGGACTAATTCCCGAGAACTAATTCACTATTATATTCGGGTTTATTTAGCAAAAAGTATGCACCTGGTTTTTAGAACTAAAGATAAAGACCATCGAGTCAGAAGGGCTAAGAATTAATAAGCCTTCTCTCTTTCTTTTTTTCAGCTTTTAGCCGAGAAAGACGCCACCAGCAGTCCTTCACAAGATTCAATTTTAATATAATCTGGTGAAGGACTGCTGGTGTTGTCTTTCTCACTAAACACAAAACAATTATTCTGAATAATGTCAAATAAATAACCGAAATTCTTTTTTCACGACATCTGTAATATATATCTAGCCAGATTTAGTCACTGACAGTTAGGGAAACTTGAAAATCGTTTGTCCCGTTGGCAGCTAATAACAATCTCTCACACTAGGAGAGCGAGTGTTTGCTATACAAGACGTACCCAAATGATGACCGATAATGCATCATATTTTTTTACCTCCATGGCTCTGTAACATTCATCTGTGTGCTCTGGAAAGATCCACACCCTAAAAACGAACGAGCAAAGTAACACGCCCTCGGTCACTTGAAAATTAACCACCCCACCCCCAATCTCCGCATAAATGTGTGAAACCAGCTGGCTGTATGTACGAGGAGTCTTATGTGTGATCCAATATCACAGTTTATCCTTATTACCAATAATAACCAATAATAATAAGTTAGTACAAGCAAACTACTCCCACTACTAAGTTATATTTAGCAACAACAATTTACAATCATAACAGCCATTTTAATTTGGGGGTGTCCTCCCGTTAAAAAGATGAGATAATTTATAATGACATTAACATTTGCTTCCGCCGAACTTTGATGGGTATTTTAGAGTTTGACAGTTAGGGTATAGAGCGGTGCATTGATTGACCTTGCACGATTATTCAGTCGCTTCGAAACAAAATTTAAAGTCTATTCGCATGTGAATACAAAACCAAAAAAGTGGCGAATGTTGAAGGAGTTTAGTGCGATGATACCCTGCAGTTAATCACTATGAAATGAATAAAAGGATTTAAAAAGCTTTTGAGGGGCCTGTCCGGGAGTTGACTCCGGGACCTCTCGCACCCTATAAGCGAGAATCATGCCACTAGACCAACAGGCCATTGCTGAGAGATACCACTATACCCTCTTTAATTACCTGATTAGCTGGCGGTATAACCTGTTGTGGTTTGGATGGTTATTGGCTATCTTTATCAATCTTGGGATTCTTAGTCAACCAAAACAAAATACTATTTAGTCTATACCAGGCGTTCAGATGGTGGGGAGCGAAAGATAGGCGCCGCGCGAAGGAAAAATATTGAAAGTAATAACGGAGGGGAATAGTCTTCCCTTGTTTTACCCGCTCGTTCACGCGCAGGTTTTTAGTTGCTCCTCGGTCCCATAATCTTACCGCCTGAAACAGGCTAAATACTACGTTGTCTGATGTGCGCTTACGGGAGGTCAGTGCTAAATATTCTTCGCTATTGATTTAATTTCTCGGCTCCGACTGACTATTCAAAGCGTTCTGTGCGAGTCAAATGAGTGTTGTGAAGGTCTGCTAGTGGTGTCTTTTTGAGCTAAGAACAACTGGCGATTTTCATTTTTTAAACGGGTTTATTTGTTCAACTATACTGAGTCGGAAGCGAAAAACATATTCAATTATCATATCGAGTCGCAATGAAGTAACAGAGAAACCCATTACTTAATTATCGAACATCAATTGCATCTAAATTAATTCGACAAAGTCAGTCGTTCCGAAACAAATTTATACTAAATTAAAGAAGAGTAGTGAAAAAATGTCTAACAGAACTGCCAGAATTTTACGCAAGAAATGACGCATCCCTTAAACATGTCCCAAGTTAATGTCCTTTTCGTCTAAGAATTATCACGATGATCAAAAAAAACAAAAAACAAAAAAAAAACAAAAAACAGCCTATCTCCCCGGCGGGGAATCGAACCCCGGTCTCCCGCGTGACAGGCGGGGATACTCACCACTATACTACCGAGGACTTCAGGCAAGAAAATGAAACTTTTTTCAGGAGTCCAGCTTTATCGAGTTACGAATAAAAACAGTAGTTGGACTGACTGCAGTGATGTAGCGTAGGCTGGTTAGTACATGCTGGATCTTCCAATCAATGAGTAGAATTGCGTTTCTACTTCATGCATTATAAAAGTGTATTTCAGTTACATACACTATAATAAGGGACACATGAAGTACATATCTAGAATTGCCACGAAACGCTACTGATAAATGTTCTGATTATTTGCGACCAAAAACGAGTTGAGACTGCAGCAGCGGCAAAGACAATTAATTGTGTAATGAAAGCAAAATTGTAACAACTGACAAATGGCCACGACAAAAAAAAAAACAAGAACATTTTAGGCACCGAAGGGATTTGAACCCATGACCTCCTGTTTACAAGACAGGCGCTCTAACCAACTGAGCTACGGCGCCTCTGGATGCGAAAAACCATCCAACATCTAACATATTCAATGTCTAAACAAACTGCTGTAGTGTTTTGATAGTGTTGTATTAAAAAACCAGCAACAGTAGGTTTTTGCAAGGTCAGCTATACCCTGGTGACTAGAGGTTCCACTGCGGCACGCTTTCATGAGAAGTTGGGGTCGACCGAAGGCCGACCATTAAATTCTTACAGTATCTTTTAACCTCAACACATATGCTGCTGGACAAGTCACTAATAGTCAGTCAGAGAGAAATGAAATCAATAGCGAAGAATATTTAGCACTGACCTACCGTGAGCGCACATCGAACTATGTAGCATTTAGTCTGTTTTAAAATTGTCATTTTCGCCATATGAAAAATGATCGCGACGTTATTAACTCGCTATTTTAGCGTGCGCTATATATAAAAGTGACCAAAGCCGGAGGAGGCACATGAACGAGCTCGCGAAGGAAAAGCACATGTTTGAGTCAGGGTTGCAATGGTCAGCTGTGCTGTTGAACCGCATGAAAGCCAGGCAAAAATGCATATGACCGACTGATACACGCCGAGAATCAAACCGCGGTATCTGAGTCAGAAATAGGACTGCTGCGAGCGTATGAAAAGAGCACGATAACAAAAAGTCTAACAGAGCTTCCGGGATTGTACGAAAGAAATGAAGCAATCATTGAACATGTCCCATATTACCATCTTTTTCGTCTAAGAATTATCACGATGCGGAAAAATAAAGGAAGCGTTCTCCCCGGCGGGGAATCGAACCCCGGTCTCCCGCGTGACAGGCGGGGATACTCACCACTATACTACCGAGGAATTCGGGAGAGAAAATGCCGCTTTATTCAGGACTCCAGCTTTTGCAGTGGTTGAACTGATCACCCTCATGCACCTTGAAGCTTACACGTGCATGGATCTTCAATGAGTAGAATTGCATGTGTTTCTATCGCTTCATGTATCCCTTATAAATTTTAGTGCCAGTTTCAGTTAAATACACTATAATAAGGGATACATGAAGTTCATATCTACAATTGCCACGAAACGTCGCTGATAAATGCCATCATCATCGATCATCGTCATCTTTATTTAAAAACGCGGGATCACCTTCATTTTAAAAATGGTTTTCCAGTGAGCCGTGGACTACTGCATACAATAATTATAAAAAGTTTAAAAACCTATACATTTTAATCACAACTATCCAATAAAAATATTTATCTAATCATAACTAATTTTCGACCAAAAATGAGTTGAACAACAGCAGCTCAAAGACAATTAACTGCGTAACGACAGCAAAATTTGTTACTGACAAATGGCCATGACAAAAAAATATATATTTTAGGCACCGATGGGATTTGAACCCATGACCTCCTGTTTACTAGACAGGCGCTCTAACCAACTGAGCTACGGCGCCTCTAGCTGCAAGAAACTTTCTTATATTTAACATGTTTAATGTTTGATCAAAGTGCTGTAATTTTCAAACTACAGTTGTATAAGTGTTTTATTTCAAGAAAAGGGAAACAGCAAAACACATAAAAATAGACAACGCAATCTTCTTTCGGAAAATTTTATTGAGATCTCAATTAGTTTATGTTTAGAAGCAAAACGCGTACAATTTACAGCGCATCGAGGCCGAGCCGTGTCTTCGATGAAATTCAAGAAATTAAAATACAACTGAATTTAAGCTACACGTTTATAAACAATTCTCCAAAACTAACGAGAACACAAACAAAATGTCAATCACAGATTGATATCAAGATAAATTCCCATCGAAAAATGTAATTTGTTTTACCTTTAAGACCCTCCGGCGACTACTGTACTTGGAAATTCTTTAAACCTCCGATTTGGTGCTGAAATCCGTAAAACGAACCGGTCAGTGTAAAACGCAGACTGCAGACCGGGGGTAAAATGCAGACTGAGGGTAAAATGCAGACTGCAGACTGCAGACCAGGGGTAAAATGCAGACTGAGAGCAAAATAAAATATTAATAACCCTAACCCTAACCATGTTCATGAACATGCACTTTACTGACAGTGACCTAGTAATGTCTTAAATAAACCCACAAAACACAAACCATTTGTTGAAATCGGCTGAAATTCAGGATAACACAAGTTTGGAAGTTGCTTTCTAACATATGTGACATAGGTCGTATAAGCTTGTCTTTCCACCGAAAAAACGGAATTTGAAAAAAAAATACTGTCAGCAAAGTGCAAGCCAGGGCGAAAAACACTTAAAAAATGTGTAAGAAGCCAATATTTTTGAGTTGCAAAGCCATCAATCGAACCCTGAGGTTCATCTTAATTCGCCCTGTTACCCTCATACTTTTTGAAAAAGTTACAAATCTTCCAGAAAAGGTTTAAGGTCGGGTATATGTTTGGTCGACATTTGAAACGAGTTGAAGGCCCAAAGTTTTCATTTTTGAGTTTAACTTGCAATTACGTCAAGAGAATTAGCGGGTTAGATTCAATTTTTAGTGATTGTATAGCTACATCTTTTGGCTATCTATGATGAAAATTTCAGGTAAATCGGGTTAGTATTTTTGCATGTATGACAGTTTAACCAACCTTCATTGAACTTCATAGAGCTGTCAGGAAAGTGCAAATTAGGGTAAATGTACCATTTTCTTCCTATTTGGTCAAAACGGCTATATTCCTTTAATCTTTTCAATCCAAACTTTGCAACAAAGTAGACCTTAGAATTATAAATGCTAACCCTGAGAAAAAACTTTCTCTTTTGAGTATTTAATATTTTACGATTTTTTTAAGTTTTTACAACTGTCAGGAAAATGCATGGTGTTTTTTTCAACTTACAGGAAAGCCACAAAATTTAATGGGCTACTAATTGTAATGTTAAAAGAAACATAATTTTTTTGTTCAGTCGACATTTTTTTAAATTTTCATTCTTTGACAGCTGTCAATCAAATTTTAGTGACGTCATCTCAACGGATTGGCCCGTGTCACCAATCAAAATGTAGGGCTATGTATCAAGAGTATGTGTACCAAGTTTCAGATTTCTAGCTAAAAGAGCAAAGAAGTTATGGCAGTTCATGTGATCAGCGGCCATTTTGAATCGTTTCCTTTGAAGCCTTATAACTTTTAAATGGCTGGACGGATGGGCCTGAAACTTACATAAAAGCCATAAAATGGCAGGGTCTACTGATTGCAATTTTGAAAAGACATGATTTGCTGCTTAGTCAGCATTTTTCCCTTGTTTTTACTGTTTTGACACCTATCAATCAAAATTGGATGACGTCATCTCGGCAAATCTTCCCGTATCACCAATTAAAATATAGGGCTTTATCTTGAGAGTATGTGTACCAAGTTTCAGGTTTGTAGCTCAGGGCGAAAGGAAGTTATAAGACTTCAAAGTTGAGTGATTTTGACGAATTTGACTGAATCCAAGATGGCCGCCATTCAATAGCACTGTCAGTGAACACAAACTCTAAAACCTCTCCAAACATTATTTCTTGGTTGATTTTAACCCTTGACATGGCATGCGATATCGATTTTGTGATTAGTGAGCGTTTTTGCCAAATTTTAACGTTTTGACAGCTTTCAATCAACTTAACATTACGTCATTTCTTCATGTTCGCTTACCTTACATATAAAAATTTAAGTCGATATCTGCACAATCTGTGTAGCAAATTTGAAGTAAATCGACTGCTTAGTTTAGAAGATATCCTTGTTCAAAGTTTGATGCGCGTTGCTTAGCAACCGTGACATATGATGTGCCGGCAGTCGTATGACAATTTAGATTTTTCTTTTGCAAAGACTGTGTAACAAGTTTGAAGTTAATTGGCCAATTGGTTAACGAGATATCACTGTTCAAAGTTAAGACATTCCGACAACCATAAGCTCGGTCCCAGACCATAAACGGTCGGTCCCAGACCACAAACGGTCCTACGAAGTTGAGACATCTCCTTGGTAAGTACATGCGTTTTTTACTCCGTAATTATTACTTATTTATGGCGTTAGCAAAGTATGTGGCAGCAAACCAACTATCAGCGAAGACACATAAGGCAACGGTGCACCTATAGATATATATTTTTTTGTAGTGTCAGCATTTGAATGCCTCATAATTTGCATATGCTAATAAGGCAATTAATTATTCATTACTTGCTTCACCTTTTCATACAATTTGTGACTTTAGAAGTTTTATCTTAACTCAAACACCAAAGACATGTTTCATTGTGCCTCTTAACCCCTAACCAGATGTGAGCCGTTGAAATTGATCTTCTTAACACCAAAATAAAGCTAATTTATGCTAATTAATGCTGAATCTTTATACCTTAATAGGGCTATGTATCAAGAGCATGTGTACCAAGTTTCAGATTTCTAGCTAAAAGAGCAAAGAAGTTATGGCAGTTCATGTGATCAGCGGCCATTTTGAATCGTTTCCTTTGAAGCCTTATAACTTTTAAATGGCTGGACGGATGGGCCTGAAACTTGCATAAAAGCCATAAAATGGCAGGGTCTACTGATTGCAATTTTGAAAAGACATGATTTTCTGCTTAGTCAGCATTTTCCCCTTGATTTTACTGTTTTGACACCTTTCAATCAAAATTGGATGACGTCATCTCATCAGATCGTCCCACGGCACCAATTAAAATCTAGGGCTATACCGTGCGAGTATGTGTACCAAATGTCAGGTTTGTAGCTCAAGGCAGAAAGAAGTTATAAGACTTAAACGTTGAGTGATTTTGCGGAATTTGACTGAATTCAAGATGGCGGACAGTCAATAACACTGTCAGTGAACCCAAACTCTAAAACATCTCCAAACACCATTTCTTGGTCGATTGTAACCATAGAAAAAGATTGAAGCAAATTAAATTTTTGGCCCAAAATCATGGGTGAACCCCTTTGACAAAATTCCAAGATGGCGGCCATCCAAAATTAAAAACTTGATAAATGATCTAGATGGCCTTCTAACCACTAAAACATCGCCAAACATCATTTCTTGGTTGATTTTAACCATACAAACAATTTGAAGCAAATTCAATTTTTGACCCAAAATCATACGTTAACCCCTTTGCCAAAATTCCAAGATGGCGGCCATGCAAAATTAAAACCTTGATTAATGATCTAGATGGCCTCCTCACCACTCTAAAACATCGCCAAACATCATTTCTTGGTTGATTTTAACCACAGACAGATTGCGGCCAGATTTGAAATAATAACTGTCAGGAAAGTGCATTGTAGGGTTAGGGCTTTCCTTTCACCATATCATGCTGGAAATTGGAGAAAATTGAAAATGTCAAACAATAAGTTGATTACAATGCACAAAATTGAATTCGCCCTAATTTAAAAAATTAGCTGTCAGCAAAGTGCATGTGTCAGGAAAGTGCATGTCTACTGTCAGGAAAGTGCATGTGTCAGGAAAGTGCACTGTCAGGAAAGTGCATATTTGTCAGGAAAGTGCATGTCTGCTGTCAGGAAAGTGCATGGGTGTCAGGAAAATGCATAGTCTTCAGTCAGGAAAGTGCTTATGAAGATGCCCCTAACCCTAACCCTAACCCTTACCCTTACCCTAGTCTGCAGTCTGCGTTTTACACTGACCGTAAAACGAACCCATCTCTTCGCATTGCTAAAAACCTATATAGTTCCTCGAAGCAAGATTTTATCCCTGAAAGCTCTTCTTTTTCCACTAAAGCGGCTTCTGAGTATCCCTTAATTAGTATCCCTGTCTTGTAGCAAACCGCGAAAAACTGCAGGGAAATAATGACTTTAATTCTCCGCTAAACACAACAAAACAACTAATGTGTTTACCGAGCTCACGGCTGTGTGGTCGCGCGAAAAACAAAGCCTTGCTTTCAAGATCCCGGATGTTGTTCCAACACGGCCACGGGCGGGCACACACGCACCCGCGAAACATTCCGCTAGTCATGACCATGAAAATGACCCTAGGTACTTGGTGTATCCCTGATCATAATGTATGGTACTTCATGTATCCCTTATTGTAGTGTATTTAGATATATTGCAGTGTAATTTAGGGTCGGATTACAGTACCTAGGGTTGAAGCACTGATTTTAGTATTTAGGGTTAATTAAGCACTGATTCCAGTTTTTCCAGTGTATCGAAAGGGTTAATTCTTATATGTGGTCTGGGCTGGCAGCATATTATCTTATATGCCTTAAAAATTACAATTTCCGGCAGCTAGTCCTCGGTGAAACAGTGGATAGTTTAATAAGAAATAGCACACAAACTGCAGTGACAAACATGACAATAAAATGCATGTTGGAAAACAAAATATTAACTCAGACGTTTCGTATGTTACAACATACATCCTCAGAAGTGACCGTTTAGAATACAAGTTACAACTAAATTTAAATGAATAATAAGTAACTAATTAACAACAACAATAACATAAGATGAGAAAAATTTGCATATAAAAGATGCAAACTAATAAAGAGTTCCTGAATAAGTAGAGTCACCTTAATCTTACAGTGAGTATCAGACCGATAGTGTGCATGGAGTAGATCATACGGCCCGTGTTCGATTCCCCATTCTGCTGTTTTTATCTTCTTTTTCTACTAGTGAAATAAAAACTAAGTGTTTAAATACAAAATAATAAGGGATACACCAAGCACATACCAAAATGACGGGGATAGGTTCTATGGATATGGTGCTCCGCCGGGCCTTCGGCCCGCGGGCTCCGCTATAAACTTGCCTGTTGTTTTCTTGAATCTGCGGCGGAGCGAAGTGAAATGGACGTCGTTCTGCGATGCGAAAATGATGTTCGTGTCGGCGCTTTGACCGTTAATTTCACAATGCTTTATTTTATGCGGTTTTGAATGATGTCACGCGGCTGTTATTATCGTCTCGCGTTTCACTGTTGGTTATGTAATATATCAAACACGAGGAACAGTGTTTCATCAGATTTCCAAACACCGAGAAGTGGATTGGAAAAACGAGGCGCAGCCGAGTTTTTTTAAACCACTTCAAGGTGTTTGGAAATCTGATGAAACACTGTTTCGAGTGTTTGATATAGCTTCTCAAACTGATCGTTAAATGCGGAGAAAACAAAGGAATAAAATCGCCAAAATCTATGCAAATTAAGAAACGATTTCAAAACCTCCTTCACGGTAGTGATTTCCTTAGTGTTCTCGTCATGAATTATTAATGAGTTTGAGAATAATTTATCAACAATTTGAATTAACGGTAATAGAGTGAGAGAGAAAAAATTAATAACCAACATTGAAACGCGAGACGATAATAACAGGCGCGGGATGGCATTAAAATTGAAAGCACACTACTTTCGTAAAAAAGAGAGAAAAATATGAAAACTTTTGGGCTGATTTCACAGCAATCAGCTCCGGAGAAGAACCTTCGACCATGCTCAACTGATTAAACATATGCTGAATGAAACTTCTAATGAGATACTATAAACATGTACTGAGGCGTATGATTTCAGAATCGGGGAAATAACCGAAATGAAGTCACGACAAATATACTATTTATATGTCCGAAAAATCTGAGACCTTTCGGAGTACACAGCACGGCAGAATTGAAGGATTTTGCCTGATTCCACGCCGATAGCGTGAATTTGTTTGATGTCGGCCCGACGTTTTTGTCTGCGTGACATATCTCGCGACATAGCCCCTTACCGTGGCTGAAACTGAGGTACTATTGTAGGTTAAGACGAGGTGCCACGGGATAAGGAGACGCACTGTAATCTATGATTACTACTAGTTCACTGAATATTGTTGCAGCACTTTTAAACTTTGTAAATATTATCGTGGCTTCAAGACGTGCGCCTGTTTAAGAGCACAGTCCACCACACAAACAGAGCCTGGTAAGCCTGTGGTTAAACGTCAGCATGCGCGCGCAATTTCTAGCTCGCGGATTTGTTACTCGGTTGTATAATTCAGTGATTGCATCATTTTTTCTTGTAAAATTTTAAATCAGGCAAAAATTCTCAGCTGGAAAGAGATTTAAAGCGATTTGTTGTTGAAAGCAAACTTTTTTGTGCTTGTTTGTTCCGCATAGTAACTTGTCGAATTAATTAGAATCAAAAAGCGAACTCCTTTGTTACTTCATCATGACGTACATAATTGAACATGGTTAAAGGTATAGAGCGGTGCATTGATTGACCTTGCACGATTATTCAGTCGCTTCGAAACAAAATTTAAAGTCTATTCGCATGTGAATACAAAACAAAAATAGTGGTGAATGTTAAAGGAATTTAGTGCGATGATACCCTGCAGTTAATCACTATGAAATTAATAAAAGGATTTAAAAAGCTTTTGAAGGGCCTGTCTGGGAGTCGAACCCGGGACCTCTCGCACCCTAAGCGAGAATCATGCCACTAGACCAACAGGCCATTGCTGAGAGATTTCACTAACATGCCCTGTTTAACTAGCTGATTAGCTGGCGGTATAACCTGTTGTGGTTTGGATGGCTATTGGCTATCTTTATCAATCTTGTTCTTTACCTCAACCAAAACAAAATACTATTTAGTCTATACCAGGCGTTCAGATAGTGAGGAGTGAAGGATAGGGGCCGCGCGAAGTAAAAGTATTAAGAGTGATGACGGAGGGGGATAGTCTTCCCTTGTTTTACCCGCTCGTTCACTCGCAGGTTATCAGTTGCTCTCGGTCCCATAATCTTACCGCCTGAAACAGGCTAAATACTACGTAATTAAATCATAATAGATATGGTCTGTGTAGCGCCAATCGTATCAAATGAATATGTTTGAAAAAAGTTATAAAAGCGCTTTTGAAAATAAATGTTCAGACGTTTCGGGACTTCTGTCCCTTCCTCAGTGAATACTACGTAGTCTGATGTGCGCTTACGGGAGGTCAGTGCTAAATATTCTTCGCTATTGATTTAATTTCTCGGCTCCGACTGACCATTCAAAGCGTTCTGTACGAGTCAAATGAGTGTTGTGAAGGTCTGCTAGTGGTGTCTTTTTTAGCTAAGAACTGGAAAAAAGTTTGTTCTTTCTTAGCTCCGTTTTAACTTTAATTGATCTCTAAAAAGCACAGCTGTCAATCAAAATCTGCTTCTCTTAAGATTCTGGGGAAACGTGTTTTTATTTCCCGCTAGCAACACGCAAAAGTCGTAACTTTCTTACCTAATGTTGATTTATCCTGTCTGATTTCAATGTAATTTTTAAATCCTTTTGCAAATACAGTAGTTTCCACCTCAATCAACTGGCGATTTTCATTTTTTAAGCGGGTTTATTTGTTCAACTATCATTAGTTCATTTATCATTTATTTTTAAATATTATTTTTATGAATTCTTTTACCTAGAAAAATGGATACTTCTTAAATTATTATTATTATTAAAATTTTCAGCTATTATTTAAGTTAAATAATTTTTTTATATCGAAAAAATGTATGTATAGAAATGTGATTGTTTTTAACTTTCATTTGTTTTCAATTATCAATTTATAGTTATTGTAAAGTATTATTGCTATTTTTAATAAAGTTATATTATATTACTATACTGAGTCGGAAGCGAAAAAGATATTCAATTATCGAGTCGCAATGAAGTAACAGAGAAACCCATTACTTTATTATCGAACATCAATTGCATCGAAATTAATTCGACAAAGTCAGTCGTTCCGAAACAAATTTATACTAAATTAAAGAAGAGTAGTGAAAAAATGTCTAACAGAGCTGCCGGAATTTTACGCAAGAAATGACGCATCCCTTAAACATGTTCCAAGTTAATGTCCTTTTCGTCTAAGAATTATCACGATGATGAAAAAAACAAAAACCAGCCTTTCTCCCCGGCGGGGAATCGAACCCCGGTCTCCCGCGTGACAGGCGGGGATACTCACCACTATACTACCGAGGAATTCAGGCAAGAAAATGAAACTTTTTTCAGGAGTCCAGCTTTATTGAGTTACGAATAAAAACAGTAGTTGGACTGACTGCAGTGATGTAGCGTAGGCTGGTTAGTACATGCTGGATCTTCCAATCAACGAGTAGAATTGCGTTTCTACTTCATGTATTATAAAAGTGTATTTCGGTTAAATACACTATAATAAGAGATACATGAAGTACATACCTAGAATTGCCACGAAACGCCGCTGATAAATGTTCTGATTATTTGCGACCAAAAACGAGTTGAGACTGCAGCAGCAGCAAAGACAATTAATTGTGTAATGACAGCAAAATTGTAACAACTGACAAATGGCCACGACAAAAAAAAATAACATTTTAGGCACCGAAGGGATTTGAACCCATGACCTCCTGTTTACAAGACAGGCGCTCTAACCAACTGAGCTACGGCGCCTCTGACTGCGAAAAACCATCCAATATCTAACAGGTTCAATGTCTAAACAAACTGCTGTAATGTTTTAAAAGTGTTGCATTCAAAAACCATAAAAGTAGATTTTTGCTCGGTCAGCTATACCCTGGTGACTAGAGGTTCCACTGCGGCACGCTTTCATGAGAAGTTGGGGTCGACCGAAGGCCGACCATTAAATTCTTACAGGATCTTTTAACCTCAACACATATGCTGCTGGACAAGTCACTAATAGTCAGTCAGAGAGATATTAAATCAATAGCGAAGAATATTTAGCACTGACCTGCTGTGAGCACACATCGAACAATGTAGCATTTAGTCTGTTTTAAAATTGTCATTTTCCACATATGAAAAATGATCGCGACGTTATTAACTCGCTATTTTAGCGTGCGCTATATATAAAAGTGACCAAAGCCGGAGGAGGCACATGAACGAGCTCGCGAAGGAAAAGCACATGTTTGAGTCAGGGTTGCAATAATAATAATAATAATAATAATAATAATAATAATAATAATAATAATAATTATTAATCTACTAAAATGCTAAAAATATTCATAATTACAATCCATAAAATATCGTAAAAGTGTTACAAAAAAAAATTTCAATAAAAATAAAATTTATATAAGACGTTTGTATTCACAAGGTGACGGCAATAAAGAATTCTTAACATTACATTATGGCTTCTTCTTGGGTTTCAATGTCAATATCTATGTTCTTAAAATCACAAAAGGCTTTTCTTCTAACTCTCGATCCTCTAAGGCAGATAATAATAATAATAATAATAATAATAATAATAATAATAATAATAATAATAATAATAATAATCACTTTATTTAAGTGTCAAGGTATTTGGCGCGCAAGCACTAATTGGGGACACTAAATAAAGAAACAAATATTCAAATAGAAAAGTTTTGAAACTGACCTGTTAAAAATTTTTATAGAAAGTTTAAAAGTTTTTCTAAATTTTCGGTCGCTCTCTGCGGCCTTCATCAGAGAATGAATGTTCTTTTTGTGGGAAACAACGGACGGAAGCCATTCCCAAGAGTATACCTACCAGTTGTTGTCAAGGATTTTAAATAACTTGTTTCCCACAAAAAAGAACATTCATTCTCTGATGAAGGCGGCAGTGAGCGACCGAAAATTTAGAAAAACGTTTAAACTTTTTATAAAAAATTTTTAACAGGTCAGTTTCAAAACTTTTATTTATTATCATTATGAGCACTGATCGCCCGAACAACATTCAAATAGAACATAACATTTTTTAAAAATCCCAACTGGCAGGAGGCAAACCAGTTGGCTATTTTACAAGCGTGGCCGAGGAGTTGAATTGGGGTCTGCCGTGAAACAACTCCAGCAAGTGGTCAGAGCGGGACTTGAACCCGGGACCTCCGGATTACAAGTCCGACGCCCTAACCACTCGACCACGCTGCCTCCCTGTTGAACCGCACGAAAGCGAGGCAAAAATGTATATGACCGACTGACACACGTCGAGAATCAAACCGCGGTATCTGAGTCAGAAATAGGACTGCTGCGAGCGTATGAAAAGAGTACGATAAAAAAAAAGTCTAACAGAGCTTCCGGGATTTTACGAAAGAAATGAAGCAATCATTGAACATGTCCCATGTTACTATCTTTTTCGTCTAAGAATTATCACGATGAGGAAAAAATAAAGGAAGCGTTCTCCCCGGCGGGAAATCGAACCCCGGTCTCCCGCGTGACAGGCGGGGATACTCACCACTATACTACCGAGGAATTCAGGTGAGAAAGTGCCGCTTTATTCAGGACTCCAGCTTTTGCAGTGGTTGAACTGATCACCCTCATGCAGCTCGAAGCTTACACATGCATGGATCTTCAATGAGTAGAATTGTGTTTCTACCGCTTCATGTATCCCTTATGAATTTTAGTGTCAGTTTCAGTTAAATACACTATAATAAGGTATACATGAAGTTCATATCTACAATTGCCACGAAACGTCGCTGATAAATGTTATCATCATCATCGTCATCTTTATTTAGAAACGCGGTATCACCTTCATTTTAAAAATGGTTTTCCAGTGAGCCGTGGACTACTGCATACAATAATTATAAAAAAGTTTAAAAACCTATACATTTTAATCTCAACTATCCAATAAAATTTTTTTATCTAATCATTACTAATTTTCGACCAAAAAATGAGTTGAAACAACAGCAGCTCAAAGACAATTAATTGCGTAAAGAAAGCAAAATTTGTTACTGACAAATGGCCATGACAAAAATGTATATATTTTAGGCACCGATGGAATTTGAACCCATTACCTCCTGTTTACTAGACAGGCGCTCTAACCAACTGAGCTACGGCGCCTCTAGCTGCAAGAAACTTTCTTATATTTAACACGACTCTTTTTTCAAAATCCGAGACCGCGACTGCAGCTACGTTATAAAATCCGAGCGCGAGACCCAATGCGGGAAAAAACCGAGCCCGAGACTCAATGCTAAAAATATCCGATTCACCTATCAAACAACATACATGGATGGAGAATGAGAATGCTTGACAAAAGTATCTGAGACTCCGAGACAGAAATAACACCAGCCAAACGAGACTTTGAGACTTAAAACAAAAACTGCCGAGATTTCGAGACCGGACCAAAATTTTCCGAGACCCACGATATTGAAGGTACCATTCGCCACCCCTTGTCTTCGATGAAATTCAAGAAATTAAAATACAACTGAATTTAAGCTACAAGTTTATTATAAACAATTCTCCAAAACTAACGAGAACACAAACAAAAGGTCAATCACAGATTGATACCAAGATAAATTCCCATCGAAAACTGTAATTTGTTTTACCTTTAAGTCCCTCCGGGGACTACTGTACTTGGAAATTCTTTAAACCTTTGGTGCTGAAATCCGTAAAACGAACCCATCTCTTCGCATTGCTAAAAACGTATATAGTTCCTCGAAGCAAGATTTTATCCCTGAAAGCTCTTCTTTTTCCACTAAAGCGGCTTCTGAGTATCCCTTAATTAGTATCCCTGTCTTGTAGCAAACCGCGAAAAACTGCAGGGAAATAACGACTTTAATTCTCCGCTAAACACAACAAAACAACTAAAGTGTTTACCGAGCTCACGGCTGTGTGGCCGCGCGAAAAACAAAGCCTTGCTTTCAAGATCCCGGATGTTGTTCCAACACGGCCGCGGGCGGGCACACGCGCGCCCGCGAAACATTCCGCTAGCCATGACCATGAAAAATGACCCTAGGTAGTTGGTGTATCCCTGATCATAATGTATGGTACATGTATCCCTTATTGTAATGTATTTAGATATATTGCAGTGTAATTTAGGGTCGGATTACAGTATCTAGGGTTGAAGCACTGATTTTAGTATTTAGAGTTAATTAAGCACTGATTCCAGTTTTTCCAGTGTATCGAAAGGGTTAGTTTTTATATGTGGTCTGGGCTGGCAACATATTAGCTTATATCCCTTAAAAATTACAATTTCCGGCAGCTAGTCCTCGGTGGTACAGTGGATAGCAGCAGTCAGCTCCGGAGAAGAACCTTCGTCCATGCTCAACTGATTAAACATATGCTGAATGAAACTTCTAATGAGATACTAACATGTACTGAGGCGTATGATTTCAGAATCGGGGAAATAACCGAAATGAAATCACGTCAAATATACTATTTATATGTCCGAAAAATCTGAGACCTTTCGGAGTACACAGCAAGGCAGAATTGAAGGATTTTGCCTGATTCCACGGCGATAGCGTGAATTTGTTTGATGTCGGCCCGACGTTTTTGTCTGCGTGACATATCTCGCGACATAGCCCCTTACCGTGGCTGAAACTGAGGTACTATTGTAGGTCAAGACGAGGTGCCACGGGATAAGGAGACGCACTATAATCTATGATTACTACTAGTTCACTGATTATTGTTGCAGCACTTTTAAACTTTGTAAATATTATCGTGGCTTCAAGACGCGCGCCTGTTTAAGAGCACAGTCCACCACACAAACAGAGCTTGGTAAACCTGTGGTTAAACGTCAGCATGCGCGCGCGATTTCTAGCTCGCGGATTTGTTATTCGGTTGTATAATTCAGTGATTACGCCATTTTTTTCTTGTAAAATTTTAAATCAGGCAAAAATTCTCACCTGGAAAGGGATTTAAAGCGATTTGTTGTTGAAAGCAAACTTTTTTGTGCTTGTTTGTTCCGCATAGTAACTTGTCGAATTAATTAGAATCAAAAAGCGAACTCCTTTGTTACTTCATCATGACGTACATAATTGAACATGTTGATGCTCCCGATTCTGTACAGTTGAACAACCCCGGTCTCCCGCGTGACAGGCGGGGATACTCACCACTATGCTACCGCGGATTTCAGGTAAAAGGGTGAAGCTTTTTTCAGGAGTCCAGATTTATTGAATTAACAGAAGTTGGACTGATTGCAGTCATGCAGAGAAGAGCTCGCACATGCACGGATCTCCAATCAATGAGTAGAATTACGTTTCTACTTTATGTATCCCTTATAAAAGTGTATTCTATAATAAGGGATACATAAAGTACATACCTAGAATTGCCACGAAACACCGCTGAAAAACATTTTGTTTGCGAGCACATTTTGATTGTTTGCGAGCAAAAACGAGTTGAGACTGCAGCAGCGGCAAAGACAGTTAATTGTGTAATGACAAGAAAATTGTGACAACTGACAAATGGCCACGACAAAATAAAAAAAGCAGCTCAAAGACAATAGGCCATTTGCACGATGACGTCATTTGACTACTACTACCAGAATTCATTTCGTTTTTCCTTTCTTATTTAAATTTTGTAATCCCAGTGCGGTTTAAATAACAATAGCCCTAATTTGCACTGCAAAACAAAAAACTGAAGGATTCTGGTAGTAGTAGTAGTCAAAAGACGTCATCGTGCAAATGGCCTATTAATTGTGTAAAGACAGCAAAATTTGTTACTGACAAATGGCCATGACAAAAAAATAAATAGATACTTTAGGCACCGATGGGAATTGAACCCATGACCTCCTGTTTACTAGACAGGCGCTCTAACCAACTGAGCTACGGCGCCTCTGGCTGCGGAAAACCGTCCCATATTTAACAGGTTCAATG
This sequence comes from Cladopsammia gracilis, assembly GCA_022457155.1. Taxonomy (NCBI): domain Eukaryota; kingdom Metazoa; phylum Cnidaria; class Anthozoa; order Scleractinia; family Dendrophylliidae; genus Cladopsammia; species Cladopsammia gracilis. The sequence goes on along the minus strand of JAJGOT010000494.1, from coordinate 30,560 downwards.
TCTGAACAAACTGCTGTAGTGTTTAGAAAAGTGTTAAATTGAAAAACCAGCAAAATTAGGTTTTTGTTCGGCCAGCTACACCCTGGGTACTAAAGGTTCTCTTGCGGCACGCTTTCATGAGAAGTTGGGACCGACGGAATTCGAAGGCAGACCATAAAATTGTGACGGTATCTTTTAACCTCACCACATACGCTGCTGAATCACTAGACAAGTCACTAATAGAACCAGTGTTCGATTACTGCGGCAGTATATGGGCCTGCTGTAATAAAGGGGATATTGACCGCCTGGAACGTTTACGATTGACAGCTGTGCGGGGGCTAAGAAAGAACAAACCTTGTTTCTTTTTATCCAGTTCTTAGCTTCAAAAGACACCACACGCAGACCTTCACAACACTCATTTGACTCGCACAGAACGCTTTGAATAGTCAGTCGGAGAGAAATTAAATCAATAGCGAAGAATATTTAGCACTGACCTCCCGTGAGCGCACATCAGACTACGTAGTATTTAGTCTGCTTCAGAAGGTAAGATTGTGTGACCGAGGAGCAACTAAAAATCTGCGCGTGTACGAGCGGGTAAAACGAGGGAAGACTATGCCCCTCCGTCAGCACTCGCAATGTTTTTCCTTCGCGCGGCGCCTATCCTTATCTCCCCACTATCTGAACACCTGGTATAGACTAAATAGTATTTTGTTGTGGTTAAGTTAAAGAACAAGATTGATAAAGATAACCAATAACCATCCAAACCACAACAGGTTATATACAACTAATAAGCTAATTAAACAGGGTATGTTATTAGGATTTCTCAAGCAATGGCCCGTTGGTCTAGTGGCATGATTCTCGCTAAGGGTGCGAGAGGTCCCGGGTTCGACTCCCGGGCAGGCCCCTCACAAGTTTTCTGTCATCCCTTTCTGTCACCCCATTCATGGTGCAGTTAATTCATAAATCGTACTTTTTTATGGCACGATTCTTCATTTGTAAAGAATTAATTTTTTTTTAGAAAAAGTTTCAATTCGGGAGCGTACTCTTCGCTCTGACTGACGAACATTTAGGTGATGGCGCCATTAAATACGGTGATGTATTGGTGATGGCGCCATTAAATACGGAACCGTTGACCTCATCTCCTCGAGAGAGACAAGATGTCATCGATCGTTCTGACTGTTCAAGCAAGATGCGATTCTTTCCTTCATTAAAACTGACCGAGCAAAAACCTTTACAAGTTTTGCTGGTTTTTTCAAACATAACACTTTTACTTCTGTAATTTGACTGAACATTACAGCAGTTTGTTCAGACATTGAACTCGTTAAACATTTACAGGTTTCTTGCAGCCAGAGGCGCCGTAGCTCAGTTGGTTAGAGCGCCTGTCTAGTAAACAGGAGGTCATGGGTTCAAATCCCATCGGTGCCTAAAATGTTCGTCCTTTTTGTCGTTACCATTTGTCAATTGTTAAAATGTTACTGACTTTACAGAATTAATTGTGTTTGAACTGTTTAAGTTTCCCCTCCATTTTTTTCCACAAATAGTCGACACATTTATTGGCGGCTTTCGCGTCAATCGTTTCCAGGGAGTTTTAGTTCCATTGCTTTCTCTCTATATATCCTAGAGAGAAAGCAATGGAACTAAAACTCACTGGAAACGCACTAAATCGCCCCCTAAACCACACAGGAGACAAGGAAACACGCAAGCGAAGTAAGGTAGGCAATTTTTATGGAAATCTTGTTCGTATTTCTTAGCTCCAAGAATGGACCGTTTTTTCTCATACAAATCCTTATAATTTCGCTCGTAACGGTTACTGTGACACATATAGCTTGGGCTACCTGTGATGTAAACGGCCTTGACATCAGTCTGACCTCTCATCGACTTCAACTTCGAGAACGGACGTTTATAGCCTGCGTGGGCAGGCATTTCCTCGCCCCACTTCTCTCGTGGCTTGCTTGCTCACTTTTCGGAATGCCTGGTTACGCAGGCTAGTTCGTTTTATCTTGTTATTAACAGTTTATCGCATTGTTACGTTGAATCACGACAATGTAAAATTAAACGTCAAGAGGATTCAATTTTTAGCTCGAATTTTACACTTCGCTTTTTGGTCACCACTGATCTTTTCCTGGGGTAATATTTTATCATAACTTATGGAGGTAGGCGTCTAAGTTTCTTGAGTTCCTATTTGCGTCGACAAAGAAGACGCTTCCTAATCTTGTCGGCTATAAACAGAGCTTGGTATGCCTGTGGTTAAACGTCAGCATGCGCGCGCGATTTCTAGCTCGCGGATTTGTTATTCGGTTGTATAATTCAGTGATTGCATCATTTTATCTTGTAAAATTTTAAATCAGGCAAAAATTCTCAACTGGAAAGAGATTTAAAGCGATTTGTTGTTGAAAGCAAACTTTTTTGTGCTTGTTTGTTCCGCATAGTAACTTGTCGAATTAATTAGAATCAAAAAGCGAACTCCTTTGTTACTTCATCATGACGTACATAATTGAACATGTTGATGCTCCCGATTCTGTACAGTTGAACAACTCACTCTACGTCCTATTATATATTTACTGAAGGAAACAAAGCATTTATAGATTAAAGAAGAACTATCACCAATGGAGGTAAGCATTTCAGGAAATTTTTGCCTTCCAGTTACGAGATTTTAAAAAGATAAATTATAAATTCGTGCTAGTTTGGTCTTAAACTAATTGCAAATAAAACATACAAAATCACCTTAAATCCTCGCCAGAGCGTTAAAATAGTTATCGGTATAAATCATATAATATTATCAACTGTGGGTGTTTGCCTTTTTGAACAAAAATGATGGAAGTGAAAAAGCTGAGAATGAAGAAAACATGTTTTAAGGTGAGAGAGATTGCCCATCTAGTGACAGGACTAATTCCCGAGAACTAATTCACGACATTCACTATTATATTCGGTTTATTTAGCAAAAAGTATGCACCTGGTTTTTAGAACTAAAGATAAAGACCATCGAGTCAGAAGGGCTAAGAATTAATAAGCCTTCTCTCTTTCTTTTTTTCAGCTTTTAGCTGAGAAAGACGCCACCAGCAGTCCTTCACAAGATTCTATTTTAATATAATCCTGTGAAGGACTGCTGGTGTTGTCTTTATTGCATCCAATAATAAGCTAGTATAGGCAAACTACTCCCACTACTAAGTTATATTTAGCAACAACAATTTACAACCATAACAGCCATTTTAATTTGGGGGTGTCCTCCCGGCAAGATGAGATAATTTATAATGACATTAACATTTGCTTCCGCCGAACTTTGATGGGTATTTTAGAGTTTGACAGTTAGGGTATAGAGCGGCGCATTGATTGACCTTGCACGATTATTCAGTCGCTTCGAAACAAAATTTAAAGTCTATTCGCATGTGAATACAAAACAAGAAAAGTGGTGAATGTTGAAGGAGTTTAGTGCGATGATACCCTGCAGTTAATCACTATGAAATTAATAAAAGGATTTGAAAAGCTTTTGAGGGGCCTGTCCGGGAGTCGAACCGGGGACCTCTCGCACCCTAAGCGAGAATCATGCCACTAGACCAACAGGCCACTGCTGAGAGATACTACTAACATACCCTCTTAAATTAGCTGATTAGCTGGCGGTATAACCTGTTGTGGTTTGGATGGTTATTGGCTATCTTTATCAATCTTGGGATTCTTAGTCAACCAAAACAAAATACTATTTAGTCTATACCAGGCGTTCAGATGGTGGGGAGCGAAGGATAGGCGCCGCGCGAAGGAAAAATATTGAAAGTAATAACGGAGGGGGATAGTCTTCCCTTGTTTTACCCGCTCGTTCACGCGCAGGTTTTTAGTTGCTCTTCGGTCCCATAATCTTACCGCCTGAAACAGGCTAAATACTACGTAGTCTGATGTGCGCTTACGGGAGGTCAGTGCTAAATATTCTTCGCTATTGATTTAATTTCTCGGCTCCGATTGACTATTCAAAGCGTTCTGTGCGAGTCAAATGAGTGTTGTGAAGGTCTGCTAGTGGTGTCTTTTTGAGCTAAGAACTGGAAAAAAGTTTGCTCTTTCTTAGCTCCGTTTTAACTTTAATATCTAAAAAGCACAGCTGTCAATCAAAATCTGCTTCTCTTAAGATTCTGGGGAAAAGTGTTTTTATTTCCAGCTAACAGCACGCAAAAGTCGTAACCTTCTTCCCTAATATTGATTTATCCTGTCTGATTTCAATGTAATTTTTAAATCCTTTAGCAAATACAAGCTACTAGAAACGACAGATTTTAAGCAGGAAATTGATATTAATATTTGTTTTCACTTTTCGCATTTGGGCTTACGGCTGTTTTTTTTTTCTGTACATGTTTGTGTTAATTCACAGCCTACTCTTGTCTCTTGAATGAGGGGGTGAATAGGGGCATGGAAATCCGCCGATCTGTTACATTTTGATAGCCGAATTAGATGCGTAAAATATTAAATTATTATTAAATAATAATCTTCCTGACTTGCATCTGAGTTTAAAGGGGCGCAGCAAATATGGTAAGCTAGAATTTGTGTTGCTAATTCGGATAGTGCACGATTCCATGGTTACCAACAGCTTGCTTTGTACTGTTTAGTCAGATTCAATTCCCTTAATTCCCATGGAACTTTTGATGGGCACATTTTTCTTATATCCTCATACGCATCGGGGACGATGCGAAATACGAGAAAGGGGACATGTTAGAGTGCTAAAATATTGCTTAAAGTGCACCTAACCCCAAAATTGATTTGTCGCTTAATCAACTCTATGTACATTGAAAAGTTGAATAGTTAAATATTTCTTGTTTGTAACGTTGCGTTAGTGAATTATAGAGGTTTGAATTTACAAAATGTTACAGTCAAACCGGATGTTCTTTTGATGCCAACTTTGCAAACTTCCGCCGCAACATTGGTATTTTGATTGACAGTTTGCTTCCAGCAAGTTGGAAGTTACGCGAGCAAGTTGCAACTGACGTCATCTAATTAGTATTTTGTAAATTCAAATCTCTATAACTCACTAACGCAACATTAAAAACAAGAAATATTTCACCATTCGACTTTTCAACGTACATTGAGTTGATTAAAAGAAAAAAATGGGTTTAGATGCACGTTAATTTTATAACTGAAAATTGATAGTATTGGCAGTGTATTTTTGGTAATCAACTTCTTAATTGAAGCTCACACAGTCAGTGTCCTTCGAGGACGTTTTTCCCCAGAGTAAGGACTTTTTAATAGTTAAGCTGTAGCCACGTTTGTACAATTTTCCGCCAACCTGTACAAAGTCAAGTTCAAGACTGTCATACCATTTCTGTTTCTATGTCTCGGATTGGTTAGTTCTTATTTGTCTTCTCAATCCAGTTGGTATTCTTAAGTTTTCAATGAGTATCTTTGTGGGAGAACACCCTTATGTGCTTTCCTATCAATACACACTCCCACTTGTTACTATCTCTGGAAAGAGCGTCCAAATCTAAACTATCCCTCTTCACCCGGTTTAACCTCCAGTATAGAATGTCGGCGACCCCTAACACGATCTAACGCACAGACGGACTATGGATACATGGGGTTTCATTTGGAGGACGGCAGTCACAAGAAAGTTTAATGTGTTCAAAAAGTTGTTTTTGTTACAATGGTAAAAGTTGGGAGTGTCCACTTTCATAGTGAACTGTTGTCACAAAACGGTCTGTCAGCTTCTCTGTCGATGAGCGCAGATATAGTTTTATACTGATTTCTAACTAATGTACCGTAAAATTCCGAAAGTAACGACCCTCGCTACTTTCGGAATTAGCAGCCTTGGGGCTCTCTATTTTCGGGGAGCAAAAAACGTTATATAAAGTTGGTGCGACTGAGCTCTTTTTTCGAAATAAAAGACGGAAATTCGTAAAAACAGTTATTAAAAATTGAGATGAAATTCGTCATTCCAACAACAACGAGTAGCTTTATTTGCATGACCATAAATCCTGACAGTACTGTATTGCAAAAGAATTACAACATAACAAAATGAAATTACAATAATATAATAAAGAAAGAGAAATTACAATTAAGATACATCAGTTTGGATTAATAATTATAATTTGATTATTGCGGAGATCTGAGCATGAAAGTTTTTTGTGTTGTAAGTGAGTGGCCGGCCCCCAGTAGGGTGAGTGCAATGCCGCCAAACGTAACAAGCGAACTAGACAAACAAAATCACAACACAATACAACTTAAGGAAGGGAGAACCCTCTCGCCAACTTCGCCAGGGACTCGAACCCCGCCTCCCTGAGGATCGCGCAGTGCAATGCGACCCAATGCAAAAATTCAAAAACTTCACAACATAACGGACACTACATAAAAACAGAAAAGGGCAGACCGCAGAGTACAACCAATAAAGGCGACCCCTCTGGAGAACCCATCAAAAATTGGCAATCAAACGAACGGATTAGGCATGACGTCGTAACCAGGAAAGCTGATGGTCCCGTCAGCGACAAGGCTCTTAAACAAGAGGATCTGCTGCGACGAAAGAGGAACGTCGGAACGGCAGGCAGCAAAATCTGCATGAACTGAACGGAGGAACGAGACAGCAGTCACAGGCAACGGATCACCGTCCAGCCACTCCCAAACTGGTTGTGGACAGAAGATGCTTGGGTAGGGATCGATGACCACCGAGGCCACCGCGGAGCCCTCCGAAGGCATAGAAGACGGAAGAGGAGTATCCCCGGACACAGGAGTGCTCTGAGACTCAGGCAGGACCTGAGAGGCAGAAGAACCCCCAGACGTAGGGGTATCCTGGGACATAAGCGGGACAGAAGAACCAGAAAGGGGGGGGGGGGGGCAGACCCAGAGGACCCTTGGGTAGAGGAAAGCTCCTGTGAGGCTACAACCCCAGACAAAGGCTTATTGGAGCGGACTTCGCCCCAAGTAAGCTTGTCTCCACTATCCTCACGGGGAGGGGGGGGGGGGGAGCGAGCAGTTGACCCCTCCGAAGAGAGGGCCACTGATGGAGGAGACTGACCCTGACCAGGAGCGGAAGCACTGTGCTGCTCTCCCGCAACCCGGCCATCCCTATCCTCCGGGGGAGGTGGGGGGGGGGGGGGGGTGGGGGGTGGGCGAGGCTTCCTCTTGGGACGACGGCGGGCCTTGGGCTTACCCGAGGACCGCGGTGACGGGGGCAAGCATGAAAGTATGAATTTCACCATTTGAATATTTACAAAATTATTACGAGAGTTCATTAATTCATTGGTAGCTTCTGAAGGGGATAACTGTTTCATATTTGGTCGGTGATATTTTTTTCCTTTTCTTTTCTTTAGAAACTTATTGCGTTCGCAGAACGCCTTCATAAATCTGTTAGGCAGGCGAAATCGAGATTTTTGCGGCGGACTTCCAAATAGCCTCGCCTCTTGAAAGAACCTAGGGGCCCTGGGTACGAGTGCTGCAGTACCGCAGTCCACGAGTGGTGCGAGGCTTTGATGCGCAATTGATGATGCCCAATAATTGCGCTTTGATGCGCAATTAGTCTCGCAATTAACCTCGCAATTAACAATTAGCCTCGCTTTGACGCGCGTACTCACGTGGTGACGGCTTCATCTTTCGCTTTCGCTCGCTGTTCGTGTGTGAAACGGTTGGCTTTGGTTACTTTTAGGGTTGCCGCGCTATATAGCGGAAGCCTGACTGTATTAGCGCGTGCTAAAATAACGAATTCAATTGCCATTTTGAGAGAAAACGATGAATATTATCGAGTTTCTAAACGTAGTAATTTCTCTCGAGTCAGCAATTGCATGGTTGAAAGAAAGAAAAACTGATAAAGAGCAACTACACATGTACGGAATGTTTCATTTTTGAACTTTAATTTGACATTAAATTCGCTATTTTAGTGCGCGCAATGACAGTTGCTTTTCGCTATATACAGTTTTTCTTTAAAAGGTTTTACTCAAGTAAATCTACCGAGTTGTTCTTTTGTGATTAAAGTTCAATTCAAGTTACAACTGGAATAGAGACGTATTTTCTTAGACTCACAATACCATATTTTAATTTTGAATCACTAGAGACTACCTGAAATCTTCAGCAAACAACTTGTGCATCAACTAAGTCAAAAATGATTCCTTTCATTTCCCTTTATTGCGCCCAATTTAAAACTACCTTTTTCATTTTGAAAACCCTTGAAGAGGTGAAGTGTAGAACACGGTTGTCCAAAACTGTCATTTAGGTATTTAAAATGACCTTTGCAATATGTCTCGAAGATACCACCAAACGTTGCCTTGATTTACTCATTCTAACGCCAGTACACAAGAAGGTTGATTAAGTTCATTCCAAAAGTACACTGCAGGATTACAGTGTTTCTGCTGTAGGCATGTGAATGGCGTGTCATTTGGTTATAGAAGATATACCAAAGGAGTACCTTTTCTCCCAAAAATATCATATAAAACGGTAACGGTTCGGACCTCGGGCGGATCCTCCAGGTAATCACCCCCTCTATTCCCTTAGCTCCCAGATGAAAATAGATCGGACACGCAAAAAGTCATGCAACATGCCTTCATACCCCCTCTCCAACCATTTCTCCTTTTCGGGCCAAAACAGGGATAACTTGAAGTCTAAAATGTACAACCTCTCCCTTGATAAGTGGAAGGGGGTAGTTTCTGTGTAGCACCCAACTTACTCCTCTAACAAAGAAAAAATTCCCTTCGAACGCACTAATAATCTCCGATTACTGCTAGTAATACTTACAATGCAATTGCTTACGCTGCTTACAATAAAGTACGACTACTCACAATACAGTACAGCTAATTACATACTACACAATACTAATATGATTACATACTCAAGATACATAGTATACACTATTTACAATAATAATCACGACAGATAAAATACGAAAGCTACTTACACTATTTACAATACTAATAAAACTACTTACAATACTAACCCAGTTACTTGCTATTAGTTTCGATACATATTTGGTAGGTGATATACCCTAGCCTGCGTGGCAGGCGTTCGAATGGGGAGAATTCAGGCGTGCCCTTCGCGTTCTCGCGCCTGAATTCTCCCTCTTCCCTTTCGAGTGATACCTTATTTTCCTGTAAAATCCGTCCCTAAGAATTGAGTATTAAGGACCGTGGAAAAGGAAGTGAATTTCATCTTTAATTTCATCAGATCCACAAAATTGAAAAAGTAGCCCGGTCGTCATGTGCTTCCCACCTGTCACCTTAGTTAAGCTTATCATTAGCTTTCTGTTCAGAGGGCTTCGCTGTACGGCTAAGCCTAATATATTAAACAATAAAATGTGAAAAAAACATTGCATCAAGTATTTGTGGCAGCTTATCCAATAATGCAAATCTTTTCACTCAATGCATTGAGACAAAATGAACTTTATTCAAACCTACAAGGAGTACAAGCGAGAGAGCAAATTTCCACGCGAGACATGTTTTATTTTATATTCTCATTCCAGAGCTCCGCAGTTCTTTTAGCCGAGAGAGCCTGAGCACAAAAGCTCGCACCTCTTTGATTGATAACCACATCATCCTTTAAGTCTCTGGTCCCGGACAATTTATGGACCTAGTACATATATATCTTACAAACTGGAAAAAAAAACCTTAGCTTGTGATTTGATGTTGGGAGGGTTGACGAGAGTGAAAAATAATTGATAACAACGCACGACGCCAACAAAAGTGCATGAGAGTTAACGAGAGCGTAAGAAGTGTGGCGATACTGCATAAAAGGTGATGGAGTTGCACCAAAATTGACGACAGCTAATTAGAAATGACGGGAGCGCATGATAGTCTACGACAGCGTACGAGGCCGATGGAAGAGCGTTAGAGTCGACGACGGCGTAGGAGGAGAGCGCACGAGAGTTAACGAGGGTATACAAGGATTGAAGAGAGCAAAGGAGAACTGATGCAGCACATGATAGTTGATGACAGCCGACGAAGGTAGGTGAGAAAGCTGGAGAGTGAAAGACCATGTACGAAGAACGACAAGAGCGTACGAAGCTTGACAAGAAAGCTAGAGAGTGAATGACCATGTACGAAGATTGACGAAAGCGTGCGAAGGTGGACGAGAACGCTTGAGAGCTAGTGAACGACCATGTACGAAGTTTGACGAAAGAGTACGAAAGTGGACGAGAAAGCTTGAGAGTGAACGACCATGTACGAATATTGAGGAGAGCGTACAAAGGTGCACGAGACAGCTGGAGAGTAAACGACCATGTACGGAGATTGACGAGAGCGTACGAAGGTAGACGAGAAAGTTAAAGAGTGAACGACCATGTACGAAGATTGACGAGAGCGAATGACAAATGATAACATTGCTCAATATAAGATTAAAGGTTGATTACAGCGTACGAAGGTTGACGAGAAAGCTAGAGTGTAAAGCGATGGAGCGTACAAAGGTTTGAAATAGCACTTCAAAGTTAAGTGTTCAGAGAGCATTAGACTAATTTGATTAAAATGCGTAATAGCTGGTAAGACCTCGTGGTAATTGACGACACGATAGAGACCGCATTATAGTTCACGACATCGTACGAAGTTTGACGTGAGCCCCTGAGAGTCGACGACAGCGAACCGTGGTAGACTATAGCTCAAAAGAGTTTTTATGAGCCACCAAGGGTGTGATCAGGCAGCAAAAGGGTTGATGAATGCGTACGAAGGTTGGCGAGAAGTTATAGAAAATGACAAGAGCGCATGGTTGGTGACGACATCGCACGAACGTTGACAAAAGCTCTGTGAATCGCCGACAGCATACGAGAACGCAAGCGAGTTTATGATTAACTATTATTTTTTTGCTGTTATAGTCATAGACAAGTGAAGAGTCATGAAAGTTTAAAAGATCGCTAACTTTGACGAGATAAGAAGAAGTTGATATGAGCTCAAGAAAGTTGAAGAGATCGAATGACCTTGATCGAACGCCGCAAAGTGGTGGACGAAACCGCTATTCAGAGTTGATGAGAGGGTAGGAAGTTGTTAAGGATACATGGAGGTTTATTGTAGCGCATGGGGGTCAGATGAAAACGCGCGCATATGGTAAAAAATAACGATAGCGTATGAGAGTTGATGAAAGTGTATGGGCGACTGAGTTACAGGTCAAATAAGAGCAAGTATCCCTCTGCCTCTTGTTCTTGTTGAACCCGAACATTTACAAGGCTTAGCCTTAAGCAATTCTAGTTTTCCATTTCTACACTCGCTCTTTACAGCGAGTGTACAGGTAGAACAAAATAAGAGGAGGCTGTGTAGCCTGGTAGCAGTCATTTTAGAGAGCAAGAAAGGTGAGAAGAACAGGTTGCTCAGTCTTACATGGACGCACGTACCAGTGCCTTAGCATTTAAAACTCGTAAAAACATCTCAAGGATAAATTGTTAGCTCGACGTGTCTTGTCTAGCATTCCAGGCCTTGTTGCCTTTAAAATGACTGCTACTCAAGCCGAAGTCGATTACAATATTTTATTCAGTTGCATAAAATAATACAAAGCAATATAAAAAAAATTTCAATTCAATTATAAACTTGCATGTTTTCGTTCATCTGTGTTTTAACAATAATGTTGTTGGCTCGGTTGTTCGAAAACCAATTTAGTCGCGCCTATCTCAAGTTTGCGGCTGTTTCTCTTGCCCAAAGTGCTAATTCTAGCATAGTACGAAAGTAGGACGAGAGGAATTTACAGAAATCCACACTGATATGCTTAAACTGAACAACTGCTCAAAGGTGATACCTCTTTGCATTGATATTATCATTTTATTTTTTTATTACCTGTTCAATAGTAATTTATTTCTTTAATGTTAGATTGAGATTATTATTTTGATTTAGTTTTTAGTTAGTTCCATTGCTTTATTACTTCAGTGCTAAATTTTAAATGAGGATTTCTGTAACATTTTTGTCCCGAGTTCATGTTTTGTTCTGAATATGAATTTCACTCGCGAGAAGGCCGGAAGGCATATAATTCAGCAGAAACTGGTTTTAAGAGTAGTCCTATATTAGTGCCAATTAGCTTTCGAATAACCGGGTCCGGCATGTAGATTACGTACACTTTAAACAAAGACCTCCGAAAAGATTATGCGCGGTTGAATCTACTCGTGTCTAGTTGTCGTCCTATAGACTAAAATTTGAAAACCGAGATGAGAGAACACAATATAAACCACCCTATCGAAAATCTTTGTTTTGTAAAATATTAATGAACGAAAATCGTTTTCTTTTCGAAGCAGCAAACTATTCGTCGATCTAAATTTGGTCATTATTGTTGTTGTCTCTCTCATACAACCGAGACACTTGCAATCACTGCTATGACATCGATATAAAAATGATTCTAACCCTTTTATCCATAATTTTTTTTATCATTATTGTCAGAAAATAACATTGTTTTTGATTTCATAAACAGCAGCTTTGTCTGTCTGACTCTTTACGATGAAGTTAACGCTCTTGAAAGGCTAGCGTATCAGTTTCCAGTGAAGTGAAACAAATTCATGGTGTCTTCCTAACCAATGAAAACGCCCTAAAATAGAACAGATTCAAAGTTAGTGGTTGAATAACGGATTTTCACTAGACTCAGCTTTCCGTTCTCCGAGCCGGGGAAAATGAGATCATGATTTGGTCCCGAAATAGCAGCGCAAGCACACATGACTTGAGAGAACGGGCGCCGGTTAAGCATAATTATTATCGAAAAGTGTAGTGCGCAAAGACGCAAAAACTAACTGCCATATTGAGGTACAGACTAGACTAGAGATTGGAATATTTTCAGTTAGTTTATTTTATCTCTTCAACTATTATTATCCGGCCTTGTCCCCTGATCTAACTAATAAACATTTTCGACACCTTTACTTGTTGCTGACCTAAAGGAACGCTGTATGACACAGCGTTGGCAATGCTTTATTCTATTGAGCCGTTTATACAATGTCTGCTAAAAATAATCGAGAAAAAATAGTCGCCAGAGTTAAGCTACTTTTACGAAGCTCGCATACCTTAATGTTTGTTCTATTAGTCTTCTATTCTTTTAGCACACTGTCGACTTTTTCCAAGAATCAAGGTCATCATGAGTTGTAGTTTGTGCCAAACTGAAAAAAGAAATAATAAATTACAAGATATTAAAGTTAGCCCTTCAAAAATTATTGGCCGTAAGGAGAACATTAAGCCCCCACCCCCCCCCCCCCCCCCTCCTCTTTGAAAAGAAAAGATTCATTGATTAAGGCGGAGGTCCACATTAACGCCATTTTTCCGCCATTTGACATGGCTTTAATGGAAGTATCTCGTTCACGTCTCAAGCAATCCAAAACCTCTATGCTCATCTCATGAATCTATGTTATGGGGTGATTTGTGAATTTTTGGGCGATTTTTGGGTATGTTTGGGAGGAAATAGTTTTTCTCAAAGGATTTGTAAAATTAAGAAATATTGAAGATTTATTGAAGTTTTAAAATTAGAATTTGTAGTTAATAATTAATAGACGGACACCAAGTTAGTCCACTAGCAACCTGGGGTGCTCTTACGTGGGTATTAATTATCTGTTGGTGTTCCGAAAATCATTTTCTTTCTTCTATCCCTTCTTTAAACCTCTTAGAATTTCATCATGTTCAAATTCACTTGTACCCCGCCTTAAATAACAAATGAAAAGTAATAACCAATATTAAACAAAATTAAAAAATAAACATTATGCACATAGAAAGACTTTTCTCCGGTTTCGAATCCGGACTTCTTTTGATATTCGCGTAGGTATGTAAGTGGTTCTCATCTAACTCAGAGGATTTTTCTCCCATTTTCCTATCCGCTGGTGGTGATTGAGGTAGCTATTATTTTATTAAGTCACATTAACATATCATTTAATTTTTTATTATTATAATAAAGTAACTTACCAAACTTGATGACTTCAGTTTTATTGCCATTCCACTAAGCGTTTCTGTCTAGTTGATACACATCTACAAACTTAAAACACAATCAGTCAGTACGGTTTATAAACAGATACTCTCCTGCTAAGGTAAGTTGTCATCCCCTGTTCTTGTCCGTGATGTTTCATAATAGACATTTGCAACAGTAATTTTATTTCCTCGCAAACTGTAAGCAGAGGGGATTGATAGATTAGTGGCAGAGCTCTTGTTGTACATGTGTTAATTCGAATCCCATTCAGTCAGGCCAGAATATATTCTGCGCTTTACATACAACTGCCTTTCATCATTGCATCAAGATTTCCAGGATCACCTTAGTTAATTTGTCTATTCCTTCATTCGGATTTCAGAAATGTGACTTTTTAAGCTAAATTATTATAATACCATTATTACAGAGCAACAAGTCTTTATAAGAAAAACTGTAGTTAGTTTATATTATTGGCATTTTTGATCCAGAAAATTAAGTACAGAAACGAAAGTTGCTGACCCCCGCTTGAATACAGACCGTCCTTTCAGCTACAGCCCTCGTGATGAGCTCGCCAGGGAGCCGTTGAAACTACCTGTCATCCTAACAGCACGGTACAGTATTGGTTGGCTCTGGATTGAGCCACCCGGTAGTCAATTGCGTTGACGTGCGATACAGTACCTGTGTGCAATGCTCGCTAGAATGTCGCCGGTTTCACTCGGGTTTGGAGGATCACCCCGACCAGACTGTCAGTTGCCTAACGGGAAAGCGAGAAAGTAGACAAGCACCAAGTGGAACGCACGAAACCCTCCACCCAGCTTGGAGTCACAACTAGGCAGCTATTGCCGGCCATCATTCCGTTCTTTTACTTTGTTTTTCCGATGTGCTTAAGCTCAATTCGATTCCATCGAAGGAGTTGTTGATTTAAGTTACTTCATACAGTTAAATCCAATAGTTAAAAACACAGGGAGACGAGGTCGCCTCCCATCAATATGATCCGAGTTTGAATCCCGGTGGTCTCAGTTATATACATGTTAATTATAATTGGCATTATACATGAAATGAATAGAATTATATCTTGCCTTGCATATCTTGCTGGACATTACACTCTATTATCTTGACGTTCAAGGCTTGGCATCCTGCGAAAGTAATTAATATTAATATTACCGTCACATACTTTTTTGCAATTTTTCTGATTGGTTTTCGGTGTTCAATCAAACGAAGAAAAAAAATGCTTTCAGGTTTTTCTTGTAATCGTATCTGATGTGTGTTTCTCAAAGTTCCCGAATAAATTTCGCTTCCGAGAGCTATAATTATTTAAAGTCTTTAAATTCAAGCTTAAAATCAACAGAAACGGAATAATTGTTGGAAACCATGCTGGACAGAACATAGCATTTCGGGTCAGAAAATTTTTCAAGACGTGTAAGAAAGGCACACATGTGTTTGAGATGTTTTAAATTCTGATTTCTGCAATAATCGCTGGGTTTGCGCAATTGGCAAATTATTGCTATAATAAAGGGGAAACAGATAAGTTGTCATTGATAAGTACTTACATTGCAATTCTCTTGCTCTTTCTTTCGAAGGTAAAGTTCCATGTTCTTCAGATCTTCTCGACGTATTATTTGCATAACTGTTGAAACGAAACGAAAATCAATGCAATTATAATGAAGAACCAGTCATTACTCAATTGAAAAATAATTTTACCCCCTATGGTAAACTTTTAACGAGGAGAGGAAATTTTCAGAATTCTTACTAATAAGGATATACTGAATAAAGAGAACTAAATTTGGTCCCGATTTCAAAATATATCGAATTATCTTTTCTCGTATCGCCAATGTTCCATTAATATTTTAGCTCGGGCAATTGGTGGTTATACTAAAAAGTCAGTAGATATTACTTACCACGTTATCAAACAATCTTACAATAACTTCAAGAATCTTTGCCTCAACGCACGGAACGGAACCATTTCCAAATCCTTTTTAGAGAGATGCTGTCATGAATTAGTCCATTCACAGTGTCGACTTGGAGCCTCGACGTGTTCAGTAACGATTGCATTCATCTTGCACTAACCCTCATTTTGTATGCTTGACAATCAATGGCATGCCCACAAATATCCTGGAGAACTTTACTTTGAATGCTCTAATCTAGGCGATCATTGACGTTTCACCACAGCGCCGGCAAGTGAAAAGATCGTTAAGAAAATTCAAAACTCATTTTTGAATAAATTGCACCATCATTCATTAATTCACATACCGCGAAGCTCATTAATAACAATCATATTTCATAGATATCCACATTGAAGATTGTTTGAAATATTTGCCATAATTAACATACTGTAAGACAATGTAAAGGCCGGTCCGTGGAGGGAGAAACGAATTCTAAAACAAACCAATTTGTTTTAGTACAATTTGTTTGCTCGATCACGCGTAGTTTAATTACAGAAAACGTTTTTTAGTTTTTCCAGGACCACTTGAAGCTAATACAGTAGTTTCCACCTCAATCACTACTGAGTCGGAAGCGAAAAACATATTCAATTATCGAGTCGCAATGAAGTAACAGAGAAACCCATTACTTTATTATCGAACATCAATTGCATCTAAATTAATTCGACAAAGTCAGTCGTTCCGAAACAAATTTATACTAAATTAAAGAAGAGTAGTGAAAAAATGTCTAACAGAGCTGCCGGAATTTTACGCAAGAAATGACGCATCCCTTAAACATGTCCCAAGTTAATGTCCTTTTCGTCTAAGAATTATCACGATGATCAAAAAAAAAAAAAACCAAAAACCAGCCTTTCTCCCCGGCGGGGAATCGAACCCCGGTCTCCCGCGTGACAGGCGGGGATACTCACCACTATACTACCGAGGAATTCAGGCAAGAAAATGAAACTTTTTTCAGGAGTCCAGCTTTATTGAGTTACGAATAAAAACAGTAGTTGGACTGACTGCAGTGATGTAGCGTAGGCTGGTTAGTACATGCTGGATCTTCCAATCAATGAGTAGAATTGCGTTTCTACTTCATGTATTATAAAAGTGTATTTCAGTTACATACACTATAATAAGGGATACATGAAGTACATATCTAGAATTGCCACGAAACGCCGCTGATAAATGTTCTGATTATTTGCGACCAAAAACGAGTTGAGACTACAGCAACGGCAAAGACAATTAATTGTGTAATGACAGCAAAATTGTAACAACTGACAAATGATCACGACAAAAAAAAATAACATTTTAGGCACCGAAGGGATTTGAACCCATGACCTACTGTTTACAAGGCAGGCGCTCTAACCAACTGAGCTACGGCGCCTCTGACTGCGAAAATCCATCCAATATCTAACAGATTCAATGTCTAAACAAACTGCTGTAATGTTTTAAAAGTGTTGCATTCAAAAACCAGCAAAAGTAGATTTTTGCTCGGTCAGCTATACCCTGGTGACTAGAGGTTCCACTGCGGCACGCTTTCATGAGAAGTTGGGGCCGACCGAAGGCCGACCATTAAATTCTTACAGTATCTTTTAACCTCAACACATATGCTGCTGGACAAGTCACTAATAGTCAGTCGGAGAGAAATTAAATCAATAGCGAAGAATATTTAGCACTGACCTGCCGTGAGCGCACATCGAACTATGTAGCATTTAGTCTGTTTTAAAATTGTCATTTTCGCCATATGAAAAATGATCGCGACGTTATTAATTCGCTATTTTAGCGTGCGCTATATATAAAAGTGACCAAAGCCGGAGGAGGCACATGAACGAGCTCGCGAAGGAAAAGCACATGTTTGAGTCAGGGTTGCAATGGTCAGCTGTGCTGTTGAACCGCGCGAAAGCGAGGCAAAAATGTATATGACCGACTGACACACGTCGAGAATCAAACCGCAGCATCTGAGTCAGAAATAGGACTGCTGCGAGCGTATGAAAAGAGTACGATAAAAAAATATCTAACAGAGCCTCCGGGATTTTACGAAAGAAATGAAGCAATCATTGAACATGTCCCATGTTACTATCTTTTTCGTCTAAGGTTTATCACGATGAGGAAAAAGAAGGCAGCCTTCTCCCCGGCGGGGAATCGAACCCCGGTCTCCCGCGTGACAGGCGGGGATACTCACCACTATACTACCGAGGAATTCGGTAGTTTTATTCAGGACTCCAGCTTTTGCAGTGGTTGAACTGATCACCCTCATGCAGCTTGAAGCTTACATATGCATAGATCTTCAATGAGTAGAATTGTGTTTCTACCGCTTCATGTATCCCTTATTAATTTTAGTGTCAGTTTCAGTTAAATACACTATAATAAGGGATACATGAAGTACATATCTGCAATTGCCACGAAACGCCGCTGATAAATGTCATCATTATCATTATCATCGTCATCTTTATTTAATATACAGCGATTTCATGATCAATTAACGTTGTCGGATGAAAGCTCAAAGCCAAGACTGCAAGGCAGTATGGGTAGTTGTAAATAACCATCCTAGATTCCGGTTGTCAGTGCGGGCGCGACGGAAAATGGGCGACAGTACTAAAGAAGTTTGCCTCTATTTTTAAAGGAAGGAAACAAAAACCGATACGAATCATATTGCCTTCGAAGCGTTCCTTTATTTGACAGTGTGGGGATATAAAAGTATTAGGGAGCTTAAGCAGCCACGACAGCGGAGGCAGCGAGAACGGCAGAAAACAATAGGTTTAATTAGCAAAAACAATGCCTCTGCACGTGCGTTATACATTTTGGTACCTTTCTTTGCCGTTCACTGCAAAAAAACAACGTCAAATGATGACACTGATCACATTTCTATTTGAACTTGAAAGCCGTCCCTACAAATTAAGCTCCTGGACAATCCAAGATCACGTTAGACCAGACTAAACAAATTGGAAGAACTGCAAAGTAGTTTATATAGAAAGAATCCTTGGTGTTGTTGTCGTAGTTGCTTTAGCTCCCTATTGTTGATTATGGTGAATTTATTCATAAAAATCCCATACTACCTTGCGGTCTTGGCTTGTAGGCTTAAAGCTTTCATCCGCGACAATGTTAATTGAAATAGCTGTATATACATAGCCCAAGCCTAACAGCGTCGCACTTTGAACAAGCTTAACTAAGGTGAAACTTAACTAAGGTGAAACTTAACTAAGGTGAAAGGTTGGAAGCACAAGAATTAAGATTGACAAACGGGCTATTTTCAATTTTAGCAATTCTCAAAAACAGTATTACGCGACCGTCTGCACAGTACATTTTTATAGACCGTACAAAAGTTCACAAAAACAACTTTTCTCTGTCTAGAATAACTAGCACCACTAGTTTCCGAATAAAATACAGTTTATGTTTGTCAAAAATTGCCCGAGAAACTGATTTGAAAATCAAAAATTGCAAAAATACGCAAACATATTTGCATAAGGCGATGCGAGTGAAGATAGAACTGTACTATAAAATCAAAGTCTTGTTTTGTTTATATAAAATCGCCTTTCAATCTATCTAATGAATGAACAAACACATAAAAATGGACAACACAATCTTCTTTCGAAAAAATTTATTCAAATCTCCATTAGTTTACGTTTAAAAGCAAAATACGTACCATTTAATTATAGCTCATCGAGTTTAAGCTTTCTTCGATGAAATTCAAGAGATCGATACAACTGAATTTAAGCACGTTTTAAAATCAATTCTCCAAAACTAACAATAACACTTATAAAAAGTCATTCACAGATTGATATCAACATAAATTCTCATCGAAAACTGTAATCTGTTTTACCTTTAAGTTCCTCGCTTGCTTGGAAATTCAAATCTCCGCTTCTGGTTCTGAAATCCGTAGAAAACAAACATCTCCCGCATTGATAAAAACGTAATACATGAAGTTCCTCGGAGCAAGATTTTATCCCTGAAAGCTCGTCTTTTTCCACTAAAGCGGCTTCTGAGTATCCCTTAATAATCCCTGAGTATCCCTGTCTTGAGTAGCAAACCGCGAAAAAATGCAGGAAAATAACGACTTTAATTCTCCGCTAGACACAACAAAACAACTAAAGTGTTTACCGAGCTCACGGCTGTGTGGCCGCGCGAAAAACAAAGCCTTGTTTTCAAGATCCCGGATGTTGTTCCAACACGGCGGGCGGACGGACACGCGCCCGCGAAACATTCCGCTAGCCATGACTATGAAAAATGACGGCATAGATTCTATGAGTATGGAGCTGCGCAGCCAGGCCTTCGGCCTGGCAAGTGCTCCGCTAAAAACGCGGGATCACCTTCATTTTAAAAATGCTCTTCCAGTGAGCCGTGGACTACTACATACAATAATTATAAAAAAAGTTTAAAAACGTATACATTTTAATCACAACTATCCAATAAAAATATTTATCTAATCATAACTAATTATCATAAACCTAAATCTAACCTAATGTTGGGATTATTTGCGACCAAAAATGAGTTGAAACTGCAGCAGCTCAAAGACAATTAATAATGGTAATTGAACTGAGTGGAGTGCAATTTGGTGTGAAATCATACGCGTAATTTCAAGAACGAGCGCGCTGCGCGAGTTCGATTTGAAATCACAAGTATAGGGAAGATATCAATGACGTCACAAATTGTTATTAATGTGCCAACCAGAGCCTTATTGGCTGTGGAAACAAAGGGTTCTTTTGTTCCAGTGGTTGGCACATTTCAATAACAAAAAGAATGTTTGTAAACAGATATCATTATTGCGACTATTGCAATATAAGATTGAAGGTCTCGGTTCAAGTCACTTTATTCAGTCAAGAGATCGATACTAAGCTCGCGCGTAATTGTCACGTCAAAACAGTAATTACAATTATAGATTTACGACACTCTCCCGGGCCGACAATAATTACAGTGTTACATCCAGCGTTAAACAATAAGTACGGTTAATTAGTATTTCATTAAATTATTGTAATTGTTCTTTTATTTTCTGCATGGCCTGCTGAGCAGCACGTCGAGTGGGGCGGCTCTGTGTTTCAGATTTCTTTTCTTCTTCTTGCTTAGTATCATCGACGCTATCGCAGTCATCACGCACTTCAATGGGGTAGAGTTTCTCTATTGGTCTTGTCAGTTCTTTTCCAGAACTTATTTTTACCTTCGTGGGTTTCTTCTTCGTTACTGAATGACAGGTGGCCTTTCTCTTTTGTTTCAATTTCTTTGCGTAAGGCTGCTCTTAAGTTGTCGAGTGATTTGTCGGCTGTTGAATCTGCCCTAAAGATCGCGCATCGTAAATTCTCAGGTAGTTTCTTGAGAAGTATTGGAATAAGTAGGCAGCCGTATGAATCTGTCGTTACTCCTAGTGCTTCTAATCCGCGGATATTCGCTTCTGCTGTGTCGTAGAATGTTCTTAAACTTCTAAGATCGTCTGATGGAGGATATTGTTTAGAGAGCGCTTCCATGTACACGTTAATGAGGTTTTGTTTTTGCCCGAAGCGTTCTTTTAGTAGTTCTATTGCCTTGCTGTAATTTTCTTTTGTCAGCGGAAATCTGGCGATAGCGCGCGCTGCTTCTCCTTTCACCATTCCGATTAGGTAATTCATTTTTTCAATGTCACTAAGTTCGCTATGTTCATCAATTGTTGCACTAAAGCTATCCCAGAATGTAAGCCATTCACGAGGGTCTCCGCTAAATGATTTTATGGTTATTTTTAGTAGATTGACGTGCGTTCGTGGGCTAGCTGGTTTTCCTAAAATGCTAGTGTGGAGCGAGCTTACCGGTAGGTTGTCTTGCTGCTTTTTGTTGAGGAGCTGAGAGATTTTGAATTGACAGTCCGAAATGGTGTCTTGAAATGATAACGCATCTTCTGTTTCTTTTTCGATTTCCTCTTCGTCCTGAAGGGTTATCACTATTTGGTTGTCCATGCGTTCGATTTCTGCAGATCGCCGTGTGAGTCTGTCCATAAGTGCTGACAATTCTGCTTCGTTCGGGCATTCTGACGACATTAGTTTTTCTGCTTTTTTGATATCCTGCGTACAGTGCCCTTTGTATGATCCCCGGATTAATCTCAAACGCTTTGTATCTTCAGACATCGGGTCTCGGCACCAATATTGCGACTATTGCAATATAAGATTGAAGGTCTCGGTTCAAGTCACTTTATTCAGTCAAGAGATCGATACTAAGCTCGCGCGTAATTGTCACGTCAAAACAGTAATTACAATTATAGATTTACGACAATCATCCCTATTGTTTCAGACCAAAATTGCACGACATGATGTTCAATTACCATTTTATTACATCCATTTTTAAATCGCACAATTTAATTGCCCAAACACAGGATTTTAGTCAGTACCAATATTGATGTAACTTACAGATGTGATTTAGAGCAAAAATAGTGGGATTCGGGAATACATCGCACTGCTGAGAAAAAGATGCGATTTAGAGCAAAACTGACAGTGCAATTCGGGAATAAATTGCACTGCTGAGAAAAAGATGCGATTTGGAGCAAAAAAATAGTGCGATTCGGGAATAAATCGCACTGCTGAGAGCCAATCAGATTGCAAGGATCACCAGTGATTTCAAAATGGATGTAATAAATTGTGCAAAGACAGCAAAATTTGTCACTGACAAATGGTCATGACAAAAAAAAATTTATTTTAGGCACCGATGGGATTTGAACCCATGACCTCCTGTTTACTAGACAGGCGCTCTAACCAACTGAGCTACGGCGCCTCTGGTTGTATTAAAAGTTTTATACTTTTATAAGTTTTATATTTCAAAAATACGCGAAAGTAAGTTTTTTCACGATCAGCTATACCTTAAGGCTCAGTCTCCAGCCGTGGCTGTCTCGATGCGCCCGCGATTCTCCCCATCTCACGGCTGGGCGCACGGGTTTGGTTGCTTGTCCATGACGTCATTGAAATTATGCGGAAAATGGAAACGGCATCTACATAATTATGCAAATGACGATTGAGTTGCGTGTCGACTGTTTGTGGGGAAAAAGGTGAAACTGAAACAGATCAAACACAATTAATTGTGCAAAGGCAGTAAAATCAAGATGACGGCAAAAAAGAAAAACATTTTAGGCACCGATGGGATTTGAACCCATGACCTCCTGTTTACTAGACAGGCGCTCTAACCAACTGAGCTACGACGCCTCTAGCTGCAAGAAGTTTTCTTATATTTAAGATGTTTAATGTTTGATCAAAGTGCTGTAATTTTCAAATTACAGTTGTAAAAGTGTTATATTTCAAGAAAAGGGAAACAGCAAAACTTGTAGTTTTTTGCTCGGTCTGCTATTACGAAGGAAAGAAACGCACTTTGTCACACTTTTAACAGTCAGAACTGGATCGATGACATTTTGTCTCAGTCGACATCAATCACAGCAATGAATACGATCAACTTGAAATGTGAAAATACTTTTCTCTTTGTTCTATTTCTCAGATATTAATTCTTTACAAATCATAAGAATTGGCCAGAAAAAAAAAGATTGTGATTTATGAAATAAATAAAGAGATTTAAAAAAGGCTTGTCACGGGGTCTGTCCGGGAGTCGAACCCGGGACCTCTCGCACCCTAAGCGAGAATCATGCCACTAGACCAACAGGCCATGCGACAAATCAATGCATATTTGAGAAATGCCGGTCTATTACTTCATTGCTGGTGGTAAAACACCTCGTGTGGTTTGTATGGTTACTGCCAATTTTGTCGGTGCCAAAACAAAATATTACCGACCGTCTCAAGTGCACCCATGAGGGATCAGGATAAGAGTTCAACTGACCGGCTTCGGACCGGCTTCGGACTCCTAGTATAGTTTTTACTGATTTAGGAGTATTTTATTAAAGCATTAAAGCATTGACTTGATTTGTCTCCGACTGACTAAGCCGCTGTCCATTATGTACCGTGTATTCACGCGGTGAAATTTTGAAATTCTTTCTGTGATCTCTATAAAATTATTCATTGAAAGTCAATCAATACAGTTCAACTCTCGTTATTAGTTTTATGAGTCTATTTCAAAAGAGTTCTTTGTTAGCACGCGTTCAGGTTGTCAAGCCGAAGATTTTACGGTCATCCACGAACTTTTCGTCGTGGTTTCGGCAGTGACACTTAAAACAAAAGGCCTATTGTTTAAATCTTAATGTGCGAATTTGACCCGGTACAATAGATCATTTCTTGATACGCGACAGGTATGTTTCACGAAACAACTTGAGTAAAATTCGTTTTTTTTTTTGTTGCAAGTGTTTGAAGCTGATTCACCCATGCACCCATGTTGCACTAAAAATCGTCGTTGGGAATCTTCCCGTGTAACCGCAAACGAGGAAACGTTTTGATGGACTGTGCTTTTAAACAGGCGCGCGCCTTGCAGCCCCGATAATATTCACAAAGTGTAATTATAGTGCTGCAACCATAATCAGTGAATAATCATATATAACTACGAACCATTTACCTTCATGAGTTATGATAAAATATTCCCACAGGAAAATATCAGTGGTGAGTAAAAAGCACAGTGTAAAATTTTGAGCTAAAAATTGAACCCTTTTTACACTGCCGTGATTCAACATAACAATGCGATAATCTGTTAATAACAAAATTAAACGAACTAGCCTGCGTACTGCAGGCATTCCGAAAAGCGAGCAAGTAAGCCACGAGAGAAGTGGGGCGAGGAATTGCCTGGCTGCCCACGCAGGCTATGAACGTCCGTTCTCGAAGTTGAAGTCGAGATGAGAAGTCTGACCATGTAAGGCCCTTTGTACACTGGCGATTTTTTGTGCACTTTTCTGCTTACGCTGTATCTTCAAATCGCGTGTTTAAACTAGCCATCTCGCAGAGGCTTCGAAGATGTTTGAAACCTAGACCTGAAGCAAAATGAATGGCGGTGATTTTGGGGAAATCGCTGCAAACTCGCACGCAAATCGCACAGAAATCGCCGCTAGTTTACATTTGCTTTAAAAGTATTGGAAAACACGACAAAAATTGCATCATTTTTTTTTAACATAAAAGAGCAGCAAACTACGACATCCCTGGGTCCCTTGATTATGTGTCGGTTTCCTCCGCTTAGTAAATTCACAGCAAAACATTAAAGTGTTTTTCTAGCTGATGTGACATTCGGCCGTGTTACCGCGCGAAAAACAAAGCCTCGCTTTGGTTTCAACATGACGTCGTACGCGCATGTTTTGCGACGTCATACGCGCCCGCGAGCTAGTCCTGCGCGACGGCGGAGCTACAGTAGTCCGGTCCTGCGCGACGGCGGGCGAACGGAGGGCGGGCACACGCGCGCCCGTGAAACATTCCGCTAGCCATGACCATGAAAAATGACGGGCACAGGTTCTGGTTCTATGAGTATGGGGCTGCGCAGCCAGTTCTTCGGCCTGGCAAGTGCTCCGCTAAGAAGAAAAACAATATATTTTTACAACTCATAGCACTCATACAGCGGCAGTCAGTTCGCCCACGATTGAGGCGAAAAGTCGGCGATAAAAGCATTGACTATTTGCGGGACAAATGGAGTTATAACAGCTTCTTGAAACACAATTAATTGTGCAAAGCCAGCAAAATTGTAACGGCTGACAGATAAACGAAAACGTTTATTAAAATAAAAAGAAAATAATACCAGGCACCGATGGGATTTGGACCCATGACCTCCTGTTTACTAGACAGGCGCTCTAACCAACTGAGCTACGGCGCCTCTGGCTATAATGAACTGATGTTTGATCTAACATATTTCAAAAACCACGGAGAGCTATTTTAAAATGAAGGAAAGAACAGTCAGAATGATCGATGACATTCTGTCTCTCGAGGAACTGATGAGGTCAAAGAATGTTCGTATTTAATGGGGTCATCAGCTGAATAATCGCCATTTGAAGGAAAAAAAAACGTGTAAAGGGCCTGTCCGGGAGTCGAACCCGGGACCTCTCGCACCCTAAGCGAGAATCATGCCACTAGACCAACAGGCCAACGGCTTGATAAATAGTATTAAAATACCCTGTCGCTAATTCGCTGATTAACTGGTTTTATGACACCTGTTGTGGTTTCGATGGTTACTGGCCATCTTTGACAATCTTGTTCTTTACCACGGCCGAAGCAAATGATTACGTAGTCTTAAATGCACCCAAGAGGGATCAGGGCGAGGATTCAACTGACACTTCAGACTGAATACTACGGTATTGATTTAATTTGTCTCCGACTGACTATGCCGCTGACTATTGTGTAACGTCAATTAATACACCGCTCTTCACAGTCAAACTCTCGTTACACGCCTTTTAAAAAGTTCCTGATGTGTTCACCTCCACGCGTCAGTTTGGCAAATACTGTAGTTTCCACTTCAATCAATAAATGCTTTCCTTCTTTGTCAATAAATACATATATTTTATAACTAGGTTGAGCTGTTCACACCTCATGTACTGGGGAATTTACACACAAAAAATGAAACAATCGCTTGAACATGTCCCCAGTTACTATCCAGTTTCGTCGTGAAGAATTAATGATCGCGATGAGGAAAAAAGACTACTTTCTCCCTGGCGGGGAATCTCCCGCGTGACAGGCGGGGATACTCATTAGAAATGCGCCGAAAGATTGCTAGACTTGTTGTCACTTTATACAAAATCGTAAATGGCTTGATATCTATTGAACTGCCCTCCTACATCCAGAAACCTACCCGTGTCACTAGATTGTGTCACCCAAAAGCGCTTTATTAATATGGGTAGTTCTAGCAATACATATAAATTCAGTTTCTATACGAGAACCATTAAGGAGTGGAACATGCTGCCAGACCATATAATCGAGATGCCGACACTTAGTGCATTTAAATCTCCACTAGTTGAGATGTACAGATAAGTTAATGACTGCCAATGTGTTTGTTTATTTTTCATTTTCATTTATCTTGTTTTGCTTTTTATTTTTACATATTCGCAGTGATGTACTTAAGCTTTGCGAATTATGATATATAAATAAATAAATAAATAAATAAATAAATAAATAAATAAATACTCACCACTATACCACCGAGGATTTCAGGTGAGAAGACGTAGCCTTATTCAGGAGTCCAGTTTTATTGCATTACGAGTAAAACAGTGGGTGCTTTCCATTATATGAGACCGACCGGTCAGGGACCGCTCGGACCAACCTCTGAATCAAATGGAACAAAATTTTCAAAAAGGTACGATTTTTGATGCGATTTTTGTCGCGCTCTCCAATGCAACTTTTGTCGCAAGTGTAAACTAGCGGCGATTCTGTGCGATTCGAGTGCGACATTTGCTTTGATTTGCTGTGATTTCCTAAAAATCGCCGTTCGAAACCTCTGCGACATCGCGCGACAAATCGTGCCCAAATCGCATTGAAATCGCCGCCCGTTTACACATGCGATTTGAAGACAAAAATTGCACAAAAAATCGCCTGTGTGAACGAGCCTTTAGTATGCAACAAGTTCATAGAAAGAGGAATATATTAGGCCATGTGTCGTTTTGTCATCAGTCTCGCGGCACGTTTTTAGAACGAGGAATATACATGTTATTTTTGTTTTTAAGCGCGACATGCTTTTGAATTTATAGTTTCTGTGTACCGCCTAGCCGCCAACGCGGAAGTTCAGTTTGAAATAGCAGATAGTACTGCTAAACTTCTAAACTACTGCCAAACTGCAGTACGCAGTGTGAGGGAAAAAGTTTTAAGTGTTTAGGCTATCTTAGTATATTCGTGGCCATGAAGGCATAGAGCCAATACTGGTGTCTCGCTTAGTCTCACTCAAAATTCACGTAATGAAAATGACTTTATGACCAGATTCTTTCTACGTCAGGCTATAAATTTTCGTACGGCCTGCTGACGAATTAGACGAAATTTTGCCAAAATCGCCATTATCCGCCAAATCCGCAAACATAGCAGGGTGATAACCATGAAACTCGTTTGCATAATTTTGGCTGATTTTGCCTTGAAGAATTTGACGAAACTTCGCTAAAATCGCCAACATAGCAGGGTGATATCTATTAATTATACTAGAAATAGCTGAGAGCCAGTGAAGTGCTGCGATGTTACTCATCAAATAGTGTCAATACTCATAATGATTGTCGATAGGCACTGTGATGATTACTGTTTTTTTTTATATATATTTTTCCCAAAAATGCAAGTGAATTGTTTGAATAATAAGCATGAATTTGTGTTAAATAGAAATACAGTACTAAATAGTACAGAATTCGTCGTTTTACATTGCTTAGCTTGTAATGTTTTATACCCCCGGGCATACGACGAGAAGAGGATAGCTCCGCATAGTCATAGTCCAATGCAGACATCCTTAGGGCTTTTCACGCAATCTTTCCTCCCTCATGCTACATAGTGGGAAATTTGACGCGAAATTAGACGAGGCCGGAGGGGGCGATTGACTTCAACAAAAAAACATTGGTCAGCGGTCGCATGCTAAAGGATTTCGTACTCCATATTTTCCGGTAGTTTCCATAACTACTTCCAGCGATTGATAAAACTGTGTTTGACATGATAACTCTGCGTAATAAGTAAACAGCTTACCTCGAGCGAGAACGCGCAAAACCTCGGCTTTGGTTACCTTTTGGGGTGCCGCGCTATATAGCGAAAAACCAACTGTATTAGCGCGCGCTGAATTAATAGCGCATTTAATGTCGTCAAATTGCGTCAGCAAAGTACTAATTAAAGTTCAAAAATGAAAACAATTCAAATTTGACAAGTTAAAAAAAAGAACGAAATGTCTCTCAAAAATTGCTCAAACGCAAAGTGTCACACTCCGGACGTGTGTGGTTGCTCTTTATGAGGTTTTTTATCTTTTAACCATGCAATTGCAGACTCGAGAGAAATTACTACTTTTAGAAACTCGATAATATTCACCGTTTTCTCTCAAAATGACTATGATCGCGAGATTAATTCGCAATTTTAGCGCGCGCTAATACAGTTGTTTTTACAGTTGCTAATCAAAACCAATCATCGTTTTCTATCAAAATGACACTTACTCGCCATATGATCGCGAGATTAATTCGCAATTTTAGCGCACGCTAATACAGTTGTTTTTACAGTTGCTAATACAGCTGTTCAAAACCAATCATCGTTTTCTCTCAAAATGACAATTTTACTCGCTATATGATCGCGAGATTAATTCGCTATTTTAGCGCGTGCTAATACAGTTGATTTTACAGTTACTAATACAGTTGTACATGTTCAGACCTATCCTGACCACGCAGAATTCTACAACTACTGCCGCTGATGATACATACTGCATCCTCACTCAAAATCATAGTCCACGAAAAAGTCCACGAAATCCTCAAAACGATCTGTTGCGCCGTATATAAAGCGCCCAGACCTCACTCGGTCAAATGAAACACAGGGAGCCTGTCACGATTAGTGTGCTGCTCGCCTAAGGTCTCGCAGCAAAAATCGCCAACATAGCAGAGTGATAGCTATTAATTAAAAAACTAATTTGTATAATTTTGGCTGATTTTACAGTTTGACGAATTTAACGAAATTTCGCCAAAATCCCATTCAGTTTTTGTAGTTACCTGCATTTCTGGACATAAGTTATTGCGAATAGATGAACAAAAAAAATCAGTGTAGGAAGTTTAAAGTGTTTCCATTTTTCTACCCGCGCGACATCTAGTCCTGCCGAATTGCGGCTGTCAGAGTATACAAATGCTGTCATTTAAAGATTAGTTTACTTTATTAAGGAACATCACCAATGAATGAATTTGCTTAAGGACGCTCGCGCGAAAATCTTCCAACATTGATTTTTTTTATAAAACTTTTGCTACAGCTACAATCAAGGACAATAGTGTTGGGACAAATTTGCATTTACGATGTTTTCCAATGCGCGTGATAGAAACACGGTACGCGCAAACGATAGGTGTCCATTTCCCCACCCCTACCCCCTTACAATGTTGAGCCCGTGTAATAAAAATGATTTGTCGATTTCAACATTGTCTCGGGGGAAGGGGTGGGGTTGCTGAGATGGACTTCAAACGAAAATCATGGCTGTATTGGTCGGTCATACTAAATTAGTAATTGATAGGAGCACTTTGTAACATTAGTCCCAAGGACTTTTGTCCTTGATTGTAGGTTATGAACTATTCGTGTCAGAAATGCAAAAAAATGAGGGGGTCACCGACTTCGTTTCCGAGATAAGCTATCTGAAAGGCGACCCTAATTTTGAAAAATTGGTCGTCCTTACGGGATACGACCCCAATGTCTGTTAGTCTAAAAATATTGCAAATAAATCTCTAAAATGCAACTGTCTTTCCCAAATTTTATGCGAGTAGGTCCGTTCAGCAAATTCATTCACCTGGTGACGTTCCTTGAAGTAAATTTCATCTTTAAACGACAGCATTTGCAAACTCTGACAACCGCAAGTTGGCAGGATTCGATGTCGCGCGGGTAGAAAAATGGAAAAAGTTCCTACATTGATTTTTTGTTCATTTTTTTACAATCCGTCAAGAATTGGCAAAGAAAATTATCTATAAAAAAAATTGAGGGTCACCGACCATCCAAGCGAGTTAAATCTAAGGAAAGTTAACGCAACGGCTATCAGCCCTTTATGTTCTTAGATTTCTTCTTTGCGCGCGCGCTCGTGCATGACGTAGCATGGCGTTGCGACATGAATTGCGTGCGCAGTAAGGATGCACATAAACAATTAGCGCGAACGTCCTTAATAGACCCATTCGTATAAAATTTGGCATAGAAAGTAGCATTTTAGAGATTCATTTACAATATTTTTAGAGTAACAGACATTGGGGCCATATCCAGTAAAAGGAAGACTAATTTTTCAAAATTAGGGCCACCTTTCGGATATCTTATCTCGGAAACAATGTCGGTGACCCAATTTTGTTTTGTATTTCTGACACGAGTAACTCATTACATACCTAGGGGTAGCAAAACTTTA